>BMAV01017455.1:0-156456 GCA_019973955.1 Trichonephila inaurata madagascariensis | reverse complement strand
AAGGAAAAAAGGGCCATAACAATATATATATATATTGTTTTAAAAGTCTTAAAAAATATACAAAATAATTCCAATTCCAATATAAACAGTAACTACTATAATAAACTACTAGCTGGCCAAAAAATAAAGTTTTGCACTCCAAATTTTATTTGCATTTTTATTAATGTTTCACTTTTTACTGTTATACAGGTAAATGAGTTTATAACGTCAACGTTCAGTATAAATCAAAGTATGAAAAATTCTCTAGGGGGGGCGGGTATTAGGTCTTTGCACGCAGGCGGCCAACACCCTAGGATCGGCCCTGCCCGCCAGACATGATGCTGACAACATCCTTGGACATGGGAGCAGTGGGACTATGTTCTACTCATTGATGAGTCGTGATTTAATCAGAACATTGATTCCCGACGTGTTCATACGTGGGAAAAAATCACGGATCCAGAACTATCCCGCCAATATCTTGAAAGGTATAATGGAGATGGTGGTGTTATAGTTACTGGCTTGGTACTCTGGACGGAGGCACAGATACATACGTCTTTTGGGAAAGCATCTTGACTGTTGTTCTGAAGTGTAAGGATAAAAACTTAGAACCCAGTAAGAGGCTTTTCAGAGGGGTAGTTGGCAACCAGTTAATTTTAACGGAGGATAACGCTTGTCTTCATTGGACTCCACTGATCGACGAATATCTCAAGAACAATGGTCCACTCAAAGAGGTTTAGTCCTCGGATCTCCCCCCATCGTCCTAGATTTTCTTTTTTCGATTGATTATAATCCTCTGTATATAGTACGTAAAATTTAATTAAGTATTTATTAATAATTAATTTTATTAATTATAATACTAATTACTTATTCAATAATTTATTTTTTACTGTCTTCTGTTCTTGACAATCGACTAAATCAAAAGAACATGTTTGGCAGCGTATTGGGGAATGGTACGAGAATGGACTTTCGACTCTAGACCCAGTGTCGGATTACTCATTAGGCAGAGTAGGCAGTTGCCTATGGGTCCCGCGCTTTTAGGGGCCTACAAGAGCGTGTTCTGTTTTCTGTTAGTGCTCCCAAAACAGGCTACAGGACCCTAAAAATTCGACTGCCTAGGGGCCTTCATGTCGTTTAATCCAACACTGCTGGACCCCCTCCCTCCCTTTCGAAAAATTCCTGTGTGCATTACTGCTTAAGAATGAGATTATTCAGAGAATACAGTGGCCAGCCATATCTCCAAACTTGACTGAGCACATCTAGGATGCTTTTAGAACAATTGCAACTTGCCAGTCATCTAGAACACTCCTGATGGTAAATAAGAATTTATTGTTTCAAGACCTCATAAACAGAATGAGAGTTCCCTGTGAGAGCTGTATTGTCATGGGCGATCATATCCAAACCTCACTGTTGAACACAAGGCCATCTTGCTACATTATTTTTGGACTATCTTGCTTTCATGAGCATAAATCATGACCATGAGCGAGTACCATTACTTATCATTTTTTCAGTAATACTTTTAAGAATTTCCATACTTTCACTTGAATTAATTGTAGTTTTGAAAAGTCTGGAAAAATGTGCCTGCATCTTGACTTTCCATCATTCAGCCAAGAGAGGTATCTGTCTATTATTAACCTAATTTTACAATTACATACAAAAATTTTATAACAGGTTTCAATATTCCCAGGTGAGTGAATATTAATGTCACCTTATTCAGCTACACGAGAGCTTTTCAATATTTCCGGGAAAATGTTTTGGTATGAATGATATTCTTATTTTCAGAATAGATATAAACATATTAACTCCATTATTAAATGAAATGCAGAGAGTTGTTGGCAAACAACTTAAAGAAATATTTGCTTATGTCTAACGAATTTTTATAAGACATACCAATCCAGGGCAAAATATCCCTTGTTTTATCATGATTTATTTATTTTATAGCTTTTTAAAAGCATCTTTATTTGTGAACAGCTACTCCAAGGAATGAAGAATAAAATTAGAAGTAAAATATTCGATGGACAGAGAACTAAATACATCAAATAAAATATTGAAACATTAGAGTGAAAAAATTATTTTGTCAAGCATCTTATAATCATCATTTTTATGTCTTGTGTTTTACTTTAAAAAAATCTTAAGTTGAAATAAAATTTAAAATACTGAATACATTGATAATATAAATTTAAAAAAACAATTTTATCATTATTGTTTTAAAAAATTGCCCCTAACACCTTGTCTTCTAATGTGGATCAAATTATGTCTATTTCTAATGCATTCACAAAAAAAGCTACAAAATTGGATACTCCTATTTCATATCTTTCAGACATTTTTTTACCAATACATACTTTTGCAAAAAATTCTTCACTTTTTTAGATTTTTAACACAAAGCAATTGTGCAAGTTTTATACTCTAAAAAATATTAAGTCATATATATTACTCATGCCAAAATAGTCAGTAATAATAAATTAAATGAAAACAATTAGCAGAATAAGAATAAATGTAGAATTGTTAGGCTTTTGACAAAACTTAGCATTCAATACAAAAAAAATACATTGATTTTTAATAAAAGTCATTAATTTCATCTAATAAAATTTTAAAAAATTAATGCAATGTTTAATTTAATAATTTTAAATAATATCCTGAAATAAATGCTATGGTGAAAGAGTCTAGTCTACCTCAGATGATCAATATATACCCATTTTATTCTATTGTCTGACATTGCTATTGTCAAACTACAATTGTTGTCATTCAACAAACTACAAATAATGCAGATTTTTTTCTGTGTTAGAAGTTTCATAAATAAATCTTCCACAGTTAAATTTACATTTCACCTGTATTAGTTTTATTCCATTTGTAATCTTTTTGTTTTATTTGTTGAAAGCATAAAAAAATATTCTGTACAACTTTTAGATTTAAACATTCTAGATTTTGTTATCTTTAGAAATCCCCAATTTGGGTACAACAATTTTCTAATTAGAAATGGATATATGGTACTTCAAAGCTCAAAGTTAACACATTCCTTAAAACTTTTAATGAATTATATGGTATATAATTCATTAAATGTATAATTATTAATTTATAAATGTACATTGTTTTGATGTAAATTATACATGGCATAGTTAAAAAAAGCTTGTTCTAAAGAAAAAGTACTTGCTCATTGTAAATCAAATAAATATACATAAATTTCATTTTCAAAATTTTTATTAAAAAATGTGTAAAAAATCGATTAATAATATTTCAATAATACTGAAATTTTATAACATGCAAATTATTCAACAATCACAGGAAAAAGTTCTGCTTATCAAAATATGTGAACAAAATTCTTATATAATTCCTTTTGTTATAAAACATTTTTAAAATACAAGTTTTTCATTAAACAGATTGAGAATATTAGTAATGCTTTTAGAAGAAATCGACTAATTTTGTAAAAGTGTAAAATGACTAACAAAATAACCACATTTCATAAACATATAAAATAAATTTAAACAAAATAGATAAAAAATTTTGATTTCCATTATTTTTCTTACACATCACAGTCATATAACAAAAAAATGAATTTGAATATTTAAATTCAGAAATAGAATTTTTAAATGCAAAAAGTACATTCTCTCCAAAAAAAATAAATTATAGTTTTGGAAACAAAATTTTGATTTCTTCTTCACAGATAATATCACAGGTTTTTTAAAAATATGTATCTAAAGAAATAACACCGCTTAAAATTCAAAATAATTTATATCGTATTTTACCAATTCTTTAATTTAATTTCATTAAAAAAATTACTCATTGATAATATTTTTTTTCTTTAAACTAGTTTCATGTTATAAAGTAGATTAGCATTTTAAACTTAACAAAATGTAAAATACACATTTTACTCACAATTATGCACATTTAATACTTAGTAAACATGAAAACACACAATACATTTAAGCTACTTAAGACTGCTTTTGATCCAACAATAAAAAAATAACCATATTTTAAATGTAATAACATCTTTCAGCATATTTTTAAATATAGAATTAAAAAATGAAAATCAAACACAGAACTGATACTTTAAATGTAAATTAATCTACCTTAATAATTTTTACTTTCATTTGAAAGCCTTAAATTTTAACTTCTTTGTTTAAATTAAAATTTACATTATTTTTAGTACTATATTATCTCTTCAAATTTTTATTTCTGCCCAGTATTTGTTTGCATAAAAAGGGTGAGGATACTCCCCATTTATGTCAACAATACTGGCTATTCCCCTATAATGATATGGATGCAAATACTTTAAATGGTCAAAAGTTCAAATAAAAATTCAAGATGTGTAGTTTCTTGCATGTGTGTGTAGTTTTCAAGATTTTACAACTAGATCTTATATTTCTTTAAAAAATAAATCTTCCATCAATAGTTTAAAAAAAATAATGCATCAATATTTAACTTAACTCAGTGGCACAACAGCCCAAGAGGGCCGAGACCTACTGTGCCTAACCCAGTATACGTGACCTTGGGCTCTGAGGTGCATGAGCAGATGTTCCGATCAGGTGGTCAGTCTGAAGTGAAACCCCCAGTGTTAAGTTCCCAAGCAAGCTTGGTACTCAGTTATCGACCCACCGAAGGGATGAAAGGCTGAGTCGACCTTGCCCAGCCCGGGGTTTGAACCTCGGACCTGTGGTGTGGAAGCGCGATGCACTAACCACTGGGCTTCTGCATTAATATTTAATCTTAGATAATTCATAATTAATTTTATGAAGATAGCAATTAATAATTTTATAATCTCTTAAAGTCTAATATCAGAAATATTAGTTATAAAATTAAATATTATTATAATTTTATCAAGAAAATTTATAACTAGTATTAAATTAACAGATAACAATAGCTCATTTAAAAAAAATTTTAAACAACATGAGGAGGAAAAAAAATTGTAAAATTTTTTAAATAATATATAATAAACTAACAATAAATAATTATTAAACTAAACTCTAACAACTAATTTTTTAATGATTATACATTTACTTAACAAAGTTAATTATTTTGTTGGAATTAATGGACCACAAAATAATTTGGGTATGTATATTTTTGTTTTTTTTTCAACATGAACTTAAACATCATTATAAATAACTAATCTAACAAATTTTAAAACTATCAAAATAGTATAAATCAACCACAAATATGAGAATAGTATGGCACTATCTCCTCAATATATAAAATCATTTAATCACAGGGAAATTTTAAAATAATGAATAATTATGAAACACAGGGACAAATAAAAAATATTTATGAACCTGATATATGAGAGAATTTTTTAATTCTTATAACTTAAGTAAGGGGTTTTCTGACTCTTGCTAAAGCCATAAAAATTCAAAAATGTAATGCACCTATTAAATTGATTGGTTTTAGATCATTTATCTAAAATGGAATGGTAAAAAAGTTGAATACCACGTGACATGGACAGAACTAAATCTCAACTCATGACGGTGGATTTATAAAAGTAACAGAAATATTTCACCAGTTTTTAATTCCATAAAATAGATATATCAAGTAAATATAAATTCAACCTGGTTTGCTTAACAGAGTAAAATCCACATAAGCTTTAGAAAAACATAAAAGTACACATTGATGAAATTTATAGGGAAATTTTAAAGTATTTCGCTAATCTCCGAACTGCTTTTTTACTGATAGTATAGAGTGGATCCAATTTTCGCAAATCTCCTTCAGGTTGAAGATAGAAGGCAAGGTTCTGGTCAGTTTGACAAGCAAAGATACTTTGATTAAATGACCTACAAAAATAAAAACTAATGACTACAAATGACAGTACCGTCACATATGAAGAACTGTTGTAGATGGAAATCACTAGGCAAATAAAAACAATCATATTCTATTATTTTTTTTAAGGTAGGAAAGAAAATAAGAGCAATTGCATAACAAAGAGAAACTAAAATCTCCCCTAACACTAAATTTCTAAATATAGCAATAGATATTTTCAATTTCTTTATAAATGGGGTAACAGAATTTCCATTCAGACATTTTAACAATAGTTTACCAATAGTTTCACTACATTTTTCAGTTTTATAAAGAAAAATTATCATAATTAAGGAAATGAATATTAGAAAAAGATATTTAAGTAATGTGTGTTACAAGTTTAATTAAAAAGATATCTTTTTAAAAGTATTAATTATATAAAAGACATTTTACAAGAGTTATTCTTGAAAATATCTACAGTGGTACCTCGACATACGAGTTTAATTGTTCCTCAACCTTGCTCGTATCTCGAAGCAAATTTCCCCATACAAAACAATTGAACTACCATTAATCTTTCCCAAACCCTCCAAAATGTCACCCCAGTTATTTTTTGCGTGGTTTTGAATAATAAAACTATTTATAAATATCAAATATTTATTGCACAAAACAAAAAAGAATGAAAAGAAATAAATTAGATATCCCTCACTGGTCTTTGCCTTTCTCAAGCTTTCACCTGTAGGCGGTTAGAAAAAACATGTCCAAGGAGGTTTGTTTCTTCCTCCCTCTCAGAATGTTCGGAAATGAGTTAGGCAAGTGTCATTAAAAAGGTCAGATGCATGACCTGTTGCACTTTTTCTGGGTGCTAACTGATGATGATGTGCGACTGCTGTTACTACCGAACGGTTCCATCTTCAATTTAAGCTCATAACTAAAGCAAAAAATCACTTGTTCGTCGGCTCGTATCTCGAAAAACTCGTATGTTGGGGCACTCGTATGTCGAGGTACCACTGTACTTAAATGTGCAAATAAGGAGACAGATTTTCAACACACGCAAAAAATTATATAAAATTTTTAGCAAATTTGTTTTGTGTGAGAAATTGCTTTTCATAATATTTTTCAGACAATAACAAATTAAGCATTAGCATTTAGAAAAAATATTCTGTATATTATGCATCTGATATAACTAAGTTTTAAGAAAATAAATATCATGCTTTTGTTTTAAAATGAATTCTTTTTTACAAGAACATCAATCATTTGGAATACTTTGTAAAGTATTGAAAGCTAAACAAAGTTAATTGCAGGATAAAAATTTTGAAAGGAAAAAAAAACTTCATTTATTTAAAAAGCAAGCAGTAGCTTAAAATCTAAAAAAAAGTTTACCAATTAATCTAGAGGCTTTTCAATAGATAGATAGCCCCCTAAATTAATTAGTAAATTGTATTTTAGAAATTAATGCTCAAATAGAACAATAACAAATATATATAAACAACAAAACCTTCACTTTTATATACTTTTTGCAACCAAGAATAAGTTTCTTCAAATATATAGCATTGATAAAACTTTTTTTTAAAAAAATGTCTCCACCATAGCAATGTCTTATCAATAAATTTATAGTGTTTATTCATTAAAATATGATCTCAGAAAATATATTTACAGTTTCTACTTTATCCTGTTCAGAGACAGTTATAAAAAAAATGGAACATCTTTAATAGTTTTTATAATTTTTATATCAATTGGATAAAACTTACATAACTGAATTATATAAATGTTGTTAACATAATTTATTAAATGAATACTTTTTTCAAATTACAAATTATGATTTTTTAGCAGAATTAAGCAGATAACTTTGTTCTAAATTTCATTCAAATTCCATTATTAGTTCCAAGAATATTGTCTAAAAAAGTTATGGGTCATATACTACATGAACTAAGTATTAACTAAGCTTTTTCAGTCTATTTATAAATTTGATGAATAATTAATATCTTAATGTAAAAAATTCTAAAGAAAAATTGGCAACTACAAAAGAAAAACATTTAACTTTAAATGAAGACATTATATACACATTTAAATATAAAACTTATGCAACCACAAAATATTATCTAGTAAATATATGACGAAATATTTTAGAAAATCATAAATAACAGAACAGAAAAAAAAAAGTTCCATACTTACAGAAGACTCATATTTTTAAAATGTGGATCACTTTGAAAATCTTCTTGAATTTGTTGCAAAGTTTTTCTGGAATGTTTTTCAGATAAAAGCAAAGATGGAAAGTGTGGATATTCTAGTTAAAAAGAAACAATTGATAATTAAATTTACCTTACTAAAAAATATTCCAAAACTTAAAATAAGCATAAAATACTAATAAAAAACAGTTTTTTTTTTAATTTGAATAAGCAATTTAAAGAATTTAGATACTAATATTTGATTTCAAGGGGGTGGGAGGATATAGTTTAGATTAGTTTTATCTATAAGTAAACAATATAAATTTTCATGAAGTACAGTATTTAATCTTAAAAGCATAAAATGTCTATCAAATATTTGTGTAGTTGAGATACTTCCAATTTTTTTCTTTTTATTGTTCACCATTAAAAGAAATAAAATTCTATATTTTTTAAAAAATGGACTCAATGAATCACCATTAATAACTTTAAAAATCTTATGAAACAATTATCTCCACTTTTTTTTTTTGTTGTTGTTTTAAAAAAAAAAGAGCCATTTATATAGCAGTTGGAAGAGACTTATCAATATCCTGCATTTGTACTTGGATCCACCTCTCTACTTATTAATCTTCAATTGTTAGTAATAAGATATTCTTGACCATATCTGCCAAATATAATTTACCCAATGAGACAGCAAGCAACCAGATGGATTGAAATGGTGTCATCATGAGCTGATGCCAGCTAAATCTTTTAAAATGCCTAGTTGCAAATTCATCAAGTTAAGCTAACTGAAAAATATTTTGAGGATAAAGAGCTAGAATATATGGAATGACTAACATGATCTCTGTGGATTAAATTTATAAAATCTACAAAACATACTTATTCTTCTAAATATGTGAATGTATAGGAAGAGAGAGAGAATTTCTCACCTTTTAGAACTTTTTGCACATAGTTGTAGAGTAAAATGTAAAATGATGGTTCAACATTAAAACTTTTCTCCATCATTTCTTTTTCCGAGCTGTATTCCAATTCTCTAAGAACAGTAAAACCACAATTCCACTATAATTTAAATGGAAACATAATAATTTAATTAATAATCAATATTTCATTCCAAATATTTTTAAACTACAAAATATCATCAAAACTAAAATGTTAATATTACATGTTTGTTTTGATGTGATGTTTTTCAAGTAATGTAAAAAATTCCACTCAATATTATCAATTACGTTGCCACATGTATCAGTATTTCAAAACAAAAGTGCTAAATGTACACAAATTTCAATAAAATACATGCAAAATTTAATTAAAGAATTAATACATAATATAACTATATTACTATATAATTAAAAAAAAATATTAAAAATGATTAATTTTCTAATTTAGGTTCTCTTTCAAAAAATATTTGTCAAAATTATACTAAATTACATACATATATCAAATAAATTTTATTCCGAACTCAAGGTAGCTGAGCATGAATAACACAACAATAAATAGCATGAATGTATGAACTAAAAGAGAAAAATTATTATTCACGAATACTGATTGCATGCACTTTAATGTTCTCATCACACCATTAAATTCAAAATTATTTTTAAAAATCTTACTTTTTTTTTCAAATTTTAAGGTAGATTAAAAATACTGAAATATTTCATAAAATTTTACAAATTTTCTTTGAGAAGCTTGTAATACTATAAAAAAATAATACTCGTAATTGCAAAATATATAATTTTAATCTTTTTTTTATTTTTTAAACATGTATGAATTCCAAAAAAAAATATGAATTTATAAAAATAGATGTATGAAAATTATAGACAAAAATCTTACCAAATAATTGATTACTTTGTCATCAAAAGTTTTATTAAGGAGCAAAACCAGGGTGCTGCTCCCATACCTCTGAACATACAAAACATGTTTTTGTAGCTCGTTGCTTTCTATATTCGAATGTTTATCATTATCACTGGACTTAAATGAAAATTCAAAGCTCTGACTTCCACTTAAAATCTTTTTTGAATTATTTGAAACTAACCCATCAATAGTTGATCTTCTTGAAAAGGAATGTCGTTTTGTTGAATAAAGTCTTTTACCAGTTTCACTGGAAGATCGGCATTTTAAAACCTGAAGCTTTGAAACCTCAATTCTATTTTCTATAACTGGATCAGAACGGTCTGAATAATAATGACCTTCGCAAGGCTTTGTGGTCAGATGTCCACAAACACACTGATGATGAGCATAGCTGGATATATTTATATCAGAATTCCACTGTTTCAGAGATAAATCATTCAATTTAGTAGAATTATAATAATTTGTGCATAAAGAACATCTGAATTCTAAATCATTAGAGCTCATTAAATTAGAATGCTGCATCTTGGATTTGAAAACAAAACTAGAAGCTCCAAGGTGAGCATGTGATTTACAAAGAACATTCACAGCTGAAAGAAGTTAAGAGAAAAGTATTATAATACATATTAAAAGTAAGAAAACTTTTAGATTAATATGTAAAAAATCATTATTTAATGCATGAAATATCATTTTGAATAACACAAATCATTCATAAATATTTTCATAAACAAGAGAAACTACTCATAGGATATCTAAAAAAAATGAACAAATAACTTTAAAATACTTACATTTCTAATCAGTTTTATTAAATTATAGTGTTTTTTAATATTACAATGGATTCTATTTACATAAAAAGTTGATAAAAGATGATCATAAAAAGATGTAAGTACAACTGAATTTTAAGTATGCAGAAAATATTCCCATAGCATCTTATTTCTATATCCATGTTTAAAATATGTCTATTTTTTATTGAACAAATATTTATTACATAATTGCAGGTCAATTAACGTGATATTAAAACAAATTACAATGAGATATCTCAAAATTTACATTTTTATACAACACATTATAATGACACTTGGACTACTGTAGTTCTACCCACAGAAATAGATATTACTGCACTTTATTTTTTAAAAAGATGTTAATTTCTGTACTGATGAACAGTATATGAAATGAGAGTTTCAAAAACTTAATACATTGCAACTTTGATGATATATATTTAAACTAAATAATTTACTTAAAAAAATATAAAAATATATATTTTCTGGAAAAATTAATTTTTATACTAAACACTAAACATTTACCTGTATATACAGAATTCTGTCTTTGTTTGGATTCAACTATTTTCTTGAAATGAATTTCAGAACTTTTCCTTTCTGCCACTTTATTTCTTCCATTCTTATGAATGGGGCTATCTAGGTATAAAATCAAACTTTGATTTCGACTGCTATACAGATTCTTTTCAAAAAGTCGGGAATGACCAACACAACAAGAAATTGTGCACAACTTTTTCTGTTTTGAAGGCTTCAGGGAAGAATAACGTTTTGATTTTCTTGAAAAAGGAGGAATCAGACCTTCATCTTTGTTTGAATGAACACTTTCACTGCAGTTGCCAGAATCAACATCTCCCTCAGAGCCAGAACTTAGATGTTCTTTCGAAGTGGAACTGTAAGATGCCATTTGTTTTGAGCTGGATTTCACTCTTATGCGAGAACCTACACAAGTGTGGTTATATTTCACAATGCTTGAGATCATTTTAGGGTTTAAATAGGCATATTTTAATTCAACATCAGGAGGAAGATTTCTCAGTATGTGAAAAGCATTTGTCACTGGAGCCTGAAAATGTTCATCAAAATTTTAATACAATAAAAGCATTATATTGCTTCGAAATATCTACATCTTAGACATACTACAAAAAACTTTTATATATATATATAATGAATCAATTACATATTATTTTTAATATTAATTTGCTTTTAATCTAATGCACACAGCAAAATAACTGTACAGTGAATCGTTGACAAAATTGGTCTGAAAACAAATCATAATCAAAGAGCATTTTAAATTTCCATACTAAGGAATGTATGGATATGGAAATACTGTAAAATCTAATAAACACTGACTTCTAGATTTTTTTTTTCTTCATTTTGACTTTTTCTCTTTTGAAGATAATCATGTTTCATCAACAAATAATGTAGAAAATATCTTGTGTGTGCCATATTAAAGTCTCTTAATTAATTTTAATTATCAGTATTTTTTCCTTTCATGTGAATCAATTATTTTTATTATGAATGAATAGTCATATATAAAATGCATGTTATCATTAGTTAATAAAAATCAAACTGACTTAGTAAAGACAATAGTTTTAAATTACCTCTCTTCTTTTTATCTTAAAATATACGTTTACATATAATCAAAAAATAAAATGTAGATTTTTAAAAAGAGTTTTTTTTTAATATCTACTTCTTTTACAGCAATACAAATGGCATTACAACATGAATGAATTAAAAGTCTTTATGCACAATACTTACAGATGCATTAGTATTTGACAACAAAGATAAATAATTAGTTAACTGTGGCATGAATTGTGTTGACAGAGCCCTGAAAATATTGATATTTAATTAGTGACAGAAAATTGTCTGAAACTTATGAGTGTTAATATAATGCATATCTCTCATTTTATAATCATAAAAACATTACAAGTACAATAGTGATTGCAAGTACATCAATATAAATATTCCTTATGACTCATTAAAATACTAAAACAAATGTTTGATTGACAGTATTATGTAATATCTAAAAACTTTTTTAATTAAAATGAAAAGATTCTACAGATACAAAAAGTGAGATGCGGCAATATAAATTAAGCTAAAATTCTATTCAATTTCCTCAATTTAATGTTTCATCAGAGGTTTTAGCACTAATTTTAAAGTATATTAGACATCTTTTTTAAATTAACCCCTAAGGAATTTGATTAAATAATGAAATAACCATTTAAGTTTAATTACATGGAATATAATACTGAATTACAATAACTAGGCAGAAATAGCTATATATTACTATGCACTGCTTGCACAAAATGATAATATATGGACAGTTATCAAATCAAAATAGCTAAATCTGGGAACTAGAGATAGATGCATAGTGACAAGTCTCATGAATTATTTTCTCAGCTAGGGATCAGAGTTAATATGAAAGCTAATTTAAATAAGATTAATTAAAATAGTACTTATTATATTACTTATTACAAACTCCATATAGATTATATTTTCATGTGAATAATGATGTAAAAAAATCTATTTGCAATATTAGACGCATTCATATATCATACTCCATTACTGTCATTATTCAAATACATTGAGCATAAAATCAGAGAATGTGACACATCTTTAGATTTAAAAAATCAATAGAAAGATTTATATTAAAAATCTTTTTCCAGAACATAAATCACATAAAAAGATTCTGATTATTTTTTTACAATATACTAGTGAAAATGTTAGTATGACCACAAGATATTAAGACCACATTATTGAACTTTGAGCTACATTAAAGCAGAATGAAATGCCAATTACAAAAGGGTTTGATAAAGTAAAAAATGATAAGACAAAAGTATACTTTAACCCCTTCCCTGTTTAGCTTGTACACTGCAAAGGCACTGTGTTCAGGCTACTAATGATTTGCCCGAACGGTGTATGGGCATTACTCTTTCTATATCATTTGTACTATTTAACCTGTATCTTTTCAATTTTTAATATCAAATTAGTTGTATAGATGGCAATAGTTGTCCATTAAAAGGAGTTAAGTAAATGTAATAAAAAAAACTGTAAAAAGTAATTGCATTTTGTTATATTAACAACTCTAAGTGTAGCTTCCCCTGTTAGGCATTCAGGAAAGGAAAAAAAAGAGAACTTACAGGGAAAACAATCTTATTTTCATTAAAATTTAAAAGTTATCCTAAATGCTGAAAAATATTAAAAATTTAATTATAACATTGTTCTATTAATTACAAAATTAAAAAAGAGTGACACTTTTTTTTTGTCAAATACTGGGGTAAAAAACTGTTAAAACTGTTCAAATGTTAAACTGTTGTTAGTAAAAAAATAATTAATAATTTTGTAATTGTTTAGTTAAAATTTGTATAGAATAATATACCTTTTGATCGGTATTGTTAAAAAATACTGATTTAAAAAAATAAAACATTTAGCTTTTGGAACATTATTATACAATAACAAATAGTATTAAATTAATATAAAAAGAGATAACCTGCTATTGTAGAAAACTATTCCAGCAATAACAGAAGAGCTAAGCTGACACACATGCAGTAGCCGATTGGCAGTTGCAACAATCTGAGAATTCTGTAATATTCAAACAAATCTAATTTATAATTTGATTACGTAAAAGGAATTTTTTTTATTATAAATGTATAAAAAGAAAAATATTTTTAAAAGAATTATTAAGGTTCACTTTCTTATAGAATATAAAAAAATAAATATATTTAAATGCAGTTATGTCAACATATAATCTTAATAAATATAAAGATTTGAATTAAGATCTTCCCATATATAAGCATCTACAAGTAATAAATAGATTGGAATATCTTTTGCGATCCAATATAGATGAGTGTCTGTTTGATGAGTAAGCATGTAATAGTTAATTATAAGTTCTTCTAACTGAAAACAAGCTATTATAGAATAAGACATGAGATGATAAAATTAATTAATAGCAAAGCAAAATTATTAAAATTTTAAAAGTTATGGATATGAACTAATGGACGAATTTTTCTCAGTGCATAGAAATCTTTTAGCACGCAGGTTTTAATTATTACAAAATACTTTACTTTTAAGTAATACATATTTACAGTAATAATAAGGTAGATGAATTGTATTCATCTTTGTTCATAACTGACTGTTTATTAGCATCACATTTAGAAGAAACATGAGGACAATTGTTGACAAACTTCATAATTTTGAACTATGATCAGATGGAAAAAAAAAAAGAGCAGGAACCATATTCTTCTAACTTCCATATTGCATCAATTATCTTTGTTGAAACAGTGAACAGATCATAATGTTTTTATTTCTCTTTCCTATTCAGCATCATTAAAAATATAAGATTGCCACAAAGAAGTCTTAACACACAAAATTTTTTAATCTAATAAAACAAAGAACATGATTTTAATCACACAATAATCAATTTATGAATTCCTTTTAAAACTGATAAAAATTCTTTAAAAAAAAATATTTACACTTTGTTTATCATTGTGTTTTGTAAAGAAAACAAAATTCAAACAATTTATATAATCCCTATATTTAATAAATTCATAAAATAATACACAACTAGACATTTCAAAATAAGCAGAAATTCAATGATAAATTCTGAAAAGCATAAGACTGACCTTTTTGTAAGATTTCAATGGCAGTGCATTCAAAGAAATTTGGAGGACATTACCGAAGCATTGAGATAAAGTAATATAGCGTGACCAAGCCAAATCCATCTTGCTGAGAAATTCTTCTCTATTGTTTCCACATGCCTGAAAATTAAATTTTATGTGTAAAAGTCATTAGAATTATTTTGTGCAAATGAAAAATAATGTAATATATAATTTAGTATATGTTTGAAAAAAACACCTTTCAGTTAGATATGTTAAATTTTCAGATAATATTTTTAGATTCAATAGTAATACAAAAAAAAAATATCAAAAAAGGAAGTGGTATTAAAAACCCATCTATATCGTATTTTTAATTGCATAAATTGCAATATCTTAACATAAATCTAACTACAGAAGAAGTTCCAGCTAATTCCATAAAACTACTAAAATATATTTAATGTAAGCAAAGTGATTGCTTTAATTTTGCATTAATCTGAATGAAATACTTACAGAAATCAGAGAATTCATATATTCATTTATTTCTTAGCTGAAACAATGTCTTTTTTATTATCATTTCCTTTATTATAGTTCCAACTGCATTTTCAAAATTCAGTGTTTCATTCTTCTTTTCGGAATTATTAAATGTGCATTCAAATAAACTTTTTTATTCTAGTTGAAAAATGTTCTCAAGTTACTTTTAAAAAGTAGTGAGTCATACATTTCATGAATGATAAATTTAAAATAAAATGTTATAACTTAAATGAAAAAAATTGAATGAGCTTTAATTTTTACAAGCATTATTTAATCAAAAGTGAAAAAATATAATGCGCCAATAATTTAGTTTTAAAGAAGTAATCATAGGTGAGAGTTTTTCACACATTAGCAAATGAATTTCTTTTTTTACTTACATGCTTATCACACGCACACAATAAACATTACTCCAAATTTTAGAGTCAAAGTAAGGTTTTTACTGCAGTTGAGAAGATTAATTTAAGAGATTGCTAACTCCAAAACTTACACCATTCTAACAATAATAAAATAGGTACAGTATTTTTAATGATAATATATTACAGTCATTTATATATTCAGTATATTAAGGTTTTCCCACATAAACTTTAATATTGCTGAAAATTCCAAAAGTAAAAACTTAACAATGTTTAATTACTATGGAAGCTTTATTAGCATAGTTAATTATAACTTATTTCAAAGATAATTTGTATTTTATATAGAACAAACAAAACCAGAAAAATCATTTAAACATTAAAAAAAAAATCATGTAATTTAGGTTGCAACTACCCAATATAACTGGAATTTTTATATATAAGACCACACTAAATGAGAATATAAAATATTGCATAAATTACTTTTCATATTATGTACTTTTTAGGTGTTGCATTTTTATTGGGTAAGTTCATAATATAATTTTCATATTCTTTAACATACAGTAGAACATCATTTATCTGAATCAATCGGACGGCGCCGTTGTTTGGATTGTTTGGATAACCAAAAACCGAATGCAATCCATGCAGTATATGAAACTGGACACTATACGAATATTGAAAACCATCACATGCGTGAAACGTGATAGAAAAAAAAGCAAAATAGGTGCAAAATGTCGCAATTTTACCTTTATTGAGGAAAATAATCACTTATTTTTCACTGTATCATTGTACACCTTCGTTTTTTCGCTGCAAAGTCTCTGATTCTCTGGAGCAGCAGTAGTTGAGTAGGACAGCACTCTGATTGCTGTTCGTACCACTCCTTAGCTGTCTCTAATGCAGAAAACGGGTTAGCATTTGATGGACCCTTTTTTTATGTCAGAAATTGTTGACTTTTCAACATTATAAAACTGTGCTAGAGAAGCTCCACTTTCTCCCTTAGTGGGAGGGTTTCAATATTTTAGTTTAGTTTCAATGTTCAAGACGTTGCACTTCCGTTTTGAATTCAAAGCCATGGCAGTTCACAACTCAACAAAAGAGCACGTATACACCCCCTCACTTGGAAACAAACTGACCTAATTTTCTGCGCAGATGTTTACCAAATCACACCACTGAAATTCTCCAAATATCCCTGACCTTGGGTTTTCCTGTCAATTTTGGCCTCATGTGAAACAACTGTTGAGCATTGCACTGATCAAAACACGTATTCATATACAGTACATGTAGTTGACAAAAAAAACGGGTTCAGATATTTGACGCTCAGGATAATAAACGTTCAGATAAACGACATTCTACTGTATTGACTACTAATTACAAGATAACTTATAGAGCGTGTTATTGCCTAAGACACCAATAATGAATTATCTTGCAATTCATTTACTTGCCATATTTGTACAGCAATGATGAAATATATAGTATACCAATGTAAATATGAATTTTGGTAATATTTGTAAAATTTCTATAAAACATTATCTGTAAAAATTGGCTTTTTCACCAGAATTCTGAAAGTACCATGGTAGTCAATGTGTTAAAAATTTAAAATATAAAATACAGCTTAAACTTAGACTGTTAAATTTTTTTCATTATACATACATACAAGAAAAATTAATGGTTAAATAATATATATACATACTTTGAGAACATTATTAATGCTGCCATGATAGAAACAAAATATTCCACATAAAAAGGACAGTTGATCTTTTAAAATACTTGAATTGACATCAGAGTTAGCCCCAAGAACCTATAATTGTATAGATTATCAAGAGATTAATTTATTAAAGTATAAGATAAATGAAAAAAAAGCATTTATTCTGAAAACTTTAAAAATATTCTTAAATGAATATTTCAACCTCTCGTAATATTTTTAATTTTAAAATAAGAACCAGAAAAACAATAGAAAAATATTGCATAATTAAAATGTATTTTTGCACAAATTATATTACAAGGAAAAAATTATGCATAAAACTGAATCATTCTATCCTTTCACATTACACACAATTAATATTATTTTTATAAATATAATTTCAACAATATATAATTTAGTTTAAAAAAATTTAACAATACGACATAATTAAACTAAATACTTTTCAATATAATTTTTTATTGCACAAGTACAAAACATTTAAAACATTTCTAAATCAAAGAGTTTTTTAGTTTTGGAGGGAGAAAGCCCCCATATAATCATAAATCTTTTCCCATATATCATGTGTGTGTGATTACTACCAGTCATAATTTACAATTTATTAAGTTTCAGTTGATGATTACATTTCAGAAAGAAACTTTAGATCAGGAGTTGGCAACCTATGGCACACATGCCACATGTGGCATACAGTGCAATTCTCCGTGGCACTCTGCACTACTCTACAAATTAGTTAATTTAAGTTGATCAATTTGTAATGGACCTTATTTGACAAACATCTTCAGAATCACGGACATTTACAAAATGACAAAATAATCTGAAGGATAACCAAAGATAAATTTACAGCTATTTTGTAAATTATTGAATGTCATTGCTGGAGATATTTAATTGTTTGAAGAGAGAAAATTGCATGTACTCTGCTTTCCGCTATTGGTACTACATATCTAAGTGGAATATCTTTTCTCATATAAAAAAAAATTTTGAGTCCACAAAAAAATTGTTTAACAACTGAATGATCAAATTCATGTCAAATTGGAAGTGACAAATCATACCCCTGATTTTACAAGATGAAAGTAGAGTGCTGTGCATATCTGAATGCAAATTGTATATTTAACTTTCTATGTTGAAGTATAGATGGCAAAACATTTGCTTAATTTTTTACTGTATATAACTACAACAGATGGTACCAGAATATTTTTTCTAGAGTGTATTTATTTTTAGCTACAAATTCTTATTTTTTGCTATAATCTAAAGCAAGGATGGGCAGCTTTTTAGCTGTGGCATGCCAAATCAATCTACCACAATGATTCAGCATGTCACACAGTTGGACATTTTTGAAATAAAAATTAAATTGCACTTATATTATATATTTTTATACATATTTATTAAAGTAAGAAATTGACAACTTAAACTATAAGTATTTCTCTTCATTATAGTTTAATAAAAATTTTAATGGGAACCTAGTATGAAAAGTTGTATATTTCTTTTTTAAAAAAATTCAAACTTTAATAACATTATCCTACAGAGTAATTATATCCATTATGAACTACAGTAAATTTATATTAATGCTGGGGCATCCTCCTGCCTCAAAATGTGATCTGCACTTTGAACCCTGTTCTTTAGCCTAAAACACCCTCATTGCAATTAAATTTCTGATTTGCTTAAAATGAACACAGAAGAAAATAATCCAACAGCTGTTAATTTTTCATATATTCTATTTCTATCCATAAATCAATGCAAACAATTTCAAATAAACTTACATATCCCAAAAAATTAAGGGATGGGACAAAAATAAAAATATTTGAACAAAGATTTAAGCACAACTAACATGTTTAAGTATTTTTATAAACCAAATGCATAAATATTAATAAAATTAATATTTCACTGCAATCAAACCATTTTTATTTGTACAAAATTTTTAAAACTGTTTAGCAAATGAATGCAATAATAATCAAATAGATTTACCAGTAGGTAGTTTCCAGACCACAGAAAAGCAAATTTGCCTTGATCTGAAACCACAACTGAAGGAGCAGAAAATGTAGATCTTAGAAATTTGGCAACACCAACAAGCTGGCAACAAAGAAAGTATCGTTGGCTTTCAGATGCCTGAAAGGAAATTTAAATAAAAAATTACAACACATCAGAAAAGCTATTAACCTAAATTTAAAAAAAAATAATAATAATAATTTAATTTATATAAATATGTTTTAAAATACACAGAACAAAAAATAATTTCAATAATATTATAAATTATATTAAATAACTTGAAATATTCTAGTATGCGTATGGCATACATTTTAACTTATTTTATCAAGCTAAACCATTGCAATAATAATAAACATAGCTATCAAAATAACATGAATCATTGTTACATTTTAGTAACTTAGTACAAAGGAGCACTGCAGAAAATAATTTTTGAATAATATTACTGGCTAAAATTTAGTCAAATGATTAACCCCAAATCTTTCCAAAATAATTTAATAGTTGAAGGATTAAAAATGGATTGCATTAACCTTACCTCAAAAAGATAATGGGGCATTACATAGATGTTGTGTACAATAGGAAGCATAACTGGGTAATAAGATATGGCCATGAAAGTATAACTATTTCATCAAGCCTCATACTTTCATAAATTACAGAAAATATTTAAAATTATTTTATCTTTTTTTACAAAGAACAACCACTTTAGTTTCTATAAATAACAGGATTTTGGAAAAAAAAGCTTGTCCATTAGTATACAATTCTTATATTAATATGTGTTAATAAATTAAACTCAATGTCTAAAGTAATAAGTAAAAGCTTTTTGTAACATTTAAATTTCTTATTCAGGTATAATTTCAATAAAAATTTACACTTAAATATGAAAGAATATTAATATGAAAATAATAGCTGTATTTATTTTTAAATTGTAAACTGAACAGCAGTTTTTGATAGCCCAAATTTTTTACACTCAAACACGTGTCGATTCTAGCGCTCACTAACAAGTTAATGTGTATGTTTTCTTTTCCCGCCTCATCTGAATTTAACAAATAATTTGTCTAGAATTATTACTAATGTTGATAAAACACACTTCAGTTATGAATAATCTTAAGAGGTTAAGAATAATCAAACGACAACCATATTATCAAATAATTTTGGTATATCTTCGATATTAAGACATCGATTAAATTGACTTAAATTTACCTGCACTGGGAAAAAGTAGACAACAGCATCTTTGGGATCATCTTCATCCTTTTTACAATAAACCGTGTCGTATACAAAAAATAAATTCATCATGAACTATTATGTGTAAATAACTTGATTTTAAGTATCTGTTACACAAATTTTTATAAAATATAATTTAACTACATTTTCTTTTAATTTAAATAACTTATCAGGATGATATGACAATGTAAGACAAATTTACTACAATACTTAATAAATGTCAAATTTTGTATGAAACATATTTTTAAAAAATTGTATGTATTGCTGATTTCTATGCTTCATTTTTCAATATGAAAAGCATTTTATGCAGAAATAGCGGTATCTTTTGTACAAATCTAACTTTTCTATGAAGGCGTCTTATCTAGTATAAACAAATAAAACCATGTGATAAGACGTGTTACGTCATTTCCCATTACGTAAGCAGCTATATGATTACGGTTGGAGCGATTTAAAAAAAATATTAACTTGATCTTCAGCTTTTCCTATATTTTCCGAGTTATTCGAAAGAAAATTTAGTTGAAAAATAGGTAAATAAATATCTTTATCACTAGACAAAGTTAGTTTTGATTTAAAAGAAAGTTTATGAAATATTTTTTATGCTAAAATTATTACAGAACAATAGTAGGAAGTACCGGTGATTTACATTGACAACATTAAGTAACATAAATAAAACATATGTAGGTCGCATTCATTTCAGCATATGCGAGATGTGTGCTTCAGAAACTTATGTCTAGCATTACAGCATAAAAGTTTCGTAATTGTAAATTTCATTTTCGCTGTTTTATTTAAGTGTTCCGATATGGGTTTTGTTACTTTAAAAGAATTGAAACGATTGATTCATCCCCATCATTTGTTAAATTTCGTATTAGCAGTTTCATATTTATTCACAAAACTTGTTAGTCCATTTTGTACATTTTTGTATCCAAAATCAGGATGTGAACTGGAATTTGTAAGTTATTGAAAGTATTTGTGTAATGTAATTTTACTCTTATATTTCATTCTATGTTGCACAGAACACTGTTGTTTTCAAATAATTTTAAACGATGTGTTTTAAAATGTACTTTTAATCTTCTATTCTGTTTAGTTAATTCACTCAAGATTTCATTTTTCTTTGAGAATTATATAAAATAATAAAACAAAATATACACTATCCTTTTCTATAAAAAAAAAATTTAATGTGTGCATTTGAATTCATTAAATCTAGAAGTTCATTATAAATTATGCAATGTATTGAATTTTATTTCATTACAACTGGAACATATCAATATTTTTGTTACAAATTTTGTTGTGTAACAAGGACTTAAAATTTGCTTGCGTTTTTGATCAAGGCATTTGTTGATAAAGTGTTTAATTAATTATATATCAATTACAATATCTGTTGAATTCCTAATTAACTGTGATACATAAGTTGATAGGCTGTTTATTAACTTACTGTTCAAAGGTAAATAATCAGTATCTTTTAAAATTTTAATTTGTCATTAATTCTTCAAAAAATTATGGGTTAAAGTATAGAACAGAGTGCTTCTTAGCAAAAATTGCATGTTTTTAGGAACACTGAAAAGTATCCAAGCCATCGATATGTATTGATAGTAGTTCAGATACCATATTCCAAACAAAACAATATATCAAACAAAAATATAAATTGCAATGCTTTTAAAATTATAAATCATGGATTTGAATAAATACTATAACATTTAAAATTCAAGAATTGGAAAATAAGTGAAGTTTTTAAAAAGGCTTGTTTTTACTTAGAAGGGAAGTTTCTCTGAGGAGTAAACACTCTTTATGGCGTTAAAGAATATTAACTACAGTTTGCTTTGTTTGGGTTTTATGTATTTAATACTGCATGAACTGAAGCTGAGAATCAAATTGATTCTCGCACATGTTGCACCATACAGGGATTTTTTTGAATTCGCTCTATATTATTCTGAAAAGCTTATGTGATCTTCTGTTTTGGGATCTCTAAAATATATACTGAAAGATGAAGGGATCTTTTATCTATAAGACAATCATTGGCTTTCCATTAATCTGATATTACATTAGAATTTTCCTTTATATTCTCCATGATAAATTTGAATGTTCTTTGATCTATCCTGAATTACATGAGAAAAACACCTTGATCCTCTTTCAGCCCTTTAAAACACCCAGGTACTATTCATTCTTTTGTCTGAATTAAACTTCTTACCAAACATGCTTTAACTAATTTCCACAATCACATCAGGACCTCCCAGTGTAGAACTTTCATAGACAGATTTCTGCACATGGTTCTCTCTTAAAACATCTAATCTATGGTATTTTCAAAACATTAGTTTCAATAGAAATAGAATAACAGTTTAACTTTCGCACTTATTCATTATTAAAATTTTGAGCATATTCATCTTGCTTCTCTCTAACCAGCTTTTCTTTCATACAGACCTCCTAATGCAATGCTCATTCATTCCTTCTTGTGGCATTCCCAAATGTATCCAGCAGTAGATTCCTTCTTCTCAACCAAATATGTTACATTCTTATAGACCTTACATTCAGCCTCTGCTGCTATCAATCCATTATTCATATGCCATTGTATTATTTCCATTTTCCCTTTTTGTTTCAAATCATGAATGTAAATCATACTTTTCAGATTTACTGTTCAGAATAATTCAAAGGAATAAGTACAAAAATGAAAACAAAGAGTACAAAATAAATCGAATGAAATTAAAAAAAAGTCAATTCAAAGAAACAAATTATCTCCAAAAGACTCAAACAGTATAAAATACAAATTCTTAACTAATATTTTTTCAAAATGAACAGTCATATGTTTATTCTAAGAAATCATGACTTTTTAAAAAGATCTGTAAATTTTAAATAATGATTTGGAATTTAAAAGAGCACATGACCCTATTGGATTAAGACTGCTTTTCAAGGTATTAGGCTTACCAAAATAAACGATTTACGAGAATAAAATCATTATCTCACTATAAAATATAAAAAAACATTGCTAAGTCAACCTAGTTGTATTTTGACCTTTGGCATACATTAAAACAATCTTGACAAAATTGCTTTAATATTACAGCAGTTAAAAGTATTTTGCTCTATCTGGTATTAATTTACTAAAACATTAAGCATTAACAAATTTAAGGAACAATTTTTGTGTATGTGTTCTGAGAACTACGACTACTTGCATAATGTATTCTAAAAATAGAAGAAATGTATATGCATTATAATGCATTAATAAAAAGCAAGCTTCTTAAAATGAGCTCCATATGCAATAGCTTTAAAATTAAAATAAGATTTTATTAATTAGGATAATTTTATATTTAATAAATTAACAGTAATGCTATAAAATTTTGGAGAAAGTGATATAATAATTCTAAAAGCTTACAGAAGCTATTTTTAGAATAAAAACTTACTGTGTTTATACAAAAACTGCATTAAATCTGGTAAAGAGCGATGAAAATGGAAAAGAATAAAATCATAATTAGAATTGAAACAACAGTTTTAATTATTGAGTTTTATAGATTTAAAGGTAAATTAATTTCAATTTAGAAAATTAGCATGAAAGATGAAAAAAATGTTTAAAAATATATGTAAACATAGTTAACCAATTAATGATCAACCAGATAATGAAAATTTTAATAAACTGCATTTTGTGTCCATAAAATTAACTTTTACTGTCACACTCCCTAACTCATCATGATTGCATATAAAATATTAAGTTATCTTCTCATTAGGGCTGTATTTTAGCAACTTAGCCTTTACAGGCACAGCAAGTCCTCAAATGTGAGGACCATTTAGGGGCAGCCTTGTGACCAAATTTGGATGCTTGAATCAATTTTTAATTCGAGTTCTCATTGGATGCAAAATATTGCCAAGATTTTATTTTTCCAAGAGTACCAGAGGCAAATTGATATTCAAGGGATCTTTTGCATGCCACATAATCCCATGACATGCGTGCCTATGATTTTCACATCCAGAAAATTTATCGACTCGAGTTGGGGGCGAACCCGCAACCTTTGGCTTACAAAGTAAGCATGTTACCTCTAAGCTACAGGAGCTGGCAATATTAAGTTATTAGACTGATGTTTTATACACATGATCTTTGCCAAAGCTAGGTTGCTGTTATTCATAAAAGTTGATTAATTGAAATCTGAATGTAAAATCGCCATTAATATCTGTTCCCTAACAGACAAATCATTTTTTAGGAAACTAATGAAAAATTTATAAAGTTATGTTTAAAATGTAGGAACCACAGATTAAAATGATATATTTTAGTATTTAATAAAAGTTAAAATTGTAATTAGTTGAAAGCATTGAAGTATATATTAGAATTTTTTTATAATGGATTGAAAGTTTAGTGACATATTGTTCTTTGTGTAATTTAAATAATTTGGATGGGCCCTTATCTCATTAAAATCCATTAAATTCAGAATATTTCTAAAGGAAGAAAATAAAAGGTACAGTTTTTTAAAAATTAATTTGTAGTGCTCACATCAGTAGTGTAATGAAGAATATTAGTCCCCCTGCAAAGTCAGGTTTTTTATCCAGCTTTGAGCCCCTCAATGCTGGGGTGTATGTTATGCCATTGGTGCTGATATCTTTTAAAGTAGAAAGAGTTAAAGCTCTTTTCTTCTGTTTACCTTTAACTGTTGGTTTACTTTGTTATATTTAAACATGTCTTAAGTATTTTTTACTCATCTATCTTAGTTAACAGAAATGTAGATAAAATATCAGAGTAATAAGTCAAATCTGTAAAATTGTCTTAATATTTTATCCAGCTTTTATTTTCTTTATTTGGAATTATAAATATATCCTTTGCTTGAGTGATATTTGATAAATATAAAGTTTAATCAGTTATACTAATTGTTTTTTTTTCCAGAAAGAAACTGAAATATTGATATTTTTGGCTGTAATAGTTTTGCTACGAACAAAAAAAAGAGGTAAAGTTAGTAAGATGTCTTAAGTTTAAATGTATTTATTGAAATATCTCTTTTGATTTACTTCATAGAAATCTAACTTAGTAAATATATACCGTAAAATCCGGCGTATAACGCGCACCCATACTTTCAAGATGCATTTTTTTAATTTTCAGGTATGTTCACCGTATAACGCGCACCCCGCTTCTTAAGAGGAAATCTGAAATTTTAATATACAACTTTCTAATGTTTTGAAGTCATTTATTTGAGATTTTTGAAATATATTTCTAGAACCCAAACTCTTTTAGTTCATAAAGTATATAATTTCTTTTAAATAAACAGTATTTCTATATGTGTAAAAGTAAAATTTGTTTTAGGCTCATCTCTTTAGTTATTTTTAAAGCTATCGTTTTTATACCCGGCGTATAACGCGCACCCTTATATTTCGATCTCATTTTTTGTGTTCAAAGTGTGTGTTATACGCCGGATTTTACGGTATTTTGATTTAAATGTTTAAATATAAGTAAATACACTGCTGGCCACCGTAAATGCCACACCCTGAAGGAAGCATGCGAATAACATGAAATTTACAACATGCATTAGCGGAGGTGAGATATGCAAATGATTATAATTTCAGTGCAGACACACATCACATGTGCCTGTAGCGCCACCTCAAAGAGCTATTTAAGGCTTGGAGATTTCGATGATTTCAAGTTCGGCAATTGTGTTTTTCTTGTAATTTTTTCAAAAAAACGATCAGTTATGTCTCATAGAAAACAGTGATCAGCTTTTGATCAAGTACCCGAGTTCGACAGAGGAAGGATAGTGGCCTACCGAGATTGTGGATTATCTTTCAGGGAAGTTGGTAGTCGTGTTGGATGAAACCAAACAACTGTAATGCGGATATGTGACTGTTGGATGCAGGAGGGTACGATGGACAGACGTGGTCGATCGCATCCATCTCAGTGCACCACTTCATGTGAGGACAGGCAACAGGCGCATGGCAGTGACAGATCACTCAGTCACATCACAACCATAGCACAGCACATTGAGTCTGTAACGCATCATTCAGTGTCTGCGCTGCATTCATTCGGACGCCGTACAGCAGAGTGGTCTGTCTGCAAGACGTCTATTGCTTGGTTTTCCCTTGACGCAGAACCACAGATGTCTCCGCCACCAATGGTGTGATGAAAGAAGGATGTGGGTGGCAGAATGGAATGAAGATGTATTTACTGACGAGTCAGCATCTGTCTGCAACACCACGATGGTCGGATTCGAGTCTGGAAACACTGCGGAGAGAGGATGCCGAACAGCTGCGTTATGCACCACCACACTGGTCCTGCACCGGGTATTATGAAATGGGATGATTTTGGATATCACTCTCGCACTCCTCTAGTACGCATTGCCTGTACTTTAAACCAGTGATCTGCAACCCCCGGTCCGTGGATCAAATGGTGCCGGGCCGCCTAAAGAACATTAAACTATTGCCATTTTATTTAAAGTGGTGCATTTCTCTCGGATTTGCTTAACTTTCCCCGGAAATCACTTTATATTTGACGTTAAAACACTTTTATTCCTTTTTGGTGTAATTATATTTTATTCTGAAGGCATATTTAAATGCAACTAAATTAAAACTGTTAAATCAAAACAATCTAAAATATAAACAATTAACGTGTCCCACCCTCAGCGGGCCATGTTAAAATTATCAAACGTTGACCGGTCCGCAGCAATAAAAAGGTTGTGGAGCACTGCTTTAAACAACCAGCGCTACATCTCCGAGGTGTTGGAGTCAGTTGTCCTTCCTTACCTTTCAGGGCTTGACCACAGCCATATTTCAACAAGGATAATGCGTGACCACATGTGGCATGCATTGTCCAAAGGTTCTTCATCAATCACCAGATTGAATTGCTTCCCTGGCCGACTCGCTCTCCGGATCTTTCGTCAATAGAAAACATGTATTCCATGGTTGCTCAACGATTGAGTCAGATTACACCCCCAGCTGCCCCACCAGATCAACTTTGGCAACATGTGGAAGCTGCTTGGTCTGCTGTACCCCAAGAACGCATCCAAAGTCTCTGAATCAATGCTGAGGCGTGTGGCAGCAGTGATCTCCAACAATGGTGGCTACTCTGGCTACTGATTCTGGCAGGAACCACACTTCACAGAAGTCTATAAATTTAATCATTTGATACTTGTTCAACATGTTATCTACAAAAATTTTGTTGTGCTATCTCTTGTCTTTCTTGGTGTTGCATTTACGGTAGCCAGCAGTGTACTTATTGTTTGTGAAAAATTTGTTTCTGTTTAAATGTATGAATTCTGGTTGTCCAACTTAAAGGTATATTGCATCAATTTTAAACTCTGTAATGGAATGGTTGGGGAAATTACATATATGAATTTAATGAATTTCTGTTGAATAAAAAATTCTATAATTCCTACTATTTACTTTAAGTATGCATAATATCAAAAAAATTCTTTAAATAATACACATTTGGCAATTTTGAAAAAGCTGCAATAACCCTAGCTTTTTATGCAATGGATGAAATTAATGTAGGAAATTTGTACAAATTATACTTGTAAATAATATAAAGATACTTTTAAAAGCAGCAAAACTCATAATTTTTAACATAATTGCTTTACAAAATTTGATATATGTCTCCCGTAACCATATTTTATGAAAGTGTTTTGCTTTAATGTCACCAAACATGAAACACCTTTCTCATTTCCATAGTGAAAATTTTTATCTAGTCTGAATTGGAATACCATGAAAATTTTATAATCAATTATTGAATTCATGAATGTTTTAGGTAAATGAGTTGTGTGTGTGTGTGACGTATTTATTATGTTAGTTTTGATGTGAAATTTTTCACCACTTTCATCTTCCCAAGATATGTTACTGTTGATTAGGAGAGTATTTGTGTGTATTAGCCCATGGACTGATAAATTGGTGAACATTTTTAAGAATGTGCCAAATTTATTTACAGAAATAAATTTAAGTAACACTTCATTACTTAAATTCAATTATTAAGCAAGCTAGATTTTAAATAAAATATCTAACAGCAATGACATTATTCAGACTGTGGCTTGTCTTTTTAAAAAAAAAGATGTATTGTACTTGCTAAAATGAAATAATCCTGGAATATCCTATATTCTCTTTATTAGTTGGTAGGTTTCAAATTTTAATCATTTTTACAAAAATATGTATGAAAAAAGATGCGATAACTTATAAGCAAGGTTATTGCATTTGAGCATGCTTGAGAACATTTTTTTATTAACTGTGCTTCTCTCATCCATATTTGGTAGTGGGTTTTGATTGGTCAATGGACATAATATAAGTACTAATAAGAGTTATTGGCATTGAATTCATTTATATACCATAATGAGAATCATTTAAATTGTTCTTATCATCCAGTAGTTCACACACATTTGTTAGTACCTATCATTTATAGCCATTTTGATTTTTGAAAATAATCACTTCTTGGGAAATTTGTCAAAATTATAACTCTTTTGCACGTCTGGTACCTAAGTAGTTGAACTGTATACTATTCCTATTTTCATTATTTAGCTCTTAATGTACCCCTTACTTAAAATATTTGAGGAATTGTGTTTTAAGCAAATTCATTTTGTTGAATTATAAGCTAAGCTTGTTCTTGTTTCATAATAGAAGCAGTTTATTTCTCATTAAGAAATCATATTTTTTTTAAGATGTACTATATTCAGTATTATTGCTGTTAAAATATATCAATAAAAATGCTTGATTTTCTAATGATTTTTTTAAAACTGTCAAAAGCTTTAAGATAAATCATAGTTTAAGGGAAAAAAAAAATATTCTGCAGCAATTGTTTAATGGTGAAAAAATGCTGAAATTAAAAGCCACTGTAAGTATCATCAATGATGACACCACACACAGAAAAATGTTAAATATTAAATATATTTAATTTTCCATCATGTCTTTAAAAATTTTATCTTGTGATGTAATTTTATAGTTGAGCAACATTTTTTAGATTTAAATAGAACTTGTTCTCTAAATTTTATTTACAATTAAATAAGGATTTATGCATGATGAATCTCTTGTAGATCATGATATAGTTTATTTCCACTGACTTGAGAAAAAATAAATGAACTTATTTTTGTTGTTTGTGTGTTGATTTTTTTTTTTTCAATAATTGTGTGTGTTTATAAGATTTGAATTGCATTTTGGAGTTTTTTTAATATCTGTTGTGTTTTAACATTAATAATTTTAATTACAGGTGCTGTTCAAATGATACCTTACCTTACTTCATTGTGCATGTATGCAAAATTGGCAAACATTGCTCTCTTCTTTTATTCTGATCCACGCTTCGGAGTAGTTTATGCTGTGTTATGTTTAAGTAAGTTGTATTGTTTTTATATACTACACATTATCCATATGATGTTTGTACTATACATATCCTTGAATGAGAAAATTTAGAAAATAAAAAAATGATTGTTTTTTAAAAAACTCTTTAAAAAATTTTTTTTTCATTTTTTAACACATTCATGTTGAGTATATTTTGAGTTATGTTAAATAAATGTTGTATATCTTCAAAAAAAAAATGCTTCATTAACTATAATATATAAAAATTTTCATTTAATGCTTAATATTTTTGATTAGTTCATCTTTTATTGCTACCTGAACCAACTTATGAAGGTCCAGACAATGTTATTTATTTCACTGGACAAAATCTGGAGGTAAGGAAAAAAATATCTTCATTTATTATGTTTTTTTTATACCTATTAATTTAACGAATGTCATGTGTTTATTAAGTCTTAATTGAATAATTTTTTAGTGCCTTAGTATTTTTAAATGGGTATGTTAACTTTTTTTTAGCTTGCATATTCTTTGACATATATATAATTAGATTAAAACAATAGTCTTTTTTATTCATAATTTTATAACAAATGGTAAAAGGATGGACAATAGTGTGCACTCTTTTCCCTGAGTGAATACTTACTTAACCAGTCAGTCTGCCAGCTAAGTGAAGAAATCAGATGCAAATAGCTACCACACGCAAACCTCTTGTTATTTCTATAGTATTAACTGTTTTGATATAATTGTAACTGTGATCATTTTGAATGTGAAGTAGTTTGAATTTAGAAACGATGAATAAAAGTTGAATTGAGCTAACCACCGAAGTAATTGATTGAGCACAGTTTTACAAGTGGCACCCAACGGGGGGCTGAGGATCCATTGAATCATTTTTAAATTACAAAATTGAATTACGATATTACAAGATTGAAATGAAGATGGTCTCAAAATCAATTGCTTATCAAAAAGCTTGAGGAAAATTTGGCTTGGCTGCTAGTAACTTCCAAATGGTAAAGCTGTCAACTGTTGCTAATTAAAATTTTTCTTCATTTCATTACTGTTAAAAATACATCGAGATCTGTAATCAAAGATGAATGAAATTTGGGGTGATACCAGATGCCTGAAATTGACCGTTACACTAGCTGGTGACAAATGGCGCCAATGACTGCCAAAAGTCTATAAATGGCGCCCAAGCATTTGTAAGAAGTGTGGTTGTTTTGCATCCCTATCAGTCCAGAGAACAGAAGAGTCTGTTTCCAATGTGGCTGAGATCATGGAGATAGAAGCATGGATCAACTGATGACTGTTCTCTTCACTGATGAGAGTATTTCCTGAGAACAGGAGAGTCCATTTCCAATGGTGCAGAGATCATGGAGATCAAAGCATGGATCAATAGGTGACTGTTCTCTTTGCAGATGTATATTTTCTACCGGGAAATTTGATGTTTTGGATTATATATTTCCTACTGGGAAATTTAATATTTTGGACTGTATATTTCTACTGGGAAATTTGATATTTTGAATTGTATGTTTTCTACTGGGAAATGTGATATTTTAGATTGCATCCATTTTCATTGTGCATCAGATAATTTTCTTTTATCTTGTTTACTGATCTATTTTGACTTTTTATTTAATTTTTATTGGAACTTGGAATACAGCGCTCACTGTTCGTTTTGTAAAATTGGTCTATCCTTGATTATCATTGATATTTTCACTTTCTTTCTGACTCTTTAATTCACGTATGATGCCAAAGCGTCACTGGGATTGATATTTTCTGTTTAGTATTATAATTACATTTTGGTAGAAACGTAAAAAATTATCACTCCATCTTCGTAGTAGGGGGAGAAGCTAACTATCGACTACATTCCCCCGGAAGATCGAACTTTATTGCAGACTTACTGTCTAGACCTACGTCAGAACAAGTAAAAGCAGACTGTAACATACTTGCTGTTTTTGTCGATTTTCCCACACGTTCACTTAAAAAAGTTCGCCAAGAACAATTGAAGGATGACTTGCTTAACGAAGCTAAGCCACTCGAGTTATGCCTCTCAGAAAAAGGGAAGATCCAGATAAGACAATTCTGCTGGTTCCTTATGGAGAACAATGCTTGGGAAATAGAAGGGGAGTGTAACGAATGATAAAAAGATAAACAGTAGTGCGCACTCTATTCGCTGAGTGAATACTTACTTATCCAGTCAGTCTGCCAGCTAGGTGAAGAAAGCAGATGCAAATAGCCACCATGTGCAAACGTCTCATTATTTCTATAATATTAACTGTTTTGATATAATTGTAACTGTGATCATTTTGAATGTAAAGTAGTTTGAATTTAGAAATGTTGAATAAAAGTTGAACTGAGCTAACCGCCGAAGTAATTCATTGTGCACAATTTTACAACTTTAATTTATTTTTTGCTTTTGAAAGTATGTTCCCATCTTTTGTTTGTCTATAGATTATTTCGTTCTTAATTTTTTTTAATTAAATGTAAAATATTTTACCTTTATTTTAACCTCCTTCAAAAAAATTTTTTTTCCTCCCCAATTTCTAAAAATAGATGTGTATCTAATCCCTCTCCCTCACAAAGAAAGAAAATTCCCCATTAGAGAGAGCATATGAGAAGTTTATTGTACCTGAATGAAATGTTTGTTTAATAAATTAAAATTTTTTAGAATTAAAATCTATATTAGGGTCATATGCAATATACATAAATTAATAAAATTATATTAAAATATTTATCAATACATTTTGATTAAAAAAAAGAGTTCTTGTATGTAATGTGTTTTTTTTATCAGAAGTTAGTTTATTTACATTTTTTTTTACCTGCTATTTGGTAATACAGAAGCAAAATAATGTGTTTTACCTAAAGTGTTCTTTTATCAATATCATGTTATACTAGCTTTGAAGCTTGGTAGAAAGACTGAACTATATCTAGTGAAATTTGAGGGATTGGTGCATTTAAAACATTTGTAACTTTAAGAATGTTTTTGTAAAAATTATGCTGGGATTTTTTTAAGTGAATTAAGTAAGAAAATGATGGTATATAGAAGTAATCCCCTTTCTGCTACCACTGTTTTTTTATTATTCCTATTTAAAGAAAAATGTAATGTTTAAGATATTTCTCCATGTATAGGAAGAACTGAAAAAAGACACAAGAATGACTTGGCTTGTGACATTTTACACAGTTTGGAACTCAAATTGTGTCAACTTTGCACCAATTTTTGCAGAAATGTCTGTGAAGTAAGATACTAACTGTTGCTCATTATTTTTGATTACTCTAATATTCAGTTACTTTTTGTGGTATTTTCAGACTATTTTAAAAAAAATATTTTATGTATAAGTATTTTTATAGAATCTCTGTCATTCCCCCCTCCCTTTTTTGCAGTTTTTAGAAATTTTTAAATGAATTATTTTAGAACTTAAATAAATACAAACTTTTTAGGGTAAATTGTAAAATATATATATATGTGTCATTTTTAAAATAGTTATTTCATTTACTAATTAATTGAATAAAATTAAATTTTAGAAATGATTTGCTAAATAATGGTGAGAATTAAAACTTATTAAATCGTGCTTTAAAAATAAATCTTATATATTGTTAAATTATGAAAAGAATGTAACTAATTTCAAATTTTTACATTCTATAAATAAATAAAATACTGATATTAATTATAATTTTCTTCTGTGTAGATATGGTCTTGATAATCTGAAATTTGGAAAAGTAGATGCAACTAGGTACCCTGAAGTGGCAGAAAAGTAAGATTTTTAATTAACTGATTTTTTTTAAAAGTATGGTTTAAAAAACTGACAATTTTTGTTCATTGTCACATACTCTTAAATATGTAATAAAATAATCTACTTTGTATGAACTAATAACCTACAGCTTTAAATGTTAACTAATTGTTTTGTATTAAAAATTTGTACTGGATAATTCAATTTCACTGTCTTATAATATTTCAGAATATATTTTATTGTAATAAGATTAGAATAGTAGCTGAATGATAAAGATTTGCTTTATATTCAATGTAATTTAATCTAAGAATTCTTTTACCTTTCATGAATAATTCTAGAACTAATTTGTTATCAGTACACTACAGGCCAGACGTCTCTTTGGTATGGTTTTGAAATCGTGTCAAATAAGATTTAGGTGCTCAGTAGTTTTCAATCCATGATGGTGGCTAGCACTAATAACTTGTCATAAAAATAATAGCTTATGTTCCTGAGGAAAGAAGAATTACATTAATTTTAAAAGAAGTAAAAATGAACTTACTTTTTTTTGTGGAAAACCAATCAGCAAAATACAAGTACCAGGATTTAAGGAAATAGAATACAAGGTATATAGAAATACTGGGAAAAGCAGAAAAAATATGGAAAATGGAGTGTGGGAAAAATGAAGAAAAAGATAGTAATAGTTAAAAATTAAAAATTTCAAGCTGGAAATTGAAGTTACTATCAGGATGTAAAAAGATTGATGGTGGAATGTTATGAAAGGTCATGAATCCAATTCCGCAAATGTTTTGTTAATATATTTGAAGAATTCGAATATATTTAAAATAACTGGAATAATTTTCAAAATATCCCAAAATTCTGAATTTTGTTAATGAATTTCATCAAACAAAGAATGTTTAAAAATGCATTAATTAAAAATAAAATTTAAGTATGGAAAGTGGAAAATTGCAATTTGCAGCCAATGAAAAGAGAATTATTTCTGATAGATTTACTATGTGGCCATGCAAATTTACACCTTAAGATTCACAAGAAACATATGACAGTCAAATTTCATCTCCTGCTTGTAAACTATTTTCATTTCGCTGCCATTCTTATCACATTTCATGATGACTAAAATAAGAGAAATCTTAAGAATGAGAATTAGGGGAGTAAACGGAGAACTATTAAAATACAAAATAGACATAAAGTACGAATTTGGCAATCCTTTTCTTCCATAAAAATTTAAAACAAGAGTCCTCATCTTTTTTTAAAAAAGATTCTAGTACTCATGTTCAAAATATCCCATGTTTGAAAAAAGATGAAAGCTGCAATCTAGGCAATGTAAAGTATGGAAATGGTTACATTTTTAAGAAAAATTAAAATTAAAATTGTCTGAAATTAATTGGGATACTGCCATCAATAAAAACCATTAAGAAATTAATTTATATACTATAATGATAATAATAAGTAACAAATGCAAAAAAATAAAATATCGATGGTCAACCCCAGAAGAAAAGTTAAAAATCAAGTTAACCATATTGTAATGTTATCACTTCACTAGGCAAATGTCAACAACAACTTGGTGTGTAGCATACTGATAACAAATTAGTACAATAATTCTCTTACAGTAAAATTCTTGCTTTTTTTTGTGTGTGTCAAAAGACATTGATACTTTTAGCTATTATAATAAAATGCTAGCTGGAAATCGTTACTGATGCAATTTTCACCAGATTATATCATAGAATTCATTACTTTTAGAGCAAATTCTTCCTTTAGAAAAGTCAATACTTAAGGCAAAGAGAAGAGCATAAAGGCAAAAAAATTATTAGAAGAGTTTTGTAAGAATCTTTAAATGAGAAATAAATCTAGCAGAAGTCAAATGATTTCTTTGAGCATCAATTTTTGAAGTTATTTTTTATGTCAAGTATTCATTTTAAAGTTTTTAATTTAAAACATATTTTTGAATTTTCTTTTATTGAGTGATTTATGTACAGGTTCCCATGTATTTTGTGATTGATAATGTTTGTTAAAAGTCTGTCAACAAATTCATCTCATATTTTCTTGAGGTCCAGGGGTGTTGCTACCACCGTATCAGCCTATCATTGTTACAAGACCCCAACATGTGTAATATTTTGACACTTTCAAACAAGTTTTATTAACATGACCATTTTTATTTATTTTACAAAAAAGAACCCCCTAAAAGAATTTTGATCAGGGCCCACATTCAAGGCTAGCTACATCAGTGGTAAGGACATGTAGTTATAGTCTTTTTTCATTACATCTTTTCTCTCAGACATCTTTGAATTCTAATTTCTTTGGTTAGAGCTTTAAAAAGGGAAACAACTTAGCTAAAAAAGATATTAAAATTCAATATTGTTCTTTAAAAATTACAAATTTTAATAACAAAGAGAGACCAATATTCATGTAGTATAATTTTCTTTCTACCTAAAAAAGTTTTAATGCTCTGTAATATCAGCTAAAAACAAAGTTGAAAAATCATATTGTTACATAGATTAGGGTTCTAGGATTTTATGTAAAACAATCACAAAGAAAATAAACAGTTATTTAAGAGCGATGGGAATTTATTATCAAAAATCCAATCCTTTAAATACAGGATTCAGCAGCAATATTCACAGAGTAAATCTCCGAAAGTCTTCACACCTTCAAAAGCACTCAAACACAATTGTCAGTGTTTAAAAATACACGTATGTAAAAAATTATTCACAAGCACAGCCAAGCTAATCGCTAATCAAAACAATCCTCACTCTTCGCTGGTTAAAATCAGACTGACTGGTTGCGGCTGGCACTCCTATTTATAGGTGCGGCAGAAACTTCCGAAATATAACCGCTCGTGTCATAGAGCATGACGTTAATGGAGAGATCCACTACTTTCTAGAAGAATCCAGAGGGTTCCGAACTCGCCAATGACGCCAAATTGGCCATCAACTTGGTTGCCAAAAATGATGCCAACTTCGCTCTACCACAAAGATTTTGCCAAGTTCTCATTGAATCGCCATTATAACGTAAGGAACGGCATTGCTTGTGAATAGTACAATTTTAACATGAAATAAATATAACATAGAGTAATATAAATGCATTAAACACCTAAGTACAAATTATTTACACAAAATTTGTAACAATATTATTATCCAGATCAGAATATATTTTTTACTTATTCCTCTGATTTTTTTTTTAGGTTAGTTAACCTCTTACCAAGTTAACCTGTTAATAGCATTTCCTTCTCTTACTATGCAATATTTTAATGTTGATTTCATCATTATAAACATCTCTTCAAAATCCTGATTATCAAAACCATTAACACACATACTGAAGTAAAATACTTGCTATCCTTCCCCTTTCATGTACTAAAAAACTATATATCCGACTGATTTAAGAATGCAAAGGAATATTTTTAAGTGAATTGTTTTAGTTAATCTATACAAATAGAAATTATGCTTACATGAATAAGATTTCATGAAACCATCTACACTATTAAAATTCAAAGGTAAACAAACATATCTATGCAATTATGCATACAACTAGGTATATCTTCTCACAAACCACACGATGCATAAACTCGCCAAAGGTACCAAAAGATCGGGAATGATCCAAGGAATCCGTTCTGACCATTTATATTCTGATATTGCAATTAGTTAAAAAGATATTAATTAAAAACCTTAAAGCGCATAATTATTGCCATTTTTATCTCGCCAGGCATCGAAATTCCAATTTTTCAACCTTTTTTTTTTACCCCAGACGTTTTTAAAACTTGATCTAATTTTTTTTATGAGACTCAGACAAAAAATAATTACAGAATCGGAAAGATCATTTACTTCACCACGATACAGTATAATTTATTTTAGAAAATAATGATATTTTTTATGATTTTTTCTAAAATGAGTTAAAATCGATAAGTTTTCATGAAAATGATTTCTAAATCGTTCCGATTGCATTTTCTTTCACGTTAATGAAATAATATTCTACACTAAAAAAAGTTCATGCCTTTCTTTTAGAATCAGTCATTTAAAAAAATAAAATGTCAAACTTTTTTTATGATTTATCAAAAAATATTCAAAATTTTATTTAAACTCTTAATAATTTTCTTTATTTATAAAAAAATAATCTCACGAAACCTTTTTTCCATGTGTAGAACGATATTATCCGTAATCTGTACAAAGATTGCTTAAAAATTACAATTTAAAAAAAATTGTTTTTTGTTTTTTTCCCTTTTTGCGAGAAATATTTAAGCATTATTTTTGTTACATTTTTTGTTTAAAAATTACTATTGTTTGTAATCGATGTATGAAATTTGAAGGCTTTAACTTAAAAATGAAGCCCGAAAAAAAAATTAAAACTTTTACAAATAATGCGTTTTTCAATAGCCGAAGGTTTGGGGCCAAACGAGTTTTTTCTCTCTACCCGTCATGTTTGATGAAAGGTTACATGGAAAAGAAGATGCGCCTTTAAATATTGAAAATCACCAGATTTGGCGAAATCGAATATCTCTTCCTTTTATTTTTAAGGTCTTTTCACTCTTTGTTCCCTAAGATTGCACGACCCGATTCTTTAAAGCGCTTTATAAACGCTCCGGTTGTACCCGGAGATTCCAAACAACATCATCGCTTAATTGTTATGAATTTTTAAAAAATACTAAACGTTTTATTCGTGCATTTAATAACTTCGCCAGCAATTTTGTAATTGGAAAGATAATTTATTTCGTCACTATACAGTTTTTTTTTTTTACAAAACAACACTTTACATGTCTTAAGATTTTTTCTAAAATGAATATTGATGCGTTTATATGAAAATCATTTTTAAAAAACTTATTCTTTGATCTTTTAGAGTTAATGATTTAAAAAATAAAATGCCAAAAACTTTTTTTTACGAATTTTTAAAAAATACTCAAATTTTAAATATTTAATAACTAATCAATTTCAAAGCTTTTATAACTTCTTCATTTATAAAAATAATTGTATGAAACTTTTGTTTCGTGTATCGAACATTTAAAAAAATGCTCTCAATTTTAATTCAACATTTAATACAGTTGTAAAATTTTGCAATTATAAAAATTTCTACTTTTTTCAACATACAACTATTTTTTAAAAGGTATATTTTCGTTTCCAGGGCCTAAAAAGTTGCAAAGTGAGCAAGTGAATATTAAAGTCCCACTGTTCACTTACTCGGGAGCTCTAATAGTGAGAGGGGAAGAGGAATATCCATGACTATATGTTATACATTTAAAAATGTTCGTGCAATGCAAGTGATGTTGGTGCAAGTGAGTGAGTGAATATTAAAGTCCCACTGTTCACTTACTCGAGAGCTCTGATAGCGGTAGGGGAAAGGAATTTCCATCACTATGTTATGCATTTAAAAATGTTCGTGCAGCGCTGGGGGAAATAAACCTGTCTGACGAAAAAAAGAAGCGAAAAAATTTCGAAACAGGGCATTTTAAGTTATACACTCGGTAAAAGCCCGGGCTAAGTGGAGGAGGGGGGTAAAAGTCATTTTGAAAAGAGTATTAGAAGTGCTAATTTTGTGAAGAAAAAGGAAAATTTATAAAGGTAGAGAACACCCATGCAACACCGGCCATTGCAGCTAGTAAAATATGAAAAATGTAATTGTCATTTCCTTGGCTCACTGTTTTTTGATTGTATATGTTCCATAGTTGATTGAGTTTAAAGTATAAATTTCTTGTATATATTTTTATTAGCAGTGTGTACATCTGATTTATTAGCTTATAATAAGTTTTCATTTTTCAATAAATGTGTCAACTTTTTGTGATAAATACAATTTGTATTTAGTTTTACAAGAATAATTTATAGTTTTCTATCGTATTTATTTATTACAGATTCCATGTCAGCACATCTGCATTTAGTAAACAGTTGCCAACTGTCATTCTATTTAGAAATGGTAAGGAAGTGAATCGTCGACCAACTGTTGATGCTAAGTGTCAGCTAATCAAATTCTTCTTCTCTGAGGTTTGTATTGTGTTAATTTTTATTCCAAATTTATTATTGAAAGGGATGGTAAACTCAGCAATGTCTTTTAATTTGTACCAGAATTAAAAGAACTTGCATTCACCTAAATCAGTTATTTCTAAACTTTATGTGTTTCTTTGCCTTTGCATTAAAACTATCTTAAATTTAATGTCATTCAATTTCTTAAACAAATTTTTAAAAAAAAATTGTTCAAACCAAAGTTAGATTGAGAAATTAAGAGTGAAATTTGTTGTATTCTTTAAAAGCATATTTTTATTTAAATATGTTAAGGTGTAAAAATAGCATTTTTTAATTGCAATACATTTATTATTATTGGGAATCATACAGATTATGTGATCCGAATGGAGCAGCTCAGCTAGCACTCATAAGATACTAATAGGATCTATCATAATTAAAACCAGATGTAATTGATTTAATGGTAGTCTTGGCTTCGGCATTGCCTGATATGTGGTTGTTTCCTCAGATATTGATATATATTTTTACAATAATTGGATTTAATCATAAAATTGGCATTCTCCAGACTAGTCGATTTTTCTAGGAGATGTTTTTTAGATTCCATTCTTTTACTTCAGTCTAATAGTCAAATTTCAATAGTTAAATTGTTAATGATTTTGTTAAGTCTATTGTTACTAGTAAAATCAAGAAAAAGACATCATGGATCCAAGATTATTTTAAAGCACAACATACACCTTACTAATTAATTATTTTCCTGTAATAACTAAGTTAATTGACTTCCATTTGAAATTTAATTTTTTTTTTTTTTGTACTTCCATTTGCTTTTATCTCCTTAGGAAAAGAACCACTTTTTTAGATTAAGTATATCCTTTAATATTTCTGAGTTGTGAGTAATAAATCTTTAAAGATTCTTTGGTTCATTTTGTACATCAAAACAAGCCTAAAAATTTTTTAATATTTAATTTGAAACTTGTATTGAGGTAGCATTCTGACTAAATTATTTATTTTTGCTAAAAAAATTTTCTCTCTAGGAAAATCTTACAGCTGCTTTAGATTTGAACAATATTTATCAGGAATGCAAAAATAATCCAATAAAGAAGCACAAGAGAGAGGATGCTGAAAGAAAAGAAAATGCTGTGGATCATATTAAAGCTGAATAACATTGTCAGATTTTTAAATTTTTTTATTATAAGTTATTGTCAGTTTTATATACCAAAGACATTGGTAGAATTTTCTTTTGCAAGTTTCAGCTTGCAGAATTTCATATTGTTGGAATTTCTTTTCTTACATTTATTCATTGAACTTTTTTTTTAATTTGAGATTTTTTTATTTTAGAAATGCTCTAGGGTTGTTTGTTTCATTGTTACAAAAATTGCATATTTTATCCAAATATTATTTATATGAAATTAAAAATATTGAGTTTATATTCATATTTTGGCATTGAGTAATTTTTAAGTGGCATGAGAGATATTTAATAAACTTACAAATATTTTATTTAAGTAATTAATATTTGCAATTCGAATTTGTTCTAAAATTTTAGTTTTAAATGAGATTTTGATTGCAAAATTTAATTGAGATCTGGTTTCATGATTTAGTAGAACCTCATTAATTTAAATTGATTGGGGGTTTTAATAGTTTACAGATAAAATAACATAACCTATAAAATTAACCAAAGCACATGGCTAAACATCCTGTATTGTAGAAATAGCATGTATTTTGAAATAATCAAAGCAGAAGGGTGAACAATTGTACAAGATATAAATTTAAGTCAACATATTGTTTACATAATATGTATTAGATAGAAAATAATTTTTAAAAAAACTAAACTAACTAAAAATTGGATATTTAAGAAACTTGCAGCTTTTAAAATAGTTTTTTTTTTTTTAATTAACATCTTCAACAAAACAATAATTCATATGTCAAATTTAGAATTCTCTATTCACTGGAATGTTCTTTATAATATCTTTTTGGTGTGATGTGTGAAATTTTTTTTTTTGGAGAACAAGTGTGTTTGCCGAGATATAGACATTGTCTGGCTATATGGTTCAAAATTACCCATTGGAAGCTTTAAAGTGTTTCACAACCAAACAATCTATAACATTTTTTGTGTTTAAATAATTTAACAAGAAGTTTATATAAGTCTTAATTTTGAATTCATTTCCTTGAAAATAATAGTATGGTGCCGTTAATACTTAAGTGCCATGATGTATTTAAAATTAGTGAACTTTTATTAGCAGATATTCTATTCAAAGTCACTGTCAGATAGTAATAAAAAGGTTTTCATTTGAATTCTTTCTCTGATTTTATGCTAATGTTAATCATTTTTGCTGTTATTGTAATTAATTTGCATCATGATGCCTAGAATGAGAATTTGAAATATTATCGAAAATATTATGACTCTGCTAGTCGTCTTGTTTGAAGCTGTGCAAGGGGGAAAAAAACCTTTACTCATTTTGAAATACATGTTTGCTTCTCTGCTAAATATTTTTGAGAAAGCAATAGCCTTACTCATACTTTCAAAATGTAGTTTCTTAGCATTACACATACATAAACAAACTTTACTTTTAATGTTGACTAAGGATAAAGTGTATTTTGTATAACAAAGTCACACAAAATATTATAATTGGCGACAAAGCTGCTTTCTGACTATTTTCTCATGTAATATCTGTTTGTTAAGCGTGTTCATTGTTTCAAAAATTGAATACTTTATAAGCATGTCTTAATATTAAAATAGTACTTTACTTGATTCAATATCTGAAATAGCTACAAATTCTCTGTGTATATCTTTATCTCTTTTATTTATTAGATTGTTTGAATAGAAAAGTAAAATTGTCATTTTGTTTTTATAATTATGTTAGACAAATTTAACCATCATATAAAAGTATATTCCAATATGTGAACTGCTTTTAGATTTTAATAACTATGTTTGTGCATTTATGTGTTCTTTTTCAGCTGTAGGAATCTCAGACATGTAAGAGCAAAATTATATTCATTTTCTTATTATTGTAAATCATTCATTTTCTAAAAATTGTCATTCTTTTTGTGATACCTTAAAAGTTTAATAAAATATTTTGATTTGTTGTTTTACTATAATGCGAATCTTCAAAAACATCAATCTCCTGGATTCTGAAGGTAAATACCTCAGGGGCATCCTGAATTCCAAACTCGTATTTCAAAAACTCATAAAATACATTACTACTGATAAATACTGTGCAAAAAATTCCATTATTACTCTCCTCTATTTCACCTCTTCCTTTCCGACAACTCTCTATAAGGTATCAGGCCTGTAGTATTGTAGCTTTATCCGTATGAGATCACGCTGTTTCTTTTCATATAAGTAAAATTTATTTACTACAAAACGAATTTCTCAGAATAATCAATCTGCCATGATACACTATAAGTACAATTTTTGGTTAAAGTGTAAATTATGGGGTGAGGGGCTTGGCAATGTAAAGTTCTTTTGGCGGCCGAAATCGATCGCCAAGCTACTTATTTAATGATAGGTTTTTTGGTGACCGGATACGATAACCAAGCTGTCTATGACATCTAGATAAAAATCTCCAAAGTCCCCCCGCCCCAATCTACACTTTAGCCCAATTTTTAATAATGACTTATAATGGAATTTTTAATTAAATACAAACTCACATTATACCTCCTTTGCTAGTTTTTAAGACTCCCAAGCCACACACATGACAATCATCTTATAAAAGCTCAACTAACTTCTGCTCACAATAATGGTACCCACTCCTTCACATGTATGGTCATGTAATTTCTTATCTCTATACACAATCATTATAATACTTACCGTAAAATCCGGCGTATAACGCGCACTTTGAACACAAAAAATAAGATCGAAAATTAAGGGTGCGCGTTATACGCCGGGTATAAAAACGATAGCTTTAAAAATAACTAAAAGGATGGGTATAAAAAAATTTACTTCTAGATGTATCAAAACACAGTTTATTTAAAAGAAACGACTTGCCTTATGAACAAGAACAGTTGTAAATCTAGAAGTATACTATTTTTTCAAAAGTCTGGGATAATACCTCGAATAAAATACTTCAAAACATAAAAACAATGTATATTAATACTTCAGATTGCTTCGTTAAAAAAGGAGTGCGCGTTATACGCCGGATTTTACGGTACTTTTCTCTTTTTTTCCCTTTTACTAATGTTGCTTTCACATTCATGTTCAATGTTTGTAAAAAAATAATAATGAATCTAATTTCTTCCCAACTCTCAAAGCTCTTCATTTTCTTCAGGCTTAATTCAAACGTTTTTAATTTAAATTCGTTTCATAATTCGAACATTCTATAAGGCCCAAGCAGTTATATTTGTTTTAGAGATGCGTGGAAAATATAATTGAATACCTTTTCAATATACTTCATAATTTTTTTTTTTTTATTCTTTTCTTCCTTCATTAGTCCTTAATTTAAATTACATTTTTTTTTACTATGTTAAAGTTTCGAAGATAAAATCCAAAAGTGGTGTAAAGATAAATCCAAACTTTTTTTAATAATTATTCATTTTTTTTTTTTTTAGAAGTCATAGGTCATATTCTATAAAAATGTTTGGAGTGATAGCTTCCAATTATAAATTTACATTTGAAATTGATAAATGGTCTGGAACGCATACCACTAAATGAGATACTGAAAAAAAAATGACCCCAACTATACCATCCATCTTGAAGTGTAAATGAACTGTTGATCTTATGAAATTTCTATTTTCTTCCCTCAAATCTAGATTATTATATTTATTCAAACGCAATAAAATATATTCGAAAGAGTAAAACAATAAAAGCTCTGTATGGGAAATATCTGAAAACACATAAATTCTGAGTGTAGGTATAATCAAGATTAAGTTATTGTTTGTGATAAACTATATTGTGTCTCGCAAAAATTTCTATTTCACCCTTTTACGTAATAAATAATCCTGGTAGTCAATTTAGATATTTTATTAAAACAGAGTTAATAATTATAACAAAATTATATATACACTTGTTTTAAACCTATGACAAATGCGCATAAAAATTTATAGGAGAAAAACGCTTAAATGGAAAAGACATTTTGATATATTGTGCTTATAAATATTTTGTTTTAAAAATTGTGAAATATAAGAAAGAAAATTTTGCAACCTTATTTTTTTTTCAAAATTGAATTATTTGTTTACTCTCTTTTCTTTGTTTCTGTTTTTTTTTTAAATTTTCAGTACAAAAGATGTTTACATGCGTTTTAAGAACCGATTGCCAAAGGCATTTTTGAATCACATCTCGTTGCTATGGTAACGACTGCTTATCACTTCCAAATTTCATCGCCTTTAATCCAATAAAATTTCTCCATGCTGTGCGGTTTGGGTTTTCGTTCAGATCATGGAATTGTAACTTACTAAAATAATACGGATCGGGGTAATGAGGTTAATTCATGTGACGTCATAGTCACATGATAGTGAAAGCCACGTGATTCTAGCCACTCAATTCAAAAACTCATGTGACGTCATAGTCGCACGATAAAAACTATCTTGTGTTTCCAGCTAATCAGTTCACGCGCTTCGGTTTTGCTCTTTGCAGAAACTTTCTCTTAAAAAGTACATATGTATACAAAATGCATTTTATTTAAAAGTATAAACAAAATACGACTTTTTTTTAATTTAAAAAAATCGTTTTGAAGAAATTTTTTTCCGTAACATTTAACATATTTACCCAAATTTGAAATTTTATCCGAGTTTTACAAATAGAACAAGTACAATTAGTTTATTGTTTGTTTTGAATTCAATGGAAAACACGTTTGTTTTTATCATGTGACTTAATGAATCAAGCCCATAGGCGTTGTTGCTCCAAAACCTGTAAAATGCATATAGAATCCAAGCGAACAACGCTTACGCTTCGACAGATAAAAATAAAGTTGAAAGAAAATTCCGCGTTGAGAACGGTTGGAGAAATGGTAAATAAAAAAAAAAAAAGAGATTGAATAAAATACTGCTAAACAGAAACGCTAATGCAAGTCAGCGATCAACCGAGGGTATTAGAGGTTAAAATTAAATTAATTAATTTGAAAGTTTAATGTGCTTTTTAAAAAAAATTGTATAAATTTCTGAGATAGCAACCATTTTGTAACAAAATACAGTTTGGGATGTGGATAGGCAAAAAAATATTTGTTCTTTAATTGGTTATTTTAAATGAATGGAAAATGTTTCTAGAGGTAATTTTGTGGTGAAATGTTCGATAGGATTCGTGAGGAATCTATGAATGACGCTACTTCTAAAGCCGCATTCACACCAAGGCGTACAAACGTCGAGTGTTAAGTGTCTAGCCAATCAGAGTCTTCCTCTCACCCGAGAAGTCTCTGATTGGCTAGACGCTTAACACTCGACGTTTGTAACTTGTGAATGACCTTAACACTCAGGATGCATTAACCATAAACCCCAGGAATTTGTTTGCTTAGGTTAGAATATTTTTCATGCGGATCAGGGCTACTGTGTGTGTGTTCCACCAAGTTAAGTTACGACTGAATGTAGAACTTGTTTGTACTTTATTGTGTAAAGAGAAAATGGGGAAACTTTTTTCGATTAATACACAAAATTCTAAGGTGTCTGAGAAATATCTGATGTGGTGTGTGTTTGTGAGTGAGGATTTAATAGTGAGCACAGAGTTAGAGACAGAACTCACTAATGGCAGGAACGTCTTAAGGCATGGGGCCGTGGCTCGGTCTTTATAAGATCATGATTCGAATAATTTTAACAGTCAAATGTTATTTCCGAACGCACTCTCCTAAAAATAGGAATTTCGTACTTATGTCAACTGACTTGGGAAGACTATTATTATGTGATGACCGTCGTCCACGTATAGACCTAGACTTACCACTATTCACCATCATCACTCATTCAGTCAAAGGCGGCAGTCCTTCGAGTCGGTTTGTTTCGGGTTAATGTTTCTACTAGTATTTGACAACGTATTCTACGTACTGTCTACTTTTAAGGGTCATAGGTGGGGCCTACATTTGTGTAGGGGCTCAGGTCCTTAAGACATCCCTGACTAATGGCATCCTAAGAAAGCGCAAGATTAAAAACAAATCTAATAAACTTGTGTTATGTCAAAAATAATTGCTATCCTCCGGTCTGTTAACCAATCCTTGAAGATATCAAAGTATTTTTGTTTTATTAGAATTGTATAGCTCACGCGTTGACACCTGGGAGAGATCACACTTGAAAAATTTACGAATAAACAAGTGTTTACTGGAGGGGGCTAGAAGATCATACGTGATGATAGTGTATAAATAAAGGCTGAAGGGAACTAGTTTGATATCACGGGGCATGGCGTGATAAAGGAATCGCGCCAAGCAATGGTTGCTGGAATTGAATCCAAGATGGCGGCCTAACGGTAATTTAATGAAACACAATAATTTCAAAGAACTGTTTAGGAAAACATTGAAATGTATTTCAAGTGAAGGATATAGGAAGAGATTGAGAATAACCAAGATCAATCAATAAATATTGAGTATCAATATAATATAATAAAAAGTAACGTACTAATAATAGTATTATATACGCAGCATATATAATAATCTTATAATTTAATAGTAATTATGTATAATATTTATATAGTATGATTTATAATAATGCTATATATATAATAATCATATAATATAATTTAATAGTAATTATAGAAAAGAATAATCATCGTATTGTACTAAAATAAAAATGCATAAGAATACTCATATATAATAATTATTAATAAATAATGAATATTATATGATATCGCATATAATAATTGCATTTTTATATTATATTATTAAAATAATTACATATTAAAATTAATTAATATCAATTTCAAAGTTCTAAAAACTGCAAGTTCCTTCAACAAATTTCATCGAACAAGGAACGATAAAAAAAAGCATTTTTAAAAGGTAAAATAAAGCGAAAATAAACTATTTATAGCGATAATTAAAAGTGCATCACTCATTCTTTTTTTTAAAAAATATTCTATTACTCACCCATATTAGAAATATTCATATTCGAAAATAGCACAAAATAAAACAGAAGACGGAAGTAATAAAACAATTACACTGAAAATGGTTAAATTTTTAAAGAAATCGAATTAAAATCGTATGAAATTAATATGGTTACTGCGGGAAAAAATCAAAAGTTATTTCTAATATACATTATCCCCATTGCCAGACGATAAAAATATCAAGGTAACCATATTGCAATGTTACCGCACATCTTGGCGAACATAAATAACGTGGCGCGTGCCCTAGGATATCAAACTAGCACCGGCTGTAGGTGTTACTCTACGGGTCTGTCTGCTTGAATAAATACCAGGGGCGTAGGTAGCGCCGTATCAATGATACAGGGCCCCCAAGCAACAAGGGTTTCAACATCTGTAACTACAATTCCACTAACAAGGCTCCCATACCTAAAAAAAGAAGCCCGGAGAAATTTTGATACAGGACCCACTCAGAACCATCTATGCCAGTGATAAATATCCCAGTTGGAATGTGAAGTATTTAATCGTACTGTAAATGTCTTGTTTTTGAAAATGCTGCGTATAATTTTAATGAAGTATCTATAGGGAATTATAAGACTCGTAGCTCAATATTCGCGTAACTTTAGAGGGTAAAAGCGAAATACAGTTTCTTCCCACACAGTGGCGTAGCGTCGGGATGCCTAGGGGGCCATAGCCCCGGGCGGCATACGAAATTCAATTTCGTGATATTTAAATTCAAAAGATATTTCAAACTCCAAATCGCGACGAAACTAACGTAAACGAGTGAAAGCTTTAATGCACGCACAGATGCAGGAAGTTTATTAGTCGCTATGCAATCGCATTCGTTTTTATGTTACTTAGGCTTCTGGCGACCGGTACTGTGTGAAGTCATTGATGCTCAAAATTTCTTGCAAACAGAGGAACTAAATATCCATCAGTGTGCTCAAAAAATACGTGCTTTACAGACCATATTAGAAGCAAAACGAGTGGAATTCGTGGATGACGCTTTAATATATGCTAAAAGTTTGTGAAGAGCTTGAAATTTCTTTTGAACCCCCAAGACGAATCCGGAGGAAGCATATATTTGGCGACGGAAGTAAAGATATTCAGTTATCGTACGAAGATGACTTGAGGCGAACCATGTTTTCTTCAATAGATAGAGTAACTGCTGCAATTCGAAAAAGATTCCAACACTTGCAGAATCTAGCGCAAAAACATGCTTTTTAAGGCCTGAAGTGATATTGAACATGGATGAACTTAACTTAGATCAGGCTCCTCCGGACAAATAAAGAATTCCAACTTGAGAGCGTACTTCTACAAGCTTTCATAGCTGCAACAGACCCAGGCTGTTAAAAATAACTCATTAGGTCCGGCTCTCTGGGTTTATTAAAAAATATTATTGAGTTCAAACTTGAAGATGGCTTACCAAACATTGTCATAATGTTGAGAATTTTTTTAACATCTACCATCAGTAATGCCAGTTGCGAGAGGAGCTTCTCTAAGCTAAAATTAATCAAAAATTATCTCAGATCAACTATGTCCAGGTTAAGGTTAACAAATTTAGTTATTCTGGAAATTGAACATGACACATATATTGATACTGACAGTTGCGTAAAAGATTTTGCTTTGAAAAAAACACGAAAAGTGCATTTATAATCAATAAAAAAAATTTAAAGCTGTTTTTTTGTCTTTTTTTACTTTTACTAATTTTCTTGACTAATAATTAAAATAGAGGGCGGCAAATTTCTGGTGGGCCCCAGGAGCGCGCTGCGAAAGCCCACGCTACGCCACTGTTTCTACAGACAACAGGTTCCACAAAGGTTGCTCCTCAGAGGTCCACCTTCTTCAATGTTTAAATCAATGACATATAAAATGCTACTCATATTCAATACAAGAACGATGAAGCTATTGTAATTCAAGGAATTAGTAATTTCGAAATTTATTTGGAAATTTCGTCCAACGGCTCTGCGTCTTCGACTGAAAAATTGAAATAAGTTTGACAAAAAAGGCTTGTCTTCTCTTTGCAAGTCAGTGGCGTAAATCTTCTTGCAGTCACAATTTTCGGCCATCCAGGTCCTAGTAAGTCAATAAGATTAATTTTATATTCAATTTAACTTTTACTTACCTTATCCGATGTATCATTCAGAAGGCAGTCGGAATAAAACCTTGATAGTTTAATTTTTCACAAAAAGAAGCAAGCGATTCTACAGAAGCTTCTGTTCTATGAAGGGATCGATCATAATGTAAGGTATGATAACAAGAATCGAATTTTTTGCTTTATTGAGAACATTAAAAATCCCCGTGCACCACAAAGTATGACACTGGGGCTTACAGAAGTAAGCATGAAGCACACATTACAAAGGAAGTTAAAGTCATGAAGGATTACAATACAAACATCCGTGTCTTCTACCGGGATTCGAACCCAGGCCCTACGGCGCCGCAATCAGCGTCACTAACCTCTATACCGGATGGGTGGCTAACAAGAAAGGAATTGAGATTTAAAAAAGGATTAATTCAAAAATGAAAATGTTTTAATGATCCTTCTCTTTGTATATATGGAATATTTTGAAACCCGAACTGTGTTAATGATTATATTCTTGTTTAATATTCATTCTAGGATGATAATCATCAATTATTAGGAAATTATTTGAGATGTATAGTATATACAAATAATGCAATATCATCAGTGCCAGTTTATCCATTGGGGCGGGGGCTCGGAGGGTCCCAGAAAAGCCTGGATAAGCTGGACTTAACCAGAATTTTTGGTTATAAATTTCGGTCCTCCAGTGCCAGGGGGACCTGTAGATCTTCTGCGCCCAGGGCCAGAAATGAGCTTAAATCGGCACTGAACATGATAAGAGTAAGGTAAAATTATACAATCTGAAATGAAATGAAAAGGTTTAATGCGAATAAAACATTAATATATTGAGTGAATAATCAAGTCTTTTTGATTAAAAAAAGCATAAAATTAATCAAATGGTGAACGTTTTTTAATTGTAACTTATAACACTTAATCAACTGCGTACTAAAAAAAAAACTTTTCATTCACACACGAAGCAATTTATGAAAACAACTTGAAATTACTACATTTACTCGTTTAGGAAAAACTGTGGGGGCTACTTTTTCTAAAGAATTAAGGACAAGCACACATTTGAATTAATGTACATTTTCTAGATTAATCATATGGATGAAATGATTTTTTTATCCTAAATTATTTGGAGTACCCGTTCTTGGCACGGGTAAATTTTTTAAAATTAAAATTCAGCTTATAAGCATAACATTTTTTTTTTTTTTTTTTTTTCGCTAGCTGAATTTATCAATTACACCAGTTGATTTGCCCAACGTCAGATTTTGTGCCAAATCCCAAAATTTAAAATAATTTTTTTAAATAATGAGTCTTCTTTTAAAAAAATATTCAGGGAATTTCTAAGAGAATACTTTGCTGCGCGCGCGCGATGATTTATTCGAAAACGGAAAAAATAATGTAGTTCTGTTCCAAAGAACAGATAAGTTTATTCAAAGAAAATTCTCCCAAAATACGTAGATCAAAACGTCCTATGATGATGAAAAAAAAAAAAAACCCATGCAAAGTGGTTCACCTTTTCTCTTTCGTGAAAAGTTGCTTACTGATTGCCTACTTAATTGCAGTGAAATACGTTCAACGCGAAAACGCTTAAGACAGCCAAATTAGGGGTCGCCCCTTGGGGGGGGGACAATCTACGAGGGGGGGCGAGTATATAAAAAAAGTAGAAAAAAGAATTATTTTTTAAAAAATTATTAATTTACTGAAAGTAATCGCAAAAAAACATTCCCTGACAAAAATTTTATATATATATGTAATAAAATACACATTTACACTAATATATTACACTTATAAATGTATCAGTGCTAAGCAATGGACTTGATGATTAATTTAACAATACTAAGTTAAGAACAAGTTTAATAATTACCAGTGATCCCATGGGATTGTAATATATAAAATTATGTAAAAAATTAGCACTTATCTTGATAATTTGTATGGTTTATAATTAATCATTTAACTGCGTATTAAAATGTAATATGATTCGGGTTTCCTCAATGCCAACCATTTTCCACGTGAGCGTGGTATGTGGATGTATTAGGGGCATGGAATAAAGAAGCAAAATCTGAAATAAGTATATCCTTCGTAAAATATTGGTGAAAAGTCCTTTATTGCATTCCTAAGCTGAATAATTTTATGGTTAGCAGCGAAACAAAAATGATCGTTTCAAAAAGACGTATATACGTCAGAAATTAATGCTTCGACTGAGCGAAATCGTTTATATACGCTGGCGGTACCCTAAGAGGTTAAAGCTTCGCGCACGTAGTTTTAGCATCGAAGTGTAGTATTATTGAATTCCATACATTGTTATTGTATGAGGGGGGCGCGAAGAAAATTATGATTAAATATTGGGTCACGAATAGTGAAACTTTGAGAAGCACTGGCTTAAGATGAAACATTGGTAAACATGAAATAGTACAATGGTCCCGACAAACTACTATGTATTTTCGCGTGTATAGCATTTTACCTCTAACCTCTCTAGAGTGAGTCTCTTTTCGGAATGTTAGGTAAGCATTTTGAGCAGCCCTTTCTCCCCATAATTTCCCCAGGCTGTGCACCATCCGCTCTCCGATTAAGACATCATGTCATAATAATAATCGTTACATCCTTTTTCCTAATTTTTCCGAAATGAGAAACTTCATGAAAAGTATGTTCAGTGAAATGTGGTGGTGAATGGTAAAATGACTAACAGAATGAACGACATCGAACAATTTTGTTGACAATTTAATGTTAAAAAAGACAATGCAATGAAAAATATCAGACTATTTTCCAAATACTCAATGAATGTTTGAACTTGAAAATTTTATATAAAATTTCATTTAGGTCTTGTGGATCTTTTTGTTTCATTGATATTTATTAAATGCATGCATATATACAAATCTATTCAAATAAAATATACTCTAATAAACTTAATTTTGTTGAAATATGTTCCCCCCCTTAAGAAGAAAAAAGATTTCAGTCCCCCCACAATTTCGTATTAAACGCGATTTTTACTGTATTTGTATAAAATCTACCAATTTATATCTACAATTATTTTTCACATACCGTATCAATTCCATGCCATTTTGATCAATGAGTTTCTGGGAGAAACAATATTAAATAAAAACAAAGCCCTGAACTTGTCGTATTTCACGGACACTTTTAAAAATTAGCTAAAAAATGGCTAAATAGGCTGCATATACTTCAAACTATATCACCTTTATTAAAAAATTGGGATCTCTTGGAATAGATAAAGAAAAATCGTATATATTTTTCTCTCTTTGTGCATACACAAAGCTTTCCGTGATGCTGGAATAAATTTATTTATAACTAAGATATATGTAAGTAAAAATGGGTCGTGAAAAGCTGAATTTAGAATTACATAATACATGTAAATTACAGTTTTAAAATTTCAGCAATGAGTATGGACAGTTGTATAATTTGTACAGTGTTGGTTGGTCCATCGTCAGGCGGACAGGGGGTATTTCCTCTAGTTTCATTAAGGTATCCGACTACGTTCGGAACCGTGATTTTACAAAAGCGTATAAATGGATACTATTTATGATATTTAGTTCCACTTAGATTATAAAATGTATATAAAATTGTTTTAAGAATAGTATTACAATAAAATTATTTGCTACAATTATTTGACAAAAAATGAACATAAAATGACCCATTTTCAAAAATAATATTTTCCTTTTGTGAAAAAATGCTTCTATTATAATAATATTTTGCCTGTAGAGTAGTCTTTGCTAGACCTCTGTACAGAGGTCAACTAGAATTCTTGAAATACATAATTTAGAAGTGGGTTTATCCATATGTTTTACGACAACAGAGGGAGAAATTTTTAAGAAAAACGCTAATAATTATTTCCAATGGGTTGTAACTGAAAATAATGTGAATTTTTCAACAAAAAAAAAAAAGGTTCAGACTCTCTGAGAAGCTCCTTTTACTACATAAGCACACACACACACACACACAAAATATTATTATTTTAGAAGATTTTTATAAAAGGAGAACATTTTGAAAAAAGGTTATTCTAAGTTAATTTTTTGCCAAAATATTATATTTAAATAATTTTTTTTGTCAAAATGTTCTTAAAATAATTTTATGTATGTTTTTTAATCTAAGTGACACTAAGTATCATGAAAATTATCCATTTATGCGCTTTTTTAAAATCACGGTTCCGAACGTAGTCGGATAAATAGGGTTCAAGTCAAAATGGGTTTTTTTTTTTAAAAAAAATTGTAGCTTTTTTGCATATCGAAATCAATAAAATATTAATTTTTACCTTCAAAAATTATTATCTAATAATAGTAAACAGTCATTACATACTATGTGGTGATAAATAAAGAAAACAGAAAAATAAAAACATTAAGTTTGTCTATTTAATATTATGCGCAGAATTTTGATAAACTCTATAGTTTTCCATTTTATGTTTAAATAACAAGATTTCCTAAATTTTAAAAATACCAATTGTTTAAAAAAAAAATTGGAAATTTTATTTTTTAAAAAATAATAATAATTTTATGTGAAAAGAAACTAGTTTTGAACGTAAAATAAATCTGTAATATTTTAACCCCCTTAGAAACAATACAAATATTTTTTTGAGACTATAGTAAAGTTTAAAAAGTTAAATCAGTGAGAAAAGTATATTAAAAATTTAATTTTTTTTTACTGCAATCGTTTTAAAAGTTATAATCTGGGCCGATCCTAGCAAGTGTGCAGCGTATGCACCGCACGCGGATGGTTGAAACAAGGGCGGCATATAGCTCTACTAATAAAATAAAAATTTTTACAAATTTCTCCAAGTGGAGTAAATACGCTAAATTTTAAATAGTTTTTGAAAGATCAAAATACGTCCCGATTTTTGGATAGCATAGCATAAATTAAGGAAAATAGAATCCTAATGCACAGTGCGATGATCCACTGTCCATTAATGTCTGCTCTTTGCACACATCCTTCATTTGAAGCAAAATTCGTGTCACAGCCGGCAAATCGCAATAAAAAAGCTTTCTTGCTTATCAGTGACATTAGCGGAGCATAGTGGGCTCAAAAATGATTTTTGCTAAAGTTGCATTACAAAATATGTAATATGGTTAATAATAAAGGCATACGAATATTTAAATTCAATATGCATTTTTGGAAATTAAAAGTTATCAATTTAATAATAGTCTTACAATTTAGAAAAACAAAATATAGGAAAGAAGTTATTTTTGCATCTATTTACATTTTTATTAATGTTTTATTTTTCTTTCTTATACAGGTAGATGAGTTTATAACATGAATGCTTTGTAATAGCCATAATATGAAAATTTCTTTAGAGCAGTGGTCCTCAAACTTTTTCAATTCACGGAACCTCTAGAACTAGAAGGTGTTTTCATGGAACCTTTTGAACTAGAAGGAATTTTCCTGGAGTGAGTGAATATTAACGTCGCACTTTTCAGCTACTTAAGATATTTTCGTGGAACCCTATTCCACACATACACTTAAAAGAATATATCTTAAAATAATATTTAAAATTGATCAACTGTAGATCATGTAAAGAGAATTATAAAAAGTATTACATTTTGTTATTAAAATTTTTTAATCTACTTTTAATATAATTTACTCATTAATAATATAAATCTGTGATCCAAATGTCCCCTACCCATGCATTATGTTTAGTAACTGGAATATGTGCTTGCATTTTTTCACACAAACTGTCCAAGTATAGGTCTATTGAGAATGCTTCATTTGTTTCTATACTTTGTTTTTGTAGTCACTCACATCTAGAAATACTTTTTCAGACATACATTTCGTCCCAAATGGCATTAAAATGTTTATAACGGTGTAAGGAATACTAAGTATTTTGCATGAATTTGTAATAAAAAAATTAGGATCTGTCCTTGCTTAAGTTTAGATTTTTAAAATTGTATCTGTTGATATATTGTAGTTGTTTTCCCACAAATATAAAAAGGTACATTTTCCATTAGAAAACTATTTAATTTTGTAAGACATTCTACAAACGAATATAAAATTATCTCGTGGAACCCCTGAGCATGCCTCGTGGAATCCCAAGGTTCTGTGAAACACAGTTTGAAGACCACTGCTTTAGAGGAATATTTTATAGTAGTGGAGGAGTAAAAACTCGCAACCCTCATTTCTATTTATTTCGTTGCTTTTGATGTAGCCAAAAATATTGTGATATAATGGACTACTTAATTTGAATGCTATTCGTTTTATTGAGCCACGTGGGTGCCTTTTGAATGATCTTCATCCTCCCCCCAAGGGAAGAGCGTATTGGGATCAGTTAACTTCTACTTCAACAAAGTGGTCCTCGTGCAAAAACAGTGGCCCACTCTAGTGTGTAAGTATGCTTACCTACCACCATTTGTTGTTTCATAAGATTTTTAATAGAGAAATCAATTTGAATTAAACAGTTTTCAATAATTATTGAATTTGTTAAAATAAGTATCTAAAGTAGTGGACACACCATTTAAGAAATAAAACATTTTGGTGGAAAAATCATTTATTTTAATAATTCTATAAATTTTACTGCAATCATTTGAATTTAAGATAATTTAGTTCTAGGCCTGTTACTAGCTTTTGCCGGGAAATTTTTTTAACCTTTTCAAGGAAACACACAAAAAAAGTACTTCGACTTCTGAAATCTGAAGCTGATCGTGCCATTTTGCAGTTTGCACTATGTCGGATTCCAGTGTAAAGTCTTCAGCCCAAAAAACAAATAGTTCAGGAGGAAACGAAACAACTTCAGCTTTTGCGGATGCGGTACAGAGAGCTCGTCAGGTACAATTATCGATACTTTAGTGTTCTATATTATTGTATAGCGATTAATATTCTCAACAGGTGGTTTTTTTATTGTCTGTGTGACCCATCTCTCATTCCTATGCATGTTCTCGAAACGATGTTTCTAGTTATCTAAAATATCTATGTCAACTGTTCATATTAAAACAAACTGTTTAAATGTTATTTTCTCATACAAAATTTATAATTTGATATCATTTTATCATTATATTGCATTTTTTATTTGGTTTCAGAAGTTATATTTAATGAACCCATTTTCCAAAATGGCGCTTCTTTGTTCATACGGCCTTGTAACTTTTTTATACCATTCATTGTATACCCACCTTAAACCGTTAAGAACAATCGAAATAACGTGAAATGTTATTGTACTCGTTTCAAAAATGTGTTCAGATTGATTTGGCGTGTTAAACGTGGTAAGTGAGGCTGTGGTTTCCAAGTGCTGTTAAACAAAGAGTAAAGTGCATTTGATTATTTTCGTGGTATGCAAAAGTTAATTTTGAAAATATCTTTTCAAAAAATGATTTAAGTTTTGTTTGCCTTATTAACGAACGCTTATTAGGAATATTTATCAATATATATATTTTGTTTTGAAAGAATAGAAACCAAGTCTTCGGTATTGAAATGTTAGTTGATCGATTATTGTTAATTCTCATGTTGATCAATCAATTTTTCTTTGCGATTAATTTTCGGATATTAACGTTTTGTGTGTATAGCTTGTGTTAGTTAAAACAAGTGTATTACCTTCACTAATAGCATCACTATCTGTTGTATCCCTTTGTTCATCTTAATGTTAAATTTCGTCTTGTGCCTGACATTGTATTTCAAAGCAGTCAAATCAGCATTCAAACATAATTTCTTACTTTTACTAAACACAGCTAATAATTCTCGCTTATATCCTTATTGTATTTTTGTGAATCTTAACCTTTCTCAAATCTCTACTCCAATTTTTGATACATTTTAGATATTGAATCTTGAATACTATCAAACCTGCATTCATGCACAAATCCTTTCTTACCTATTTCATTCAACAAGAAGAAAAGGTCCTTATAAAATCATTTCACTCACTTAACAATGTTAATATCAAGTCTATTGCCCACATAATAGAAACTGCTAAAAATGACTTGAAATAAAATAAACGTAGTAATGTTTTTTCTCCCTGAGGGTATTATTGCGAACTTAATGTGTTAGGCCTTTAAATTTAATAATGTTTTATTTCATTGTATGCTAACATTTTCATTCTAGCAAACTTTATATTGGTAACCTTGATAAAATAAAATATGGAATTATTTCAGTAAGATCATGCTTTTTGTTCCTGATTGTTGCTAATTATTTAAATTTGGCGGATGTTTTTAAAAAGACAATCTTTTAGAGAATTGTGTTTGAAAAGTTTCGTTAAGATTTTGGCTTCCATATTTATTGTAAATTTTTATCATTCAATTTTTTCCTTTTAAAGGGGAGGTGATTTGATTCAAGTAGTTTTTCTTGAACAGCATGATTAAGAAAAATGACTTGAATGTAGATTAGTGTAATAATTATTTAAAATCAGATAATTTTATGTTTTCATAAAGACACATGATTCTTTTTACAATGAACATTTCATTGTTTGTAAAAAAACCGAAATAAGATTTTGGCTTTCAAGGTTCATTCTGTATTTATATTACTTCTCCCTTCCAAAACTATTATAATTGAGATGTACAATTTATATTCCTTTTCTGAATTGTGAGAAAAATGCATATGATACAATGAAGCATTGCTAAAGATTTTAAATAATTATTGATTATTTAATTTTCAAAAACAACAAACATTTTACTGGAAAGAATTTAACTTTTTTTAATTTATTTGGAAGTACTGTGAGAGGAATGCATAAGCGGCATTTTGGGAGATATGCATGAAACATATTTCATAGAAGTTATTTGGATGCGATTCAGATTTTACTGAGAACAAATATGTGGATTCTAAAAGTTAACTGTTAATTCATTTCTTTTGAAATTAGTCTTGGAAGTACAATTAAAACCCAATAACTTTGTTTGAAATTCAGTTCTAGTCTAAATAAGTTAGTGATTTAAACATTTTCTCTTTATTAAACATTGAATTGTATTTTGTTTTGACTGAAATTTCTTATTTTATTATCTGAAAACTGTCAGTATAGATTGTTTGGCAGTCACCAAACAAATAGCAGACTAATATACACTCGCCAAGAAACACATTAACCTACACTTAAACTGAGAAGAGTAATTTAAGTTTTTTCTTTTTAATTATTTCTGGTTGTGTAGGAAAATATGTGATTGAGTGGTGCATTATTAAAGGTTTGACTTCAAATATATGCTCAGTTTAAGACAATAATGTGTGTTTGATTAAGGATTGCACAAGTGATTTTATTGGAAATGCTACTCGAGAGAGGATTGAATAAGTATGGTATTAGAAGTTTCTTAAAAGGCAGGTTCCTTGAGTTCGGTTAAATTAATCACTCCTTGCGGGATATAATTCTGTTAATTAAATTAAAAACTAAGAAATTAAAAGAGAAACAAAGAAGAATAAACCTCTTTAATATCAAAAAATATCAAATTTTGCTTATTAAAGATGGCTTGTTTCGTGCATCTTTTGCTCTATAAACTTTTATTAAGAATTGACTCTTACATGAAGTGATCCCAGAAATAAGAAAAAAAGAATGTAAATATTACTTTTCAGTCATACTGTTCAGGAAAATTAACCAAAAGAACTTTAAAAAAAATAATTCCAAGGTAAAAATTCTCAATGAAGTACATAATGAATATCAAAGTCCAAATCTTAATGAAGTTTTTCAACATGACTAATAAAATAGGAACTAATTTGATAACGGGGGTAATAGCGCCAAGCAGCGCTTCTTGTTGCTGGAATGAAACCCAATAATGCGGCCTAGTGGTAATTTAATGATACACAATAATTTAAAAGAATTGTTTTGAAATACATTGAAATGTATTTCAAACAATTTTATAACGGTTATTAAAAATAATAATCATATAATATAATTAAATAGTAATTATTAAAAAGAATAATCGTCGAATTGTAAAAAAATGAAAATAATGCATAAGAGAACTCATAATACATAACTATAGATAAACATAAGAATAGCTATAAACAAAAGAAATAGTTATAAATAAATAAGATAATAATTATAAATAAATAACAAAATATGTAATAATAGTTAAGTAAATGCTAAAAGAAACAATTATAAATAACGAATATTATATGATGATTACACATAGTAATAATTGCATTTTTTTTCATTATGAATAAAATAATTACATATAATGTATGTTAAAATTAATTTAGAATATCAATTACAAAGTAGTGAAAGCTTGCAATATGGAACTTGCACTGCAAGTTCCTTCAACGAGTATCATCGAACAAAGAACGTAAAAAAAAATTTTTTTAAACGAAAATAAACTATTTATAGCAATAATTAAAAGCACAACACTTATTCTTTTAAGAAAAAAATATTCTAGTACTCACTCATTTTAGAAATATCCATACTCGAAAGTAGCCCCGAATTAAACAGAAGACGCAAATAGAAAAATTAAACTGAAAATGGTTAAATTTTTAAAGATATCGTCTGAAATCAAAGGGTTATAGCGGGGGAAAACGAATAAGAGTTTTTTCTAATATATGTTATCCCCATGGCAACCACATCAACAGACGATAAAAATATTAAGCTAACCATATTGTAATATTATCGCCCATCTTGGCGAACATAAACAACAGCTTGGTGCTACTACCCCCGATATCAAATTAGCACGATAAAATATTAATTCTGAATAAATCATCTTTTTGAAAACATTTGCTGATTTTAAAACTATCACAAACAAAGAACACATGATTTTTGAAGATTAATTCGGCTTTTGATTGTGTGCATCAAGGATACCAAAGTGAACAGATTGCCTCTATGAAATCATAATTGCACTATGAAAGCTAAAAAAACATCAAATTCAAGGGATACCCTGCAATGCTTAACCAACAATTTCATTTAAATCTTTGTGAATTTTAAAAGTTTTTGCTTGTGACAATTTTAATGAAAAATAAGTATTTTTGACAATTACTATAGTTTATTTTCTATGCATTTAAGTATTAATTCCATATGTCAAAACATTCATTAATTTTAGTAAATTTTGCTGTCCTTAGCTGTAATACCTTTGCTTACACATTTTAACTTATAAATATTTGTAGCTTGCCGCGAAAATCCAATCTACTGGAAGTGAAAGTAATAGTGTGTCTGGAGGGATAAAAAGGCCGTTGGAAGACAGTATGAATGGTGTAGCAGGTAATTATGTTTTCTATATTTATTCATATATGAATTGGAAATTATATATTTTTGAAGTATTTCAATACATTGTGTAATATAATATTTCTCACCCATTTTTATCTTTAGTTTGATACCTTTTGTTTATTAACATATCTTTTGATTGAATCGATTACTGATATAACAGATAAATCTGAAAATCATATTTCTTTTGAGTTCGGAAGACAAGGTATGAGTTTGAAAGTAAAGCGTTTTGTTTTATAAGAGGGAAGTTTTGCTCATTGATGAATGAAAGTGAAAGGGTGTTATTTTTATTTTACACTTGGAATTTTTTATTTGTAAAATAAATTTGGTGATCTTTTGATGTAATTAATGGTTACTAATGTAATAAAGAGAAACAAGGATATTAGTCTAAATCAATTGGGAAATTTCTGTTATAACTAATTTGATAACGGGGGGAAGTTCTTTTGCTGGAATGAAATCCCAAAATGGTGGCCTGCGAATTTAATGAAAAAGTAATTTAAAAAAAATTATTTTGAAAGTATTTCAAATAAAAAGGATATAAAAGAGGTTTAAAACTCAATCAATCAATCAATAAATAAGAAAAAAATATTAAAAAAAAGTAAATGTATTAATAATAGTATTATAAGCATATAAAATCTTAATATTTTTTTAATTATATATAATATTCAAATAGTTGATTTTTTAAATTATTAGAAATAATAAAAATAATATAATTAAATAGTAATTATTAATAAAAAAAATTGCAATTGTAAAAAATTAAAATAATAAAAGAAATGTAATACATAACTATAAATAAAACAAAATAGCATAAAAAAAGTAAGAAAAAATTTAAAAAAATAACAAAAAAAAAAAAAAAAAAATATGTAATATTTATAAATAAATGTTAAAAAAAAACAATTATAAAAAACGGATATTTTTGATTATTATTTACAAAAAAAATAAACATTTTTTTCATTATAAAAAAAAATAATTACATAATGTATTTTAAAATTAATTTTAGAATATCAATTAAAAAAATAGTGAAAGCTTGCAAAGGGGAAACCCTTGAATGAAAATTTCCCTTTTCCAAAAATTTCTCATAAAAAAACGAAAAAAACATTTTTAAAATGAAAAAAAACGATTTATAGTTTTAAATTTAAAAAAGAAAAACACTTATTTTTTAAAAAAAAAAATATTCTAGTACTCACCATTTTAGAAATATCCATTTTAAAAATAAAAGGTGTTAAAAACAGAAGACGAAAACAAAAAAAAAAAATTACACAGAAAATGGAAAAATTTCCCTTTAAAGAAATAGTCGGGGAAATTAAAAGAGTTACAGCGGGAAAAAACGAATAAAAGTTATTTCAAAAAATGTTATCCTCATGGCAACCACATCAAAAAGATAAAAATATTAAAGGGGGAAACCCTATTGTAATAATTTCCCCTCTTGGCGAAATATAAACAACGGTGCTACCACCCCGGAAAATCAAATTAGCACCTTTCTGTTAAACTTTCCCGGGGAAAAAAAGATAACAAGTTTACAAAACCCCTTTTTGTATGTTCATATTCCCTTGATCTTAAGGAACTAATTTGATAATGGGGTAATAGCCCAATGCTGCTTTTCGGATAAGGTTCCGTAAACCAACCCTTCTTGTTGCTGGGAAAGAAATCCCAAAATGGCGGAAAATGGTAAATTTAATGATAAAAATAATTTAAAAAATTTTTTTTAAATAAAATTGAAAATGTATTTCAAATAAAAATATAGGAAGAGATTGAGAATAATCTAGATCAATCAATAAATGAATAATATGTAATAAAAAATAACATGAACCAATTTTTATTTTTATAAGCAGCAAAAATAATTTATATTATTTTATCTTAATTATATATAATCATATAAAACGATTTTATAAGGATTAGAAATAATAATCATATAATATAATTAAATAGTAATTATTAAAAAAAATAATTTTTTAAAAAAAAAAAAATTAATGAAAAAGAATTAAATACATAACTATAAATAAAACACTAAAAAGCTATAAATAAACTAGTTATAAATAAATAAGAAAATAATTATAATTAAATAAAAATTTATAAATAAATAACAATATATTTATATAAAATTATAAATAAAAAAAAAAATATGTAAAAATGTTAAAATAAGCAAAAAAGAAACAATTAAAAAACAATATTATATGAATTAAAATGTAATAATTGCTTTTTTTTTCATTAAAAATAAAATAATTACAAAATGTATGTTAAAATTTAATTTAAATGTCAATTCAAAGTAGTGAAAAGCTTGCATTATAAACTTGTATGAAAGTTCCCCACAGTATCATCGAAAAAAAGACAAAAAAAAACATTTTTAAACAAAAAAACTTTTTTAAAGCGAAAATTTAAAAAAGCCAACACTTATTTTTTTAAAAAAATATTCTAGTACTAAATTTTTTAGAAATATCCATATACTTAAGTACCCCAGAATTGAAACGGGCCAAAAGAAAAATTAAACTAAAAATGGAAATTTTTTTAAAGATATGTCTGAAATTTAAAGGGGGTTATAGGGGGAAAAAAATGAATGAAAGTTATTTCTAATATCGACCCCCATGGCAACCACATCGACAACATAAAAATAAATTCCTATTGTAATATTTTGCCCCTTTTTGGCGAACATAAACAACAGCTTGGCGCTACTACCTCCGATAACAAATTAGCACGGATCTTAAATTGATTTGTTATAACTTGTATATTGTTATTAGTTTTTCCAAAATTAATTGTTGAGATTTATTAATATGTTTAAGAAAAGTTTGATAGTTCATACCTCTCTTTCCTATCAACTTTTTCTGCCAACATGCAACTAGTAACGTAAATAGATTTCTACTCATGTTAGAAGCCAATGACCTCTTGTCTAAAAGTTTTATTTTTTCAGTATATTTGCATAAAGTGATTAAAATTTGGGATTTCCCTACAAAAGGTAATGTTGTTTACTATTTCCAAAGTTACAGGATCATTCTGTCAAAGAGTCGAGTGTATTAATAGTTGTAATATGTCCGGGTATTTAAAAACAGAATAAGCTGCAGTTAGAATTTTGTTTTTTTTTTGTTAGATCTTACATGAATTCAAAATTGAATTTTTTTTTATGTTACAATACTATAATTTAAGCAATAGAATATTTAAATTTAATTATATAAATATTGGCATATTCTCAAATCTTTTTTTGCCAATTAATTGGTTGATGGGCTAGTGCACAAGTATCATTATTTTTTTTAATTTCAAAATTTTGAATGGATCTTAAGAATGTTATACTACTGATAAGTTTAATAACTTGAGTAAAAAAAATGTTGAAAAGTGACTGTTAAAACTTGGTATTGCAAAGATTATGTACCATTAAAATGATCAGTTTAAAATAAATTACAAGGAAGTGTACATTATTGCATTTGTGTTTTTTAATTGTATATCTGAAAATAAGGTTTGTGTATTTTAATTTAATGAATTGTAACTCTTCTGCAGAAGGTACACCTGAAATAAAGAAAATGGCATCAGGCGATCGTAAGTATTTTCCATATTAGTCTTTAAAAGTTAATTTTTTAACAATTTTATTAAAATCTTAGTTTTGGTATCAACTGATTTTTATTTGTTTTTATTTATGAGATCTTAGTTTAAGATTAAAATTGTTCTTAAAATACATTAAAATTATGTATTTACTCCTAAGTGTTTCAAACATATTCTTTTTAATTTTTCTTCTTTTAGAGTATGGTCAGATTCAAGGAATGCAGCAGAGGTAAATTGTCTGATTTTTTTAGAAGAAAATTGGCTTAATTTTATTCTTGAATTTTCAGTGTTTTGATCTTTTTTTATCGTATTTTAGGAATGGAGCTGGTGGTAATTTTGTTGTTGAAGAGTATCAAGTTCCAGATAAGATGGTTGGACTAAGTAAGTCATTTTCAAGTTTTATTACTAAACTATTTTAACTGTATTTGATTCTTGAATTAAGTGTAACTGTAATAATTTAACATTAATAGATCAAAAACTAGGATTAATATGATCTGCAATATAAGTTAAAAATGGTGTAAAGTAAGTAATAATGAAAGTTTTTTGAATTAACGTTGTGAATTCAAGTTTTGCAATCTTTTGTCTTGTATTGTAATTGCTATGAATAACTTGTATGAACTTTTTAGTTTTAGCATTTTCTATGAAGTGTTATGTTTTGAAGTAAAGGAAAAAAAAAAGAGTACAACCTTGTTAATTATGAAAAACATTTTGTGTTGAAAGAACTCAAGTAGTTGTAAACTAACAAATTTACAAATAATCCAATGAGAGATTTATTTATCAATCTAGGATCATAGATTGAAATTTAAGTGAATTTTGGGTTTACATTATATATATTAAGCATTGGTCATTTGGGCTGTAATAAAAAAGATTGTTTTTGTTTGAACTTATCTTTAATTTTACATGTAGCTCTCTAGAAATATAAAGTAGTTTTCTAATCATATTCAGGAAGCTAAAACAAACTTGAGATAATGAGTTTTAAACAAGTGTTTTTATTCACTTTGTAGTAATCGGTCGTGGTGGCGAACAAATAATTCGATTACAAACTGAAACAGGTTGCAAGATTCAACTAGCTTCTGACAGCAATGGAGCTCCCAACAGGCCCTGTACACTCACTGGCAGTAGAGAATCAGTAGAGTAAGTGTTTCTTCAAGGAGAACTTTCCAGTTTCAAATGTGTTGAATTAAAATTGATATTTCTATATTATTAATCATTTGTAGTGTGCTTTACTTGGTTAAACAAGTAACATTCTGTTCATTTTATTAAAATGGTTGTAGAAATTTAAACTTTTTATTTCTCATGATTTTTATTTTGTTCATGGTAAGTGTGAATGGAAATTTTGACAGAATTATTTGTATGTTGGGTGTGAATGGTTGCTCATACTTTGGATTTAATTACTTGGTTATTAAATAAAAAAATTTGTTTCCTCTTGTTTTTGATGATAAAAAAGTGTTTCGCCACCTGAAATATTTTTTTAAAAGATCCTGTGTGTACTTGAACTCTCTCTCCACCCGATATTTTTTACACCTTATTTTATTTCTCTTCGAAGGACACTCCAGAAAAATCCCATCTTGTCTGGCAGTTAATAATGGCTGTGGAAAAAGTACGTTCTCTACGACGGGGGCAGGTTTTCTACACACTCCTCTAAAACTGAATTCTTATGTTTTTCTATTCTGAGCATATTTTTTCACAGTTTTCATACATGAGTAAAAATATTATGCAGTTTTGATTATCATATAAATTACTTGGGATTTGTTCTTTGCTTCTTTTTAAAAATTATTTAAAGTATTCTATAAAAAAAAATTGATATTCTTTAGAATACCACTGATTTATAATACTTAACATTGATTTTTATTCAAATCTTAGAATTTTTTTTTTTCAATCAATGAATTGTTTTATCTCGATGCATAACTTAATTATAATAGTTTCATGTTGATATACTATTGTGTTGCGTTATTGATTTGAATGGAATATTTATATTGGGGTTATTTGCATATAAGCTTTTATCTTTTGATGGAGGTTATTATTTATCTGAACAATTATGTGTTTCGTGAACAAATGTTGATAAAAATATATATAATCTGATTTATATATAATTCAGTATTAGTATTTGATGCTGTTTCTTTTTTGTAAATGAGATTTTGATTTAAAAACATTGATAAAAATTTTCCTTTTAAAATGCATTTAACTTGCCATGTGTTTAATCTGTTAATGTTTCTGATCAAATGTATTGATCTTAAATATTTACTAATTTGACGCTTTCATTTCTTTAGATAGGTTCTTTTTGATGAAGTATATTTATATTATAGATTGAATTTTATATACTTACTTGAACTATAATCTGAAATTTCAGTTTATATATTCGTTTCTGTCAGTTTCTTGTGAATAAAATCCTGCCTTGTTTATATCAAATGTTATAACAGTGATTTTTTTTGATGAATTTTATTTTATAATTTTTAATGTTCTTAAAATTCATAATTTATATTTCTGCAAAGTCAATCGGTTGTGTGATACTTAATGAAATTTTAATAATTCAGTTTGTTTCAATCAGTATCTTTATTATGATGAATGAAATTATTTTTAATTTGACTAAAAAGCTTTCCCCCCCGTATGACTTTTATTTGCATATTTTGAGTGTATTTGAATATTTATTAAAGGGACTAAATTGCTTGGTATTTTTTTACCTTTTTTGTCCCATCTTATGATTGTTTTTCTGTGGCTGAAGTATTTTTTTTTTTAAAGTGCTATTGTATTGAAATTGTATTTTAATAATTTCATAAAAAGTGAATAAGATAGAAATGATCTAGGATCAGTTTGTGAATAGCATATTTTCTATTTTGGTGCTACCCATCAACTCGTTTTGTTACAAAGTGCATTTTTTATTCACTATCTCATTTGACAGGGATTAAATTGTATTAACAGGGTGATAATAAAAGGAGCAGCTCTGTGTGGCTTTTGGCGGAAAACATGGCAGGTAAGGCCACACTGTAAAACACAAATTTCATACCAAAAGCAGTATCTTTTCTAACATTATTTCTATTGAAAGTGATTCATATGCGCTGTGATAATGCATAATTTGAGATTGTATTTATATATATTTCTTGGATTTAAAATCTTTTTTTATAAAAAAAACTTTTATACTATTTTTTAAAATTTTAGATATTAGATGAAATTTTGAAAATTCATGATATTTTAGAATAGAATGCATTAAAAAATTTTATTGCACTAAAATAAAATTATTTTCTTTAAATTTGATTTTTCTAAAAAAAAAAACTTTAATACATAAGAATATGAAAAGTAAAGGCTGTGAAGAAATAAAATTTTTAAAGAATATTTTTCTTCATATTAAAATCAATTAATAGTTAACGAAAAACAAAGTTGGAAGATTTTATTTATTAGAAGAAAATAGTTTTAAATTTTGAACAGAGGAATGTAAATTTTTTAAATTAAGATAATTTTAGAAAATCTGAATCACTTTTTTAAGGTTTCAAAATAAATGAAACTAGTTTTGATGTAATGAATTTGCTCTACATTACCAAAATTTTTATTGGCAGATTGCTATGTAAAAGTGTGTGTAAAGTGCTTATAGCAGTAGTACTCATTATACATTTTTGCATAAATTTGATTGCTATATTTAAATCCATTTTTTTTTTTGTAATTATTAAAAATTTATCTTCATTCTTAATGATCTGATTGATAGTTACATTAATTACAAATCTTAAAATTAAAAGCATCAGTTTATTTTTCATTAAGCAAATTTTATTGAAAGTTTTAGCTGAAAAAAGTGTGTATAAATTTTAATGTAAATTTTCTATCTGTTGTTGATTTACTGAGAATTATATAATCGTGCAAGAGCCTGAAAACGTGGGGTTTGAATTTCAACATGGGGTTGGGGGCAGGGAGATATTTAATAACAGGCAATTTTGTGTAATGAGTTATATTGCTAAGATTTTCATTACTATTTATAAATACTGCCTGTGTTGCTTAATTATTATATTAAGATGGTAATGAAGTGCAATTATTAATTTCAAAGAACTTTCAAAAAATAAATTGAATTCTTAAATATGTACATATATTTTTGTGTAGCATTTAAATAATTCTTACAGTATAATGTGAAGTTTTGCCCCTCATTAAGTGTTTCAAAAAATAGAAGTTTAGCATTTACAATTAATAAAAAGGAATCAAAGTTATATTCTGTAGATGCGTACTTTTTAGAGCTGAGTGGTAAAAATTCTGAATATTCAGTGTTTGATACTCCTCAAGATTTATAATAATTTAAATGTATTGGGTGTATAGTTTAAATTCAAGACAGTTGTAGAAAGTATAACATAAATATTTAAATATTAGTTTTCCTACTTTATTGATATAGATCCTTTCTGTGGCATAGTAAAATCTTATTTTTGTCTATAATTGTCCTGCATGTTATTCAAATGATGAATACATTTCTTGTAGAATTCAATCATTTAATTATACATCTGTGAATATTTACCATTTATTTACTCCCCCATGTATTAAAAGTTCGTTATTCATAATTAAATGCCTTAATCCCCTTTCTAGGGCTTATTTTTTGAATATATTTCTTTGGATTTTCATTAAAAAATGAGTGAGCTTGGATCTTTTTACTTTATTTTCATGGCTTTGTTTTCATTAAAAGTATATCAATTAAACAATGTAATATAAATATTAAATGTAAGATATCAATCTATAAAAAGTGATAAGATACCATTAATTACTTCAAATTACATTTTCAAAATATTTAATGTCGTGATAGAGTATGGGTTTTGTATGATCTGTTTTTTTGTTTGTTCATTTAAATTTCTTAATTTCCTTATTTTCCTTTTGTACATTGGAGCATTATATTGAATGATTTCTAATTTGATTATGGTTTGATTATTTTGTTTTTTTGCAAATCATTTGAAAGCTGCTATTTATCTTTAAAATCTTCGCTTGATATGGCTTTTATAATTGACAATTTAATTAGGCATTTTGTTTTGTCTTTTATTACTTTGGTCTTGGTTTTTAGATTTTAAGAGCTATTTTTTTGCAAAAATGTAAGAGTTTTAATTTGATTTTTTTTTTTATTTTTTAAAAAGCGATTTTGAAAACTGGAACTTGATGAAAAACTTGTGTTAATTTATGGATGAATTGAGATAGTAAAATTGGAGTGATTTTATTGATCTGTGCTGTTAACCATTTCATTGTTTCTTTTTGAAAGTAGTGAGCGACGTGTATGTTTGTGCATGAGTGAATGTGTGCCTGAAAATGATTGTTTAGATGGTAATAAGCTTGTAAGATGTTTGAATCAGCTTCAGATGACAGGGTGATGGTTTAATTATTAGTAGGATATATATTGGTTTTTAGAATGAAATTTAAATTAAAGCAGAAGGCTACTGTATAACAAAAAAGTAAGTATTATTGGGTAAGTTTTTCTCCTTTTTAATAGTATAAATATTTTTAAATTGTTTTCTATAAAATTTTGTTTATAACAAAGCACACAGGCAGTTCTGCTGTTGAAGTAACAAATGTTAATGTCAAAGCTCCTCTTTTAATTGGTCATTATTTTCTATTAGGGCTGTAAAGTCAATGATTGAGCAAATCATAAGTAAAGCAAATAGTCCATTCCCACCTGAACCTGGACATATACCTGATGGTCAATATGTAGCTGAAATGATGATTCCAGGTCCTAAAGTAGGCCTTCTAATTGGAAAAGGAGGAGAAAATATCAGGAACTTGCAGGTATAATTCATATGAAGTATTTAGTATCTGTTGTTTTTATGAAAAGATATATATGTATTTTAAAGTTGATCATATGCTGTATTATAAGACGTAAAATGATTTCATATTGTGGGTTATAATCATTGTTGACTTATACAAAAGCCCTTTGTATCATTTTCCTTTTGCATTCAAGATAAATACCAAACTTTGTATACTTAAATGTAAACTTATTTTATAGACATGTCAATTTATAGTCACTGACAAACTTTATGTATGGTTACCCTTTAACTCATTTCAAAGCAATTTTGTTCAAAATTGTATAATCTTATGCATTGTTCTTGGTTTTCATATGTTAGGAGAAAGGTGGAGTAAAAATGGTGCTTATCCAGGAGGGACCTCAACAAACAATACATGAAAAACCTTTAAGGATATCTGGCGATCCTCAAAAAGTTGAAGTAAGTTTTATTAGGAAAAGCAGTAGAGTGTATTGATTAAAATAGAAATTTTTTTTTCTTTATAATTAGCAATAATATACTAAAATGTTTCTAAAACAAGAGAAAAGAATTTATCTATTGTAGTATATGCAAAAAATAACTGTTTTAAGTTTTATTCCTTTGTGTTGGTTGTTTATGACATTTAAACAAAGAACACTTATAAATTGACATTGAAATGGATTAGGAAAAATTAAGAAATTTGAGTTTCTTGATGTTATTTTGCTTATTCTACTTCTGATAATTTATCGTTTTTAGTATTCGTGCCTTTTTTTGTAATACTAAATTTTTATCCTTTATATTTTACAGTTTGCAAAGCAAATGGTTATTGATCTCCTAGCTCAAAAAGATATGGAGGTTTGTCTTTTTTATATATATATATACATGTATATCTAAATACTGTATTGATGTTATAAATATTAGCTCATAAATATGAGTTTCTAAACCAAATACTGATTATTTATAAATGTAAACTTAAGAAATTTTGTTTTAATGCTTAAATCTGTGTTTCATTTTCCGCATAATTTTAATAGATGTACCTATGACAAAAAATTACTTTCTCAAATTTTATACTGTAGATTTTAAGTATTTTGTTTTCTTTGTTTTAATATATTCTATTTTTCTCTTCCAGAGAAGTTATGCTAATGGTGGTGGTCCAACAACCCAGGAAGAAGTAAGTTTATTATTTTTAAATTATTGTATCTTGTTATCTATGCTTAAGAAGCAACTCTCTAAAATATACATGTCATATTGCTATTCTTACTTACGTTAAATCCACTTCCAACAGCTGTTATTTTGCAACCACTAACAAAAACATAATTTATGTTGCAAAGGTTTAATCCTACTTTCTCCCTCCTGTCATATACATCACTGATCTATTTCCTCATCCTACTGAGAATACAAATACATAAGATAGCTGCTAATAATCCCTTAAATATATCGCTGGACAAAACATGTAAGATTTTTCCTCGCCCAACTTCAGCATCCCAAGACTGACAACCATGTCCAGTGTTCTCGATGTAGGCTGCAGTATGTATCGGTAATCCTAGTTGGAAAGAATGACATGTGGCACATACTCTTTGCTCAACACTTTCAGATCATCATACATGGATGGGAACTTAATATACTTGTGTCAGAACTTCAACTGGTGTTCCACTGAGTCATTTATCCTTTTTTTTCTTCTGTTCATCTTTTGTTCTTGATTAAAGTTCTTAAAAACCAGAGTGAAGGGTTCTTCAGTAAACATAATTATGATTGAATCAGATGGGTTTTCCTGGGTCTTGTCAGAAATGAACTGTCCTCTCTTAATCACATGATTTATATTTGCATGTTTTCATGCATCACTAGTCACAATTGTGGTGGACTCTGTTGCATAAATTTGGAAGTGGCTCCAATGGGATCATAATGTTCTTAAATTGGTAAATTCAGCTGTCCTGAAGTCATACTCACTGTTCAGAATTTTTCTTTCTCCACAATGCGTCCCTTTTAAGAGGAACTTTTTTGATTTTGATTACAAAGAATCTGGCTATTTTTAACAAGGTAACAATTTTTAAATTTGTGGTTGGCAATCAAGATGACAAAAAATGCATGTCTTTTTATCTCCCATTAAATTTGTTGCTCTCATATTGTGGTCTACACAGACATTTTTATGCTTTAAAAAATGTAGCTGGTCTTATGGGTTTGTTAAAGGTTATATTCTTAAATACCTCTTGCATCTTGTGAATATGCTTTTAAAGTAAATATCTAGATTTTCTCTTTTTAATAGCATTTTGTAGCTTATTAATTAGCTTTCATAAATGAAAAATCTTTGGGGGAGGAGGGACCATTCTCATCTGAAATGTTTTTACCCTTGAATGCAGACAATCAAGTCAAACTCTTTAAATTTCTGATTTTAATTGCTAATGATATAGAAACATTGTCATCAAGTTTGTTTTTTTAAAGACAAGCTGTTGTAGGCCTTAATTATTTCAGAATGCATTTTGAATTTTTTTATTATAAGTTTTTATGTAAGAGTTATGAAATCTAAAAGAATAACACACTTTGTATTCTGACAACTTCTATGGTCTCTGTTAATGTTGTCTTGTGTTTGTTTTTGAGATAATTTAAAGATAGTTGATTGTAATTGTTTTAATAACACAAAAATATATGGGGTTTTTTTTTGTGCCCTTTAACATACATTATGTACAACTAAACTTCTTGAAATCAGTTTTGTTAATCTTGAAAGTGAAATAGTAAGATCTAATTTACATATTTCTATTTATACACACATAAAAAGGAACTTTTAGGAGATCAGAGTGTTGGCTGTGGTAACCTGGTGGTTATATGGCCAAGTACTCGTGGCTGGAGTGTAGCAGGTTCGATTTCTGGTGCTACTGAGGACCCGCCATGCAAAGAAGACAAAGCACGTTAAATGTGTTGAGACTTATTGCCCTTTTGGGGGAGATGAGGTAGTTAATGAGAGAGTTGCCAGGCTCAGGAGGAGTCATCTCTTGACTGAGGTTCAAAATTATGAGATCTGTTGCTAGTAGCCTTATCGTGTTGCTTTATGATACAATGTTAATGTAATACCATCTTGCAGATCATGGTACCTCGTCAAGCAGTAGGTGTTGTCATTGGTAAAGGAGGTGATATGATCAAGCGGATTCAACAGGATTCTGGAGCACGGGTACAGTTCATCCAAGGGAAGGAAGACCTACCTGGTGATAAGTTATGTCAAATTACTGGAGCCATAGATCAAGTTCAAAAAGCCTCTGCCATGATTCGTGACCTCATTGATAGTGTACTGGTATGATCCCATTAAATGTTTGTAACTATCTTGTGTTCATTTTGATACTCGGATGAGATACTCTGTTTTTAATTTTCATTTATTACTTAATGATCCATGCCAAAATAGAGAACTTAATTTAACCTAGATGAGAAATTTTATAAACTTTTGAAATATAAATTATATTCTAAAATTTTAAACAATTTAAATGTTTCTTGTTAGCGTAACAAGGATTTGGTCTGTACGATGAATTCCCCCCAAATTATGTTGCTTAGCCCAGTTGCTAAATTATATACTTGCAGGAATAACATACATTTAACAAAGAATAATATTAGAAGCAAAGGACACAATAGCATATTAAATCCAGTAGATCATCAAAATCTCTCATGACAATTCAAACATTATTTTTCCTGTTTAATGCCTTTAATGGTTTGCTAATTGTTTTAATGGTATACTAAGAATTGAAACTTTTAAGAAAAGTTTTGAAATTAAATTTGATAGTATAGTAGTTGCATGTAACAAGCACATAGATTTAAAAGATCCCCAAATTTAAAAATATTGGTTTTTTTTAAAAAATTAATTAGTATAAAATATTATATAAGGTTCCCCGTTTAATTTGTCCCGTTAAAGTTAAATAATTGCCGCAAGTTAGTTTGCGTGCAAGTCTTAGTGCAAGTGAATGTGAAATTTCTGACATAGGTTCGTGATCAACAGATGGGAGGTGGCGGAGCGCCTAATAATATGGGCATGCCTGCTGGACGTGGTCGAGGGAGAGGCCGTGGCATGGGTGGACCTGGAGGCATGCGACCAGACTTCGGCCCAGGTGGACCTAGGATGGGACGTCCTGTTGGTGGAGACGGAGGGGCTGAAATACAGTTTTCTGTACCTGCCAATAAATGTGGTTTGGTCATTGGAAAGGGAGGTGAAACTGTGCGAAACATCAACCAGCAATCTGGAGCACACGTGGAAATTGCAAGAGGAGCCCCACCTAATCCACATGAAAAGGTGTTTACAATAAGAGGCAATCCCCAACAGATAGAACATGCTAAACAACTCATTATGGAAAGAGTTGGAATGGTGAGCTTTATTCTTTGCCTACTCTTTTTTTTCTATAGTATATAAAAGTTGAGGGTAATTAGTTAGTTTCCTACCTAAGAGAACTTTGAATAATAATGCGCAACATATGTGTTTAAATTAAGGATGAATAAATTTGGTTTAAATTACTATAGAATGAGAATGAGCTGAAGTATTTCTCATTTGATACAGTAAAAAATGTGTTATTTTAATTCTTTTGCTATTCTCATTCAATACAACTCACATTTTTAAATTTATAATATGTATTTTATTATTTTTGAAATGAATTTGCTTGCTCAAATTTTGGCTGTAGTTTGTTCTATCGATATATACTATATTATTATTATCAAATATTATTTGAGTCTTTAATTTTAACAAATGCTGTTGGTTCCTGGTTGGGATATTTGAAAATTTTTATGCATTTATTGACACTTAAATATCATTGTTAACCCAATTTATATGCCTAGTGTTCCATTTTTAGAACAGCAGTCAAGTGAAAGTTTTTAGTAGCTTAGAGGGTTCAAGATTGTTTTTATGGTTGGATTTGTGACTTTAACACCAGCTTCTTAGGGGCATAACAATTTCGTTTAAAACATTCAGTTAGTCATTCCTGCAGATATTTGCCTGAAAGAAGTAGTGAAAGTTGATTTATATTTCAACCACCGGCATGAATGAGTAAAACAATAAATTTTTGTGCCATGTTCAGATATAAAGAAATGTATACTCATTTTCACCAATATTTAGATTGTATTATTTCCCCCTGAAGTGTTATTTTGAGAAGATGTGTTGCATTTCACAGCTAAGTAGAAATGTATTGAGTAATCAATTTTATGTTAAGATCAATTCCTTAAAGTACAGCATTTTTTTTTCAGCCTCTTGGTCAAGGTGGTCCTCCCGGAGGGCCCAATCAACAGGGAGGTCCACAAGGGCAATATCCAGGACCTCAGTATCAACAACAATAGTATGTAGTAATTTCTATTTCCTTGTAGTGATTTATATTACTATACAAAGATGTTTAAGAAATATTTAAAATTGGGCTATGTTTCAATGTCAAAATTTTTGCTTCCAAGTACGTTATAGTAGTTTTTGAGCCATTAATTTAGTTGTTTATAATTAAACAAGAATAATTCATAAACTTGTTTTGTAATATAAATGTAGAATAACATTTATTTTATAACAATAATGAGTTAATAAATTAAAGCTTTGATAGCCTTCAGATATTTGAGCTTTCTGTTAAATAATGCATTTTGACTTAAATTTACCTTTTTTGTTGAAAATTTTACTTCTAAGAGTAGTTAGTCTGTTCCCCACTTATAAAGTGTGTAAAAATTCAAATTTCTATGATTACCTTACACATTAGAAATTGATTTTTTGACAACTAGGGCAAATATGTTTAAAATTTAAAAGAGTGCACTAACAAAGGGAGGGCACAACATGGGAAATTCATTTAAGGGCAAGACTTTGTATAACAGTAGTACTCCTTTAGGGTGTTAAATCCTCAATGTAATAGTGTCGAATGGACAATCAATTAGGTGAAAATAACCTTTGAAATTTCACACTTGGCTTATTTTTAAGTTGATTTGAGCTCCACCTCAGCACTGTCACTTAGGGTTCAAGTTATGCAATCAACGAGCTATTTTTTTCCCCCTGTTAAAAAAAAAGGCATATTAATATAATTTTGTTTTAAAAAAAATTTTAATAAGCCTTTTTTAAATAAAATTTATTTAAAATGTAGAAATGAAAAGTGTTTCCCCCTCCCCTCCAAGCATTTTATTGCACGACTATAATCCTAAGCAACCATGCTGGTACAATACAGAAGCTTGATTAAAGTATGATTGCCGTAAAATATTGATAAGTTTGATATGAAATTTTGAAGGTTACTTTCTCCAAATTGACTGTCCATTCAACACTATTACATTGAAGGTTAAGCATCTTGATAGAGTTACTATCACAAAATCTTGTCTTCAAATGAATTTCCTATATCATTCCTTCCATATGTAAGTAGTGTTTAGAGAAAGATGTTAAGGTTTTAAGTTAGATGAAAAGAACTCATTTTGTAAATGTGAAACATCCCTTTTGACAGATGAATGATTTTTAATGTATTAATATTTTTTGTAGTCAACAACCTGGTCCAGGACAACCTTATGCTGCCCCTGGTTGGCCTGGAGGAGCTTATCAACCATGGCCAAACCAGCCAGCTACCGCAAGTGTCGCTGTTGCTTCTAGTGATCCAAGTAGGCTTAAAAAAAATTTTTTTTTAATTCTATTTTGAGTTTATTAATAATTGGTGCTTTGTAGACATTTTATAAAATAATCACATTTTACATTAATCAGCATGAAAGGTGCCTTGTTTTGTACTATGGGAAATAAATCTTTTTTTTTTAAATCCATCTAGCTAAATCAGCTGCTGATGCCAATGCTGCTGCATGGGCTGCATACTATGCCTATTATAATCAGTCAGGACAACCTCAAGCTCAGCCTGGCCAGATACCACAGCCGCAACCAGCTGCTGCTCAGCCACAGGCTCAACAACCAGCTGGTAAGTAATGCCTTGGCTGTTTTTAAGAACTATTGAGGTGTTGGTTTCATATAGTATAAAGTTTTTTTTCATTATGTGTTTTTTCTTATATGCTGTAAATTTCATTGGTGCCTGTTCTTTAGACCAGTGATCCGCGGACCGGTACCGGTCTGTGGATGAAATGGTGCCGGGCCACCTAAAAAACATTAAACTATTTCCATTTTATTTAAAGTGGTGCATTTCTCTCGGATTTGCTCAACTTTCCATAGAAATCTCTTTATATTCCACATTAAATCACTTTTATTCATTTTTGGTGTAACTATATTTTATTCTGAAGGCAAATGTAACTAAATTAAAATTGTTAAATCAAAACAATCTAAAATATAAACAATCAATGTGTCCCAGCCTCAGCGGGCCACAGTAAAATTATCGAAACGTTGACCGGTCTGCAGGGATGAAAAGTTTGCAGAGCACTGCTTTAGACCACCAAATATCTTAACATTTCTTTTTGCTTTTAGTCACCTGCACAGGGCTTTCTCTTACAGAGTTGGTTTTCTGGTAATCACAAATGATGCACCTTTAAGATTTTCCAGTAATTATTGTTTATGACCCTTCACCTTGTCATTTTATTCTCTCTCGCCCATTTAAGAATAGTCCAGACCAGCCACAGTGTGGAACATGAAAATGTTTAGAAAAAATTATAGAATTTGAAAATATAATAGATTTACAGTTTTATTGAATTGCTGTTGTCTCTGAAAAAAAAATCCATGAAAATTTATTTTAACTTAAATTTAATTACAGTAGAAAATTATAATTTAGAGCAGGCATCGCAACCTTTTGTGGTATTCCAAACCAATCTACTAATATGATTCAGCTTGCCACACAGGACATTTTTGAAACAGTTTAGTTTCCTATAATGATGCATGCAGTTAAGTGAAAGAAGGTCAATAATATAGCTTTACAGTTTTATTGTATATTAATTTTACATCATTTAAAAATAATTTTTAACATAATATAAAAACAGCATAGAGTAACTTTCTCCAACAAAAATAAAATTAATCAAAATTGTACATACATTATGTATCTTTAAACATGTTTATTAAAATAAGAGGCAACATAAAATGTATTTCCCTTCATTATAGTTAAATAAAAAAATATATACAAATTTTAATGCAAACCTAGTGCCTGCACCGCTCTACTTTCATATCGCAAAATCGGGATAATTTGTAACCTTCACATTAGCCCCCAGATTATTTTCTATTCCCAAACTTGAAAAAATAGCTCAGTGGTCAAAGATTTTCCAATGATAAAGTGATGTCTGCAGATAATGGCTATTTTGAGGAGCGAGGCAGTTCTTATTTTAATAAAAATAAGGAGCATCAAACTTATTGAACATCATTGTGTTCAATATATTCAAAAGTGTATAGAGCTAAAAGAAAATTGTTCCAAAAATTTTGTGTTTTCTTTGTTGGGTCGGGTACTTCTGGGACCACCCCCTTGTATGTTAACTTTTATGTTTATCTTATAGCTCATCCAGCTAGTTTGATTATTCATTTTTTTTTATCCTAGATGCTATTTAAAGTAAAACTATACATTTAAATAAGTAAGCATAAATTTTAAATGTCTGGCCCAGCTTTAAATAGATTTTTAACCAATTTTCAGTGATATTTTGAGTGACAAATCTACTACAAAGAATAGCTAATAATTTCTACAATTAGTTGAGATGTGCCTTTAACCGTATGTATTTGCTAGCATTCTTTCTTTACATTTAAGCAGAAAAGGTAACTTGTTCATTGATTGTGTAGTTAAAATTTTGTATAAAATTCATTGATAATTTTTTTTAAAGAGGATATACAATACGTATGGAGTTACCATATATTGCATAAATGCTTGTTTGAATTGATACATTCTAAGATGTAACGACTTTTTCATTATTTTTAAAAATTTAATTTACAGTTTCAAAATGCTAGTTGGTAAAACAAATATCTCTTGAAGATAGGGTGAATAATGTACTTAAAGTCACTTAAATGCTGAATTCAATTTAAATGTTTCTAAAAAATAGCTTTCAAAGTGCACTCTGTTACTCAGTTTCAACACACCAAGTTTCGTGCATCAGAATCTGTCCTACATGTGTACAAATTCTTTTATAAATAATGATCTAATTTGATGACAAGTTCTGTCAATTTAAAGAAACTTGTGAATATGCATTATGTTCTTAGATAGACAGATAAATAGAAATTTTATGCTGTTCTTGTTAATAAATGTCTTATGTTATTTTTTTCAGCTACTGCTGCAGGCCAGGCCGATTACAGTGCGGCTTGGGTAGAGTATTATCGTTCACTTGGAATGTTTAGAGAAGCTGAAATGATTGAACAGCAGGCCCGAGGAGGACAAGCACCAGTGAGTATTTAGATCTGATTTAATTCCCCTTTCATTTTGATTGTTCTTACAAACCCCTTTTTTAATACTGGTTAAAACTTAATTCTTTTAATTGCATTAATACATAAATAGTTTGCTTAAAAGTGTTTATATTTATAGATCCTGAATTAACTCTAGGATAAAGATGCAGGTTTGATTTGTTGGTAAAATTCAAATTTTATGAGTTTGTGGCAATGTTAGGAAAAAACAGTTCATTCTCACCCCTCCTCTCCCTCCTTTAACCCTTTCAGGACGAAGGATGCAAACGCGTGCGTATAGCTGCAGCCGGGTTTTTTTTTGCATATTTAATCCTAATTTGATATCATTGGCATTCAGATGTCTGAAATATCATTGTCATAAAATTCACAATTAACAGAACAATCATAAAATATTATTTGCCACTATCTCTACTCCCAGGCACTAATTAAGAAGCAATTTTGCATCATTCTGATATTCTAAGTTCAGTTAAACATTTTCGATGCTTAGACCTTGTAAAAGTAAAAATAATAATAATTTTGTCTGCCATCTAATTATCCATTTAAAACATTACTGCAAACCCAAACCAAATTATCTAGCAAAAAATAAATCTTTCACCTTCGCTATAAACAAAAACCACATTCATTTCAAGAGCAGTTGTAAAGCATTCAATTCGGAAAGGTTCCCTTCCCCTTATGTTTATCAAAAAAAACCACATGTATGTGAGTAATGTTTCTCTCATTTCAAGAAGGTCAGATCTACATGTATCTCAAACCTAATGGACATATAATGCCATCTATTGCCAAAAAAATTGAGCTTAAAAAACGTTCCATTTACGTGGAGCGGATATGGAACACTCAGGAGCAGTCGGTGTTTCATGCTGGTGCGTATATGGGATGTTAGTTCCGAAGGGGTTAAAAATAAAAAGCATTATTTTGTCAGTGGTACACTTTTGTTGTTATTAGTGTTATGAAAAGTATTTCAGTTGCAAAAAGTATAATTTTAAAAAAGGGTGGAAATTTCAAGTACCTTCATCTTTTTGTTATCTCTCTTGAAGACAAGGTATATGATGCTAGTGAATAAGCATTGTCAACTGTATAAGAGTTGGATGAAATTTTTATAGGATTTTGAAAGTCATGAGAGAAATAATTTTAATTGCATATTAGCTTGAGAATGGATACTTTGCTCACACAATGTGATGTCTTCTGGGTCATCGTATATTCTATTAGTTTACAACTAATGCAGAATTCTTGACTAAGTGGATGATTTGTACTACTTGAGTAATCTAGGGTCGTCCTTCTTTCACAGATTATATATACAGAGTATGGCAGCAAGGTATCTGAATTCAACTATCATAGGCTATGGCCCCCAGACCATAATGACTTCAGTGTGGATAGCTTGAGTAAAATTGTTCTGTACACCTAGGTACCTCCACACCTGTATACAAATAATTTGTGTCTAAAATGAAATGGTTTGTGAAACAACTGCAGCCCTATGTCATAGTTGAATCACTGGGATCCACAGGCTCTTCTGGTAAATCTTCGGTTCTCTCCTTCCAGGTGTCTCCAAACTTGGTTATCCTCACGTGATTACCATCTTGTGTTGTCCACTGCTCCCAAAATGTTCTGATTGTACCCTCCAAACAATCGATTTAGCAGGTAACACTGTGTGGCAACCAGCCTGCATTTTTCATGGCATTGATTAAGCCCACCTCAAATTTGCTTAGTTTAGCAAGTGTCATCTGCCTGTCCTTCACTTACTAGAGTTCTACTAGGTTTGGAATGTAATCGTTATGTGTTTATGAATCTTCTTCTAAGCATTGATTTATTATAGAACCCATTTAGTGATTGCAACATCACTGATGTGTGTTGTCATGTGCATTGGCACCAAAATTGGGTCATTTTCATATTGGAATCTTTCAAAGTTTCACAGTTTCTTCTCTCTTCCTTTTTGGTGAACTATTTTCAGTATTTTGAGATAAAATTTGTTTTCAAGCTGGTAATTGTTAGTTAAGGTTAATAGTATTTCTGTTAATAAAACTCGGGACCTTGTATGTAGTTTTCATTTAACTTTTCATTTTGAAGGTGTAATTAGTATACCCCTTCAGATTAAGTTTTTTTGTCATGCTTAGCTAACCTACTTATAAGTTTATATATCCGTATGGATATTATATCTTGTTGAAAGAATCTGGATAATTGTATTTGTATATTATAATTTTTTAAGCCAATAGTTATATGAAATTAATTGTAATGCAAAGATTTTAGGGATGAAGTTATCCTGTTAACATAACAACCCTTTCTTTTGTAGGGTGGACAACCAGCTCCCCAGACCACTCAGCCAGGTGCCCCATTGAGTGCACCTGCTGTGCAGCCGGCCGGCCAACCTGCCACTCCTGCTGGCACCCCTGCAGCACAGCCTGCAACCGTTGCGGCGGCAGGCTATCCTGGAGCCTACCCAGCACCTGGACAGCAACCACAACCGGCCCAAGTCCCATATGCTCAGCCTGCACCCTATCCCGGATACAGTTATGCTGCTGCTTATGGAGCGCAACAACCTTATCAGGCTGCAGCACCACAATAGGAACATATTCATTGAAGAGTGAGTAATCCTTTTTAAAAATAAATTTCAGTAGTATGTTAAATGGGTAGTTTTCTGACTAGAAACTAGTGTCCAAGAGATGATCTAAATCTCATTACTATTAATTATATTTTGATGTAAATTAAAGCAATTTATCTCTTAGAACAGTAACATTTAAAGATAATTTTGGTGTAATTTGTGTATTCTATGTGATTTTATTATTCATCAAACTCATAATTGTAAATATTTGTTTGGATATGTTGACGGCACAATTTTGTATATTAAATGAGCTTTAAACTTTTTTTCAAGTTAAAATAACAAACAGAACAAAGTATTTTAAGAATGTTGCATAATGTTAAAATATTCTTTGAAATTTCATAACTTAAAATAAAATTTGTGTTAGAATGTATTTACTATGATTGTATGTAATATATCATAAGAAATCTTTTCCTCCCTTTTAATACAGGTTGTTTTTAAAATAAAGTTTTGATTGCTTGAACATCATTTGCCGAATAGTGAAGTCATCTTCGAAACTCATCTGAATTCCATTAAAGCATGTACAAGATGTACAGTTCCGAGACCTGTAATTTAATTTGTGAATAATCTGCGTTATTTTTATCGTCCTAATTATCACTAGTATTTTTTTATACAGCTATTTATATCTTTCTTTCTCTTCCATCCTCCGTCTAACCACTGGAGAGACTATGAGTTGCAAGATAGAAAATTAAAAATCAAGTGAATAAAAAAGGGAACTTAAAAAAATTTATACAATTTTTCTACGGGATCAAGTGAAAAACTGCCTACACTGAAATCTCACTATTTACTATTCACATTAAAGCTATTCTTAGCCAGATGTAAGATAATTTTATTGTGATTTTTAGAAAATGTGCTAATCGTCATTACAAATAAATTTCATTTATAATATTGGTGTCTGTTTTGTGTTATATTTTATTTAATTCAATATTAAACTTCATGACATTGTGTGTACAGCTTTAATGTAGGTTTTAAGACTTTAACTTTGGTTGGATTGATGTAAGAGGATATATAATCTTTTAATATGTAGGTTTTAAGACTTATTAAAAGATTATATATCCTCTTACATCAATCCAACCAAAGTTTGTAAAGTGCCTTATGTGATACTTAAGAATATGGAACCAAACTCTGAACAATTTTTTTATAAAAACACCTTCCAACATTATTTTCACTTTGATGTAGTACTTATTTCTGGCTTAATCTGTTAATTTTTACTGATATAAAATGCTTTCTATATTTCATTTTTTGCTGCAATCTTGGTACTCTTTACTAATTAAAGTTTAAAATTGTGTATTTATAGAATTTTTTGAAACTTGAAGACACTCTGTAATAAAAGGTTTATTAGGTTAATGTTGTCTGTGTAAGGAAGTACATTTTTATGTTGAAATATCCATAATTTGGTTCCAACTCTGTTATTTGACAAGTCATCTTTAAATGAACATGGTCCTTTTCTACTATAAGTTCATTTTATTGAAAGAATTTATTTTTAGAATTCTAGCACTCCCAAGTCAGCAATTTCATTAAACATAGGTAAAGCTATTTCTCTCTAAATTTAGTATGGTAATAACTAATGCCATACAATCACATTCAATGTATTGGGATGTTTAATCGAGTATAGTAAGTTTTGGATTCTTTTTCTGTTTTGCATATGATATTAAAAAAAAGAAGTGTCTGTTACTACAAATTACCTCAAAATTTTAAACATTGTAATGATTAATAAGTTAGTAACTACAAAAATTGAATAATGAGATAATAAAAATAGAAGAATTAGAACACATAACATTTTTAAGTAAAATTAAATTTTGTGTCCTGTCGCATAATCATAGTGCATGTGCACCCCCATCCCTTTTAAAACTGCCTTAAAGTTTTTAAACTATATCTGTTTTCATTTTTAAATAAACAATGGCAAATTCAGTTTTACAAATTATAATAATTGAATTAGGATGTTAAAATAAGCATGTGGGTTATAGAATATTTAATATGCAACTTTCAATGCACGAAGACTATTTGAAAATTATGACTCAAAACCATGACTTATGAATTGGCTTGGCATCTTTCTTGCAGAGGCTATAATTTTGGAAGGGAGAATAAAAAGTCCAGAATGTGATTAAGACCCAAGAGTGTCTTGAAGTATGTACAGTGATTATATATTTTACATGAAGCATTTCCAGATAAGAAACCATTCTGGTAGGGATTAGCGTGATAAAGCATGGAATTACTAAGTATTGGCATTGTAAAGACTGGTCTTGCATGAGAAGGATGCCATGTTTGTTGGTGGTTGCCTTTGATTGCTGTGAAGACTAAAGGAACCAATATATTCATTTGATTCTAGGTCATTGGTTTATATTGTTTTAAATTGAATTTTTTGTTGTGATGGGGGTAATTATTCTAGTCTAAAAGTGATGCTTGGGTTCTGTATAGCAATACATCTAATTGTTTTTTTCCCTATATTCAAATAGTGTTTAATAAATAGAGCTGCAGATTATTGACATTGTATTTATCTTGCAGCATATATTTTCTAGAAGTTAATTCAGGGAATATCAGAAGATGCAATTATATATATATACTTGATGACTACATATTTCATTTTTAGTCTTAATTCCTCTTTAGTACTTATTTTATCTTATTCATTGTGATTTTTCTTTTCCCCATTTACTGTATCATTTCCTGTGGAAAATTTTTCCAATACACTTTGATAGTAAAATCTTATCAAATTTTAAGTTTCATGCATCACACACACAAAAACTTTTACTTTATACTACTCACCTGTCTATTCTATTCTAGGGTGCTTTTGCTCATATGCCTATAATTTTAAGTAAAATTTTTTTTGCTCGATTCTTAGCTGCACCTCTAATTCTCAAAGTGTTTTTGTGGAAAAATGTCAACAATTCTAAGCTGCACCCCTGATTCTCTACACGTTTTGGAGAAATAATAAATTATGTTCATCAATATAAGATACTTAAAAATTGTTTGCAACTTCCAAATACATAAATCTGTATTTACTTTTAACCGTCATTATTATGTTTCGAAAATGATTCATCAATCCCATTGTCACAGCTGACTCTAGAATAGAGGCCAGCGTCGTCTTCTGTGCCATCCAATGCATTTTTTATGCAATATTTTTTCAATGAATGCAAAAGAATTATTAAAGACTGAATATATACAAGCAAAAATCATATTTTGTGTATGCCATCAATGTATATTTACTTCGTCCGTGTCAAATTTACAGTGTTAGCTGCTCTGTTTCAGTTTCTTTTCCCCCTGCATATAAAGTCCCCCCCCCTTTTCATATTTGCGTCTTAGTGAACTCGTATTGATGCTAATTGCCGATATTTTTTATGTTTAGGAGATTAAAAGAAAGAGCATATATAGAAAACAGTTCCATAATTTGAACAGTGCTATGAAATGAGTAATGTATTATGTTTATTTTAAATTATGTGTGTGACTAATATAATTGATCTAATTCTAAAATAGTTGGAATTCTAATATGAGTCAATTCTAACAAAAAGTTGAATATTTTCTGTTCTTTTATAAGAATGTACTTATATTTTTGAATTTAAGAAACCAGCTAATATCTTTCCTAATTTGACAAAAAGGTTTGCTTTTCTTTTTCTCCCTTCTAGTGTGGTCGCGGTAGCCGAGTGGTATAGGTATCGGATCGTCACTTGCCTTGTCACGAGTTCGAGCCCAGTACCACTAAAGACCCGCCGTGTAGGGCAGCGATGCATGTTAAATCTGTCGAGAGCTGAAACGTCCTCCCGTTGGTGTGGTAGTTAGGAGAGGTGGGTGCCAGCTCAGGTGTTATCCACGTCACTTGACCATGGTTCAAAATTATGTGGTCAGACGACAAAAGCCTTCATGTAGCTGAACAGTGCGACGTTAATATTCAATCAATTCTCCCTTCTAGTTTTTAATGTATGTCCCAAATATGTAAACATCGACAGTAAATGAGTTAAAAATCATTATTCGAGAAATTTTCTTGGAAGTAACATTTTAAGGAAAATTCTTGAGTTAAAGCAAATTTGGAATGAAATGATTAAAAGTTTTTAATTGTGCTATGCTGGAAGGCAAGGTAGAGATTGAATCAAGGCAGTCATTGAATAGAGATTATGATTGTATTAAAAGTAAAAAAATTAAGAGGCCTATTGCTGAGATAAAGACTAGAATACAAGTTGTATACTTTATTGGAAATGAGCAATTTGGTAAGTATTGAGAACTTCTCAATATTTCATCTCTGAATGAATGTTTTGAGTCTTTTAACAATGTTTTATTTCTCTTAATTCTATAAATTTTAAAGTTTCAGAAATTTAACATTTTGTATTAATTTAGCTTGTTTTATTTTGTATGTTAAAGATAAAAAAAATTTAGAATTGTAAAGAAACTATGTGTTGGAATAATTTAACATGTTAAACAATTCTAATTTGACTGTTTTAAGTAATTGTAGAATGGTCCTACAATGGCTTTGAATTTTTATTTTTAACCTATATTAGAGATATATATTTTTCTAAGTACGGGAAAAATTAGTAGTTACATTTCTTTACTGTGCTTGAATTTCAAATTTGAAAATTCCTTAATTCATCATATTGCAAAATTATTTTGAAAATTGTTACTGAATGTTTTGAAATGGTGAAAAAAATATTGTGTATTATTTCTTGGTAGTTCCATTTAAAATAAGACTGTTGTGAACTTTCCAATCATAATTTCTGGTGACATATAAACCTATATCATTTTAATAGGATGTTTGACTTAGCATTGAGCTCAATCTGGATGCAGCTCTTTCCCTGTTCAAAATCACATATTTTCAACCATCACTTTCAAATAAAATATCTTATGTTGTTGGACTAAATGAGATATACTTCCATTGATCATTTTTCCAGTCATAGAGTAGGGTTTCAGCTCGGATATCCTCTTCATCACTTGTTTTAAAATTGCAGGGTCCGTTACCAGTAAACCTCATATTACTTCCTATGCAGCAATAACAAACAATTGATTGACTTGGATTTTAAGTTCAAAACTTGGTAACTTTATTATTGTTGAATTGTAGAATAGAAACATCAACTACCCTCGTGTTATTTTAGATGACATTCTGTGTGTAAGAAACATAATTTTCTGCTGTCAAAGCTTTTGAATACTTTCATTTTTTTTTTAAACAAAATTTGCATACTTTGGATATTGTCTCATTTTCACTTATTTGTTTTTTAATTTAGCATATGATTCATTTTTTTTTTATTCAGTTATTTATAGTAGATTGTTTCAGTTCATAATTTTGTTATGATTTAAATGTAAATAGTATTAGAAAATTTCACACAGAAGCATTTATATAAAAATACATTTATTTATAAAATAAGAGATTGAGTAAAGGCTGAAATCATGTAAGGATGTGTTGATGAAATAAAAATGTCTTATTTCTTCAGATTTATTTGTCTGCAGTAATTTTAAAAGTTCCTTGTCAAGATCTTGTCCTGATTATTTTATCTAGGTTTACAAATGGAGATTCAAAGAGTATGGACAAAAATGTAGAGAGAACAAAGGTGATGAATAGATTTCCCAAAAAAGTGTACATCTGGAAAGAAATTGAATTTATAAATATACACACATACAATAAAGCTTAGATGTTTATTATTGAAAGGTTTATGTTTATTTGTATGTAAAGTCAAGTAGTATATTGTCAAGTAGAGTTAGAAGTTCAAAATTTCAATTGTGAAATTAATTGTAATTTTCATTCTGAATTTTTGTCAAATTTTAAAGATTGAAAAAATAGTTTATTTGAATTAAATTAAATTAATATCATAAACCTGGCTAGATATTGGCAAAGAATCTTGATTAGATAGCTAATTTAATCCAGTACCATGGTTTATTCACTCTTAAATTATTTCAACCTGAATCTTCAATACTTTTTATAAAAACAGCTTAAGCAGAATCAAATTTGTGTAGTTATGCTATTAAATTGTTGTAATTCTCAACATTTTATACTAAAATTTAATTAAAAAATATTCTGATGTTTTTTTAATATTTAATTGCTGCTTTGTGAAACTCAATATTATCTCTTATATTTTAAGATTCTATTAAAGGACAAATATTTTTATATTAAATTAGAATTTTTCATATTAGTAGATTTACACATCCTAATAAAAATCAAAAACATAAATAATTCAAATTCTGTGTCATTGAAAAGAAACAGGTTAAAGTTGTGCCACTTACCACAAAGCCACTTGAAAACATGACTGGTGCTTCTGTTGATCCATAATATACATTCATGACTACAGGATGTATGAGATAGGCACAATATGTGAGACGACTCAGTGGTGTAAAAAATGGCCATGATAAGATACGGTTGATAAAACCTGGAAAGCATTTATCATAAAAATGTATAAATTATTTTAATTAACAGCTATTAGATAACTGTGCATTCATGTAATTATATTTGTATATGAATAGTTTTATAATTTTCAAATGAGTAAATTCCATGCATTATATTCATTTTTATTATAATTGAAAATTAGGAAAGTTGTGCAATCCGTGAAATATCTTTGTGTTTAAAAAGAATATTCTTTAGAAGCTATAGTATTTATTTTCTGTTCGGAGTTTAATAATGCAATGGAAGAAAGCAAATCCATGGATTTAGTTGATAAATGGAACTAAACTTTAAATTTTTTAAAGCAATTCAATTTCTTAGTACAATGGATCATGATCGGGCTACTCAGAAAAGGCCGGTGGGCAGCAGGTTGAGTATCATTGGGCTAGATCATCAATGTTCAATTATTTGAGTAAAATATAACTGGTGTTAGTTAATATATTTTATTGTTTAGATATATCTAAAGATTCGACTTTGTTTTCAGACAGCAGCTTGTATTCCGTTCATTTGGGCAATATTGCAAAATTAATGCTACACACATATCTGCTAATAAACAATTCTTTCAGAAAATTAAATGTTTTTTGTTATGTGTTTAGCCAAATTTATCTTAGAAAATCAATTGAAAAGGCTCTTTCAGTGAGTTCTCAACTATTTCATATACCGTAATATGCAATGTTATAACATGCGCCTATATTTTCAAGCTGCATTTTTAAAAAATTTTGGTATATTCGTTGCATGACGTGCACCTTTTTTTTTTAATGAAGAAACCTGAAATGCACTTTTGTTTCTTAGTCAAGGTACTAAAAAGGCTTAAAAAAAATAGAGTTAACTTCTATTAAGTTCATTAGGTATGTCATTTGTTTTTAATGTATATATAAGTTCTATGTATGTAGAAGTCTTTCTTTTTTTAAAGCTATCATTTTTATACCTGGCATATAACTGTGCACTCATAAATTTCAATCTTAATTTATGTGTTAAAAATGTGCATTATATGCCATATTTTACAGTAAATATAGTTAATTAGACTATGGAGTGTTAATTTGGTGGAATATTATATCATACTGCTAGACATAGCTAATTAGTTAATTTTATTTCAAATTTTTGAAAATTCTATTTGTTTGAACCTTTTTTTTTCTGATTATTGGTGGCATATCCAAGGGTAAGGGTGAGTGTTCAACCCCCAGTTTTTTAATTTTTGCCTTAAAGATTATTTCTGTGCTTTTGTCTACGTAGTTTTCAGAATGTAACCCTCTCGGTAGAGAAGTCTTGTGTATGCAACCAGTGATCATAAGATTTTACAAACTTCCAATTTAGTGCAAAATTAACATCACATTACAATTCCTTAATGTGATGTTCATAACTACCCTCGTAATTCAGAATTGCATTCAAGCAATGATGAAAATGATGCTTTAACCAGCGATACTCAACCTGCGGGCCTTATGTGGTCCGGTCATGTCTTGTTTCAATAACAAATTCAATTATTTAAGAACAATATATTAAAAATATAGCAAGAAATTCTATCAAGCAATCCCATGTATCGATTTGGCTATCAATGTGGTGCTGGTAGGAATTGCGGAATAACTTTTTTTCCTTTTGTAATTGTAACTGTTAGTGTCGACAAATAACTGTAGAATAGCAACTATTTTACGGGTGAAACTAATTAATTTTTCTCCTCACTATACCACTAAGCACAAATCTTTCATTGCCTCCTTTTTTTTCAGCAACAGTAAATTTATAGGTGGGGGACTTGGGATCATTGATGAAAGGAAATCAAAATTACCCCACAACAGGATAAAAAAATGCATTAAACCCTTTTTCTTTTTGCAAGTTGAGTTTGATGGAGTTGAATATAGTTTTAAAATGAAATCCTGCACTTCAAAGTCTATCTTATAGCAGCCAACCCCCACCCTCCCCTGTTAATCCTTATGTTGTGGCCCGCGAGAAATAGTTGTCACATGTATGTGGCCCGGCTGAAAAAAAGGTTGAGTACCGCTGCTCTAACCAATATATTCTAATTAACATTCATGACTCGCCACATTAGAATTTGAAGCATTTTTGAATACACATCACAGAGGGCTTAGTCCAATCAAGGCTCTAATTCTAGGAATTTGCAGCCTTGCTATCGAGCGGTTGCAACCTTTTGATTTACTTGAAGATAAGAATGAAAAAAATTAAATATAGTTACCTCCATATCCATAATAACAGGCAACAATCAACCATGCAATGCATAAACTCCATACAGTTCGGGCTAAAGCACTGTAAGCTGCGGCTTCTGCAGCTGTTGGCAGAATACCTTTATTAGCTGGCCACATCAAATAAATAACAGTCAAACCTGCTGCTGTAGAAAGACACCAGAAAAATGCTGCTGTTATCTAAAACCAAAAGAAGTATTACTTTCCACTGTAATTTCCAACAATATTTTTAAAAACCATCTTTTAAATTTATTAAACTAAATCAAATTTATATTGAGCAAAACATCTTAACAACAAAAAATGATTTGAAGAGAACTTATAATCGTTTAAGGGCATCTCAATGAAAATTTAGTTCTTTTCATTATAAGGATTAGTCCATACATTTAGAAAGAAACTACAGGATTTTTTTTTGAACTGCTGCCCATTGATTACCTAATTTATAACTGTTGCAATTGCAGTTTTGATTGACAAAAGATTAAAGTTGCGGGTAAATTTTAATTAACTTTTTAAATCAGTTTAAAGTATTAGATTAAATATAGCAAGTCAGTGTTTAATACACTTTGAAAGAAACTTAAGAACAAAAAAGGAGCTATAAAATTACATAGTTGCTAATATTGTTTCATTAAGTTTTTTATTTTAGCGATGGTAAGTGACATTTTAAGACTTTAACTATTTCCAAGATTCCAACATCAGTATTAACTAAAAATGTTTTACCCTTTTTATGTTGAGTTCCTTATTATGCAGTATAAAGTCTGCTAATGCGATTCCTACAATGTAAGGGCCCATTCTGCAGTAAGGCTTAATATAGACATATTTATAATACTGATTCACCACATCCAATGGCCTGAAAAGAAATGCAATATAAAAACACTTTTACAATTTAGTCATCTAAGGCCTAAATAGAAAGAAATTATAGTAGTGTTCAAATTGAAAAATTATCACCATAATACTTTTTTCTTTAATTTTTTGCATATTGTGTAAATGTTATAAAGTTATATTCATTTTTTTTCACACGAGAAATGCATTTGAGTGATGTAATAAGTATATGTGAAACTTTTTGTGTGTAAATGTTTCTATAAAAGAAAATTGATGTTCATATTTTTTTTTTATAGAATCAATCTTTATTTACAGTATCTTTTTAAAAAAAATCTATCTCTTCAAACTTTAAATATATGTATAGAAATCTTAGTAATTTTATATTTAATGAAACAGTTTTTACTGGTAATGTAGATTTTTTTTTCTTAAATTTGTTTGAAGCATTAATTTTTTTTTTACAATAAGGTTAAATTCACTTTCCTTGATAAACTTTTTTTTGTATAAAGTAAGTTTAAATGAGAAAATATTCTATTCTATACCGTATCTATTCAAGATAGATCTTTAGTACTAGATGCTAAATAACAGAAGTTCAGGATATAATCTTTCCATCTTCAAATCTTATTTGTGATAAAGTCTTGTAAACATTGATTAGTAATGAAATGGTAATTACCCCCATGTTTTCAGTTCTTTTTTCTTTTCTTTTTTTTAAATTCAAATTTGGGTGCTAGTTTGATATCGGGGTAATAGCGCCAAGTTTGTGTTCGCCAAGATGAGCGATAACATTACAATATGGTTACCTTAATATTTTTATCGTATGTCGATGTGGTTGCCATAGGGATAACGTATATTAGAAATAACTTTTATTGGTTTTTTCCCGCTGTAATTGTATTAATTTCAGACAATTTCAATAAAAAATTTAATTTCTGTAAAAATTTAACCATTTTCAGTGTAATTTTTCTATTGTTTGCGTCTTCTGTTTAATTCTCTGCTATTTTCGAATATCGATATTTCTAAAATGAATGAGTACTATAATATTTTTTTCTTAGAAGAATAAGTGTTGTGCTTTTAATTATTGATATAAATCGTTTATTTTCGTTTAATTTTACTCTTTAAAAATGGGGGTTTTTTTTTACGTTCTTTATTCGATAAAATTTGTTGAAAGAACTTGCAGTGTGCAAATTTCATATTGCGAGCTTTCACTATTTTCTAATTAGAATTCTTAATTAATTTTAACATACATTATGTAATTATTTTATTCATAATGTAATACAAAAACGGAATTATTACTATGTGTAATAATCATATAATCGTTATTTATAATTGTTTCTTTTAATATTGTAATTATGTTGTTTATTTATAGCTATTCTTAATTTACTTATTTATAATTATGTAATACAAGTAATCTTATGCATTATTTTTATTTTTTTACAATTCGACGATTATTCTTTTTTATAATTACTGTTAAATTATATTATTATTACTTCTAATAACTGTTATTAAATCGTACTATATGAATATTATATATAATTACAATAAAATAATATAAGATTATTATATGCTTCTTATATATAATACTATTATTACTACATGTTACTTTTTATTACTTATTATTGATATTCTTTATTGATTGATCTAGGTTATTCTCAATCTCTTCCTATATCCTTTAATTGAAATACATTTCAATGTATTTCAAAACAATTCATTAAAATTATTGTGTATCGTTAAATTACCGCTAGGCTACCATATTGGATTCCAATCCAGCAACAAGCAACGCTTGGCGCTATTACCCCCGATATCAAATTAGTTCCAAAATTTGTACAGAATTCTATTTTTAATGATATCTTTATCTTGTATTTAAAAAGAAATTCAAGTAAAAAATGACGTTTATTACTTCATGAAAAAATCTTCTATCCTATACTTACACAATATTGCTTATATATGGTATGGCTGGGTAGTTGTTTAGGCCTGTAATTAGAGCAGTGGTCAAAGAGATTGCTGTAAGGTGAAAAGCCGTGAGTGCCCTACCAATTTTAGGCCATCTGCAGGTTAAAAAAAATAAAGTATTTCAGAAGGAACATGTACTTGAAAGTATAAATAAGAATACATTAAAATAGGTAGTAAAAATTTAATTCATGTGAATTACATTGCTTAATAAAATTTCAAAAACCACATTTTTAAATTAAACTAGTAATTTAACTAGTTACCTGTACTAGTTAATTAAACTAGTACAAGTTTTATAAAATTTCTTCAAAAATATTTATTGTATTGCAAGCATTTCACATTATAAATTATTAGAACTCGGAAGGGGATTGTGACCTGTATTTTGATCTAACATTTTAGTACCTAAATTTCTTTTATCATTAGAGATGGAAGTTGCAAAAATTTGTTTTGTTTTAGCTATATTATTTGTTTGCTGATAATTTCTAGTTTCTTTGAATGAAAATTGTGTTTGAAAAATTAAGATGTGACTATTTAAATTAAACTGATAAGCATTATGTTAATTTTTAATGGTACCATTTAAATCTTGTATTATATTAAATTGCCTTCTTTAAAGTGATTTCAACTATTTTTACCCGTTTTACTTTCTTCCTTGATAGTTGGGTGGCCACACTAGCCTAGTGGTCAAAGTAAGAGACTTGTAGCCGGCGTGTCATGCTTTTGAGCCTAGTACCGCTGAAGACACGCCATGCAGGGGAGCAATACATGTTAAATCTCTCAAGAGCGCAAATGTCCTCCTGTTAGTGTGGTGTGGTAGTTAGGAGAGGGGGTGCCAACTCTGGTGTCATCCTCGTCACTTGACCATGGTTCAAAATAATTAGATCCATCTCCAAAAGCCCTTGAGTAGCTGAACAGTGCATTAATATTATCTCACTCCTTGGTCATGGGGGGATGCAGTAGCCTAGTGGTTACAAATTCATAGACGGCATGTCGCAGGTTCAAGTCCTGATGCATGTTAAATCTGTCGTTCAAAGTCCTCCCGTTTACATGGTGCTATAGTTTGTAGAGAGAGGGGTGCCAGAGCGCTCGGACGTCGTCCTCATCACTTGATCGAAGCAATTAAAATATGAAAATATTAATTTTTCCTTCCTTTTGTTGAGTTGAGCTTGATATAAAATCTCATTATAATTAATTTTTTTAAAAAAAATTGAGGTGCAATAAATATATATGTGAATAAAAAAAACTATGGTAAAATTGCAAAAAAACATCTTATGATAGAAATTCATATTTTTAGAAATAGTGATTAGTTTTAAAAAATTTCAATACTCATATAAATTTGTTTTACAAGAAGTTTTTCTAGCAATTTAAATTTTCAAACTTAAATAAATGAGAAAAATAGTTTTAAAAAGTGAAATGTATATTCTATAAAAACTTATTTATATATATATTTTAATCTAAAGCATTTTATTGCTTGAAGATAAGCAGAATCAGTCATTCACTTACCTTAACAACGGAATCAGTATGAAAGGTGCTACTATATACATCTGCATATCATTAGCTAAATACCACGTATGGCTTAAACACTAAAAGAAAAATTCTAATTGTAATTTTACCATCCATGTGTAGACTTCAATATGTTATAAAAATAAATTGCCATAAATATCAAACAAGTGTTGGGAGATTAAAAACTTTACAAGCCTTTTCTCAAACAATTGTAATGAATTCCAAGACCTTAATGAGTGTCAAATCTAAGTTATTGAATACTTATTTTGGCATCATTGTGAACTTTTGAAATTTTTAAAACAAATTCTGATTAATTTAAAATTTTTATTTTTTGAAAGATAAACAAGAAAAATTCTATCACACATGTGCTTAAAAAAGATATCAACTTTTTATGTAAAGGAAATTTCTAAATTTTAAAGAAAATGATACCTGTAAATGAGCTGTAAGTATTAAAGCTGGGAATGTGTTGATACTTTTCATTTGCATTAATTTAAAAAATTTATTTTTTCCTTATGCATTATATATCTTGTGTTTTAAATTTTATTTATTACATCTACAAATTTTAAAATTTCATTTTTGTTTCCATAATATTTGTATTATTTTAAATACTTTCCTCATGTATATCTAAATTTTATATCCTTTGTGGTAGCATTTTTAAATTTTGGTTTGTGTACTTATATATTTCTTATGTTCATTTCAAATTAAATGAGCTGTAATGCTTGCCTATTTGTTACAAGGAAATGGGTTTTATTTTTATTGAGTAAAAGTTATATTTAAATATGTTGTAAATCTCACCATATTCTCTGTATGAATAAAGTTGTGTAGATACAAGGCATTGAGCCAGCCATTCTGCCTACACCAGTCGTCATACATTTCAATACTTTTAAACCAATTAGGCCCACTACTGATGTACCTTAGGATCCATCCACTGAACATCACTACAGCCATGAACAAAGGGGTTAATCTGGAACATTTAAGTACATTTCTTATAAAAATTTCTGAAGAAAAAAGATTTTTACATTTTTGCATAAAAAGCACAATGTATCAAATATGTATTTTGGCAAAATATTTATTATAATTTGATAAATATTCTAATTAAAACTTAGGAATCATGTTATTTTATCTCATAAAATTCCACTCGTAATAATTACTAAAAACTTATAGTAAAATTAAACATTATTTTTAAATAGTTCCAATATGATTTATTTTTATACAATGTTATTACTATTATGGGTTTCAAAATAAATTTATAAATGCTTTTTGGGTTCACTCTTAATTTAAGATCTGTAACAACCACAATTTTAGATAAGGTAATATAAGGCATACTGTAACGTGGCTGAAATTGAGATTATATATTTTAAGAGTGTAAATTCATCTTGTTGAATTGCTTCTAATTATGCTTGCGTTGAAGTGACAAGTATTTTTTACTTTTCCTTATTATTAGTTAAGGGACTATCTAAATCAGTGTAACCTTACACTGATTTAGATAGCATTTTTTAGCTGCTAAAAATATTGCATTACAAAATCTTGCTGTGTGAATGGGATTATGAAGAAGGATAATTTAGAAATATCAATATGAGTTGCTTTGAAGTAGTTTTCTGCTAAGCATAATTCACTGTTTCTAAGTCAAAGTTAGTAAAAAGACTCCTTTCTCCAAGTCCAAGAAAAAAGCATTTAAATTTAATTAGTCAGTTTTGCCTTATTGTAGATTTCTAACAAATTAATAAAAATTCTAAGGTAAAAAAAATTCCAATGAGCTATTAGCAGTAATTTTATTATTTGTGATGAAATTATGAAACTTTATATCATATATATAAGAACAATTTAATATCTATATTAACTTACTAACTTATTGTGGAATTGGTTTCATATCTGCTATCGATCAGTTAAAAACTAGTTATTATACACACTTATAATTGATTAAAATAATAAATTTAATGAGGTATGAGAAAGTTACCTGAAATATCTATGGGCGTAAAAATATACCCAAGGAAAATTTTTTCGCTTTTCAAGTAATTTCAAAGTTAAATAAGCTACCAGAAAGCCACTGAAAAAAAGAAGAAAAATAAAATGATTAACCGAAATAATAGTTCTAAAAAGTAGAAATACATATGTTATATAAATTTATAATGCATTCTATAAATCAAATAGGTTGATAAATGCACTATTGCTCATGCAATTTATTGCAAATTAATTTTTGTTTCTTTTTTTCCTTAAATAACTTTCTTTTAATTATTTTTTTATAAATTTATCAACTTATTTTGAGTTTAATCACATTAGGTAACGATAAAATAATCTTAATACTTTAAATATAGGCAAATATTTTAAATTCAAATGATTTCTATTTTGTAAAAATTAATTAACATCGAAATTCTAGGCTTAAATAAATAGATGTATTTACAGAATTAGCTAAATCTAATTTTTTTTTTGTTCGCATTTATAAAAAAAAATGTATAAATGCAAAAAAGATAGAAAATGGCAATCCTCTTTTACTACTTTAAATTATATCTGGTAAGTTTTATAAGAATATTTCCAAAAAGCACCAGCTTGGTGGTGAGGTTGGTTTGTCGCTGGCCTTCTGCACTTAGGTTGTGGGTTCGACCCCGCCCCAAGTCGGTAGATTTTCACGATGCAGAAAATCGACAAAGATCCCAAGAGTGTGTTTGGTTTGGGCGCTCTTGGCAAAATTAAATCCTAGTGCAATTTCGTATTGTCAGAGTTCAGGTGCTTCCTTCTGGGTAGGAAACTGGGCTTCAAAATTACTTGCAGCAATTGATATTCACCTATATGGTGCTGCATTAAAAAGAGATACCAGCTTCCGGGGAATGTAATAGGTCTGCAATGGTAAAACACCAATTCACAGCTCATCAGAAATTTAAAAATATGTATATCCGAAATACTTGAATTGTGTGACTAGCATTTGTGTTAGCAAAGTTCTGTCAGTATTATGTTATGCAAGAAAAAATTGAAAATTTGGTAGCTACATTTTCTATCTGTATTTTTAGTAAATTGTAATATTCATTAATTAATGTTTGCTATGAATCAGTTAATGCATTATTTGTTTTTTTAAAAATGTACAATCCTCTTAAATTTAGAGATGCATTTATTTGGCTACTATGTTGACTTTATCTTAAGAAAAATATATTTTTACATTGAAATTATTTTTTATAGAATCAATGAAGTCAAAATTTTTAGAATTAATGAAGTGAAACCATTTGGGGACATTTCTTTTTTTAAAAAATTCTAATTCAGTTCTAATGGAAATTAAAAAGTTAAGCTTCCACTACCATACTCAAGAAACCTGTTTGAGAAAAATGAGGTAAGGGACTATAAATCTACATTACACAATCTTTAATGCAAAGTTTAAATCAGAATAGTTAATTTGATTAAAATGTAAGTATACCTGATCAAAAAGAAATTATCTACTATTAATGTTCCATTAGCAAAAACTTGAGTGAGAAAATTCTTGGGTGCTTGTTGCATTGCTCCTGGATTTACTAAAGGATAAAAAAGTAATGTGAAATTTAATAGCAGCATTGTAATATTACCCACAGATATTTTAATAGATAAAAGTGATCAACATAAAGAATAAGATATGTATGCATTTAAACTGTTTCAAATTAGCTTTTGATTTTCAGTTAAAAACATCCTTTAGGAACATAAATTATATATATATTAATATATGTAAAAAATGTGAAACTTTGAATGCTTTTTTCACGCATAAGATTATCAAAAAATTAGAACTTTTTAAAAAAAATTAGTATTATATAACGGTTTTACATATTTGTCAATTTACAAAATATGCCTTAGCATACTTGTGCAAAATTTTGCACAGTTTCACTGAGTGTATTTGAAAACAGCATTTTTAAACAATACCTGTTACATATTATGCACATCTATTTATAGTATTGAATGAATAATAGTTGCAATTTTTCTATTATATTATATGGAATCTCAGTACATGTAAATAAGCAAACATATTTTTCTTTCAAATTTAGATACTTTGATCATATATTTTAATAGGAAATCAAAATCATGGTGTCAATCTCAAATTATTCCCCTTTTTATATAACATGCATTTGGTACAAATTATGTAATACCAGTTTAAAAGTTTGGGATGTTCTAGATCGTGCTATGCTTATTTAATATTTTACATTATCACTTTTTAGCCAGGCACTTTAAACCATCTACTAATTTTAATCAAAGTTGGTGTATTGTTTAAAATGTTAATGCTGTCCTATCTAAAAATTAATTTCCAATCTTTTAATAAATTTATTTTGCAACAGCTAATGCTGAATTACCTAACAAACTTTATTTTTGACTGTCATACACTCTCCTCATACACATCACCACCCAGCTCTATTGGAGATATAATTGTACTACACCGCTGTAGAAACAGCACCATCTTTTTCTTAAACAGTTATCATTTGACCATGGTTCAGAATCTTGCAGTCCATTACCAATAATCCTCGCATTGCTTTGAAGTACAATATTGTTAAAATAAATCCATTATTCCATGATAAAAATCATGGGTATCAGGATATGTATCCATTATCACTGAGTTTGTTCCTGCTTAGACAGTTTATATGCTCACTAATCAATTTTTTAAAAAAAATTTTTGGAACTTACAAATGAAGAGGTTCTGTGTACCAAAGGAAAATGTATGACCAAAGATGATTAAAGCCATGCTTAGGAATTTGATCCCATGGATAGCTGCAATATTTTCTCCTGTACTGACAGCAAATATTTTTTCAGCATTGGTCTTGAAAGAAAATGCTATGAGGCACTGATCAAGAAGGCTTGGATCTGAAAGAAAAATTGGAGAACTGTGTATTGTAATAAGAATTTCAAAGTTATGCATAATCAAATGTAATTTTGAGGAATATTTGTTTTGAACCATGGCTTATTGTTTGAGAAATTTTTAAAATTTTGTAATTTCTATAAATATATATATATATGCAGTTATATTTATGTACTAATAATTTCTATAAAGATTTTTTAATATGAAGCAATATTCAGTATTTTTTATTCATTTTATTGTAACTATGGAGACCCACCGTGTAAAGTGGGCTGATGCACATTAAATCCAACGAGGTTCAATGTCCTCTCATTGGTGTGATGTGATAGTTAGGAGAGGGAGATGGCAGCTCAAGTGTTGTTCTAGTCACTTGACCAAGGTTCACAATGATGAGGTCCATTGCCTAAGCCCTTGTGTTGTTTTGTAGTGCAATGTTAAAATAACTCACTCATTCTTGTAGTTCTGGAATAAAAGCTGGTAATTGGTTGGACAGTATAGATTTTTGGCAGGTCTCAAAATGATCAGACATTTTAAGTCATAATAGCAGCATTTACAATCATTTTATATAAATCACGACAATATTCAGTTTCCGACGAGAGTTTGAATTGAATAAAATTCAAAACATCATAATTTGGTAGCAGAAGCTGCCACTAGATGGTGACACTAATGAAAATGGTTTCCACTCTTGGGGACTTGCCATGTCTGCAAATGGCTTAGCTACCAAAATGCACCCCATTTGAAACAAAAAAAAAATCAGTTTGAAGAATTAGGACTCTAAATTTAAACTTGGCTGATGCAGCTTAGCTAAAAGCTTTTGTATAGTTGAATTATTTTCTAAATAATTAAAAGTATATTATGAAAGTGCATAAAGTGAAATTGTTACCCTTGTATTCTTGTTTTTGACATAGTTCAATTGTTGAAACACTTTTAACTGCTTTTCTTTTATGACCTGTCATGAAATCTCTTACAGTTCCAACAATGCAAAGTATGATGATCAATGTGAAACAGCATCTGAAAGATGTTGATTGTATTTAGCAATGATTTCACACAATATTTGAAAAAAAATTAAGGGAAAGAAGAACCAGAACCCTTTCAGACAAATATTTTTTTCATTTGTTTTGAGAACTGTGTAATGAAATAAAATTAGCAATAATCAATTTAAAAAATTATTCATGTGGAAATTGTACCCCAGTTACTCAGTTCATAGAAGGAAATAAATTTTTGTTGCACTTTAATTGGGGAGGTGGGGGCAGTCTTTGGCTTCTAGCTCACTGTATTGTTAAACTATTTTTTCTTAATGGTAGTTAATGATATGCCACTAATAATGATTTTTGTAAGTTTAACTATTATATATACTCTACATTTAAAAAATTAAATATAATTAATTAAAACTCATTACTTTAATTTGCTATTTTGAGAATTGTTTGTTTCTAAGACAAACTGATATACTAAATTAGAAAAAACTTTCAAATGTTATATGCCTTGGTAGATAAAATGAACACAGAATAAAAAATTTCAAAAAGGTTTGCTTTTAAGTAAACTTAATTTTTTTTACATGTTTATTCCTAATGTGTTTTTCCATGTTTCATACAGCTAGTGAGAAAAAATAAATATGGAATATTTCAGTCATATATGAAATTTTTTTAAAGCTTATGTCTTTAACTGGTTTTAGAAATAATTTTAAGAAGAAAATTAGTTATAGGAATAACAGAAAGCAATAAAAATATGAACTAATTTTTGAATAAACATAAATGTAAGTTTATCTTATCTAGATATTACTGACATAACATGATCAGATTCTAGAGCATTCTGAGAAATCAACAAAATCAACTGTTCAAGCAATCAATGTAACTGTTCAAATTATTAACAATGTTGATAACTTGAACAGTTTTTCCTATTTATGTATATATATATGTCTCATATTTCAGTAAAACAAAGTGCACTTTGAAATAGGAAAGGAATCACAAAAACTTACGAAATAACAATAGCTCCTGCGTCATGCCCAAATCCAGTTGGATCTCCATGACAAGTACTCACACTACCATCAATGTCTTCAAAATTATCATGTAAACCTAAATAAAACATTTGTGAAGGTAATGAATAATTTTCACTTCAGTAAAAAGTAGAGTGGCTCTTCCATTATTCATGCTTATTGAAGATATAAATTTTAAACAGAATTTACTTTTAATATATAAGAAATTTTAACTACATAATTAAAATAAATTTTTCGATACTAGACAAACTACTAAAGGTAACATCTCGTTTGAATTTTTTTTTTAAAAACGTGTATATATTTTCATAAAAGAAATTAAATCATTTATTATAGTCTTTATGCTTTGTAATTTTAAAATAATAGTATTTTGCTTAATACTACTTTTAGGCAAATACATATATAAATTGGAGAACCTTTAGACTCTTGGCCAGAAATTATTCACTTATAGAATAATTATTTCTTATAGGAATAATAAGTATTCTTGTGTGTGTGTGTATATATATATATATATAAACATTAAATAAATTAATATACATTTTTTAAAATATTTTGTAGTAACAATTAATAATTGTGTGCATGTATATATGTTCTCTAATTTGCTAACATTATTCTTTAAATCACTTTGAGTTTCGTAATGAGATTCATATCTTATATTTTGTAATTCCAGAAGAGACTATATTAAACTAATGCGACAAATAATAAATTTTTAAAATTACTACTTAAATAAATGAATTCTTATTGAGAAATTATGTTCAATATAGAAAGAAATGCAAGAATTTATATTCTACACACTTGTTGTAATTGCTTGTTGAACATCTTCTATGGTACATGACTGCGGTACACAAACACCTATTGTTGGAGATTTGGACTGTTCGGTCAATACTTTCCATGAAGCACGAGGTATATCCTATAAAATTAATATTTTAACCACTTTAGCTCTGTTTTAAGTTAACAGATACGAAATGATTCTAAAAACTTATTAAAAAATATAACTGGAAAATATATTGAACAGAGAGAATTACTTCATCTACTATGTATAATTTTAATTAAAACACACACACAATCTTGATACAGTGAACTTCTGAGTCAATATAAGTAAATGGAAAAGAAAAAAAAAAATTCAGAATAAAAGGGAAACATGTAAAAAAAATTAGCTTAAAATAATGTTGGAGAAAATGTTAATTATTCAAATCTGAAGTATATTTCAAGATTTTTTTCATGTCTTGATTCTGCTGGAGACCCTTTGTTTAGTGAGGCCAATGTACATTAAATATGTGGGAATTCATAGTCCTATTATTGTTGGGATGCCAGCTTAAAAATCCAAATAAAAAATTAAAATTCATGTATAAATTTTTGAATAGTTGATGTAAATTTACATATAAATAATGCATGATTAATAAAATTTTAGAGAATTCTCAACATAACTGAGGTTAATGAAATGAGTGTTGTGAAAAGTTATGCCTTAAAAAAGATTATTGAAAGATATCTCAAGTTACAAAAAGAAAATATTAAAATCAAAAGTTATGTTTAAAAAGCATTCAACCTCTTGATGAAAAGTAGCAGAAGCATTGAAGTTGATGAGGCAATATTTTGATTTCAAAGAGCTCTCTTTTAACTGGACTACAGTATTGACACATTCTGAATAATGTCCAATGAAGTTGACAGCACCTACAAGTACTCCGCTGGATACTTTTCCAACAGCATCTAAAACTGAAGAAAAATTGTTGAATTTAAAATATTTTTGTAATTTTTTTTTAAAAACTGTTAGCTTTTTTGTCTTCATAGATTAAAAATAGGAATTTTTTTGGTTTGTGAAATTTAAGTGGAAAATATTTAAGAAACTAATAATTTGAAATGTTTTAATGAAGTTATCTTATAGCATATACACATGCACATTTAGGAAGATTAGAAATTTAACGTTTCTAAAAAAAAATCCCATTACATTGTTACTAAATTATTTTATGTTCTAGAAATCATAGCGAGTGAAATTATCTTGCTGTAGATTTATTTTTTCTTCTTCTAAGAGTGGGTATATATATCTTATGTCAAAGGCAAAAAAAAAGCTGAAAAATAAATAAAAAGTGGCTTTTCAAGGCCTTTAAAAATAATAATCCATGTTTAAAATTTCATCACAATATTTTTGAAGAAATAATATTAAAAATAAAATGTTATTTTATATATAAGCAAACATATAATAATTAACATTTGTGTAATATAAAGTAAGAGTATATAATATACACACACATAATTATGTAATATAAAGCTTCCACATATTTATATTACATAATTTATATATATTCTATTGCTTCATAAAGATGCATTGATTTATTTAAATATATACATTTTTCCCTTTAGGTGGGACCCCATGGTAGTTTTTGGAAATTTAAAAAAGGGTAAATTCATGCAGTATTTCAGGAGTAGATGGTAACTTTTCCCGATTTTAAAATTTTATTTAATTCTTAAGGATTGCTATTAGGTAATATCCATTTTGATCTGTACAGATATAATATAGAATTGCATAGGGATGTTGTAAAACCTCCATTAAAATGGAATCTTGAATTAAAAAAAATATAAATCTAATAAACCTCTTGGAAAAAGACTTCATATTTTAAAGTTATTTTTAATTAGAAATTTTTTGTATTATACTAGATGCTGTGAATATTTTAGAGAAAAAGTAGGGGGTGGGTTCTATGAAGAAAATGATTTTGAAAAGGGTTGTGTTTAAAAAAACTTTTGCAACCCTTGTTTTTAGTGGTGTACACATGAAGTTCGGGAGCTCAAAACCCCATAGAATAACAAATTTTTAATTTTCATCATAGATATTTTCCTTTTTCGCTTCTGATGTTTTTTAGAATGTTAACTCCCTCCATAAGAGGTATGTGAGATGCCACTGCTTGTTTTGGATTCTTTTTAATTTCAGAGCTAATAATGAGTGTAATACTTCTTATATGACTTATTTTTTTAAAAAAAAATAGGAATTAATGTCATTTTTTAAACGTTGTAGAAAAGAACTTAAAAAAAAGAATTCACGAATAAAAATAAATTATTTTTACTACTGATCTAAAGTGTTAAACAATGTATATAAATAATTTTAATCAACTATGAGAACATTTTTTATCTTCTAAACAATTCAGCACAAATCATTCATAATGAATATAAATTATGTGTGTACTTACTCTTCAGAGCATTAATATCCTCTTCTCTTGCTAACTCTATTAACTTCCTGGTATCAGCTTTACAAGCGTTTGATGTTATTTCACCTCCTTCGAGTTTGTAATAAATATCGTCCAAAAAGGCTAAATACGGAGCAGTCAAATTTCCGATCAGAGGACTGTTTGTCGTAGCAGCGTGTGCCTGACTGAACAACAGGAAAAACGTAGCGTAAACAAAGCAGCGTGCGAAAGTCGTTTTCAGACTTTCTCCCATGCTGATTGGTCGAGAAGTGACTTGCGCTAATTTTGTTTTTGAAATTCACTTTCGAATTCATTTAAATGTCGAATTGGCTCTTTTTATACTAAGTATTAAAGTGAGATAAAACTTGATATGTTAAGAAGCTGATTCCAATCGGTTTTATCAGTTTTCAAAGGACAAATACGGTTTTTTCTCCGCGATGACGCAGATTTGTGTGTATTTTGACGAATCATCGAGGAACGATTCTGCGTTGACACACTTCTGTGATTGGTTGCTTATGGAAAACTTCATTACCGAAGTTTTATAAGAGATAGGGGAATATGGTTGGCGATTTGCCATGTTCCTCCCTTCTATTCCCTTTTGGTATCGAACAGGTATTGTCTGCGAAAAAAGAGAGAAAAAAAGTTGTGGCGCTTTTTTTAGAAAATACTTACATTGCATTTTTGTAACTTATTTCAGAATTTGATGAATGGATGATTTTTCCTTTTCCAACCTTGAAAATTAAACTAGTATTTGTTGCACGAATAACCTTCAAAGTTTCTTATGTAAGGTCGACAACATTTAATAAATGTCTAATTTTTTAAGAAAAATTATTTGCAAATGAAATATTCTTGGTGCAAACGATATATTTAAAGTGTTTGATTTTAATTTATGTGTTGTACTCTAATTCGAATATTATTAATATTAAAATAAACTCTGAATTAAAACTTTATTCGATTATCCCTTAAATATTTCATTTCTAAAATGTGGCATTCTGATTTGTTAGATATTGTTTTTCAAAAGATAGTGACATGGTAAATATTTTTCCTTGGTTTATTCTAATTTATATGTTATACTCTAATTCGAATATATATTACAATCAAAATAAACTCCGAATTAAAAATTTATTTGATAATCTCAAATGTCTCAATTCTAAAATGTGACATTCTAATTTGAAGGATATTGTTCTAAAAAGGACACACAGATATGGTAAATATTTTTCGTTTGTTTTATTCTAATTTATACTATATTATACTCTAATTCGAAAATATTACAGTTTAACACTATACTCTGAATTAAATATTTATTCGATTCTCGTAAATTTTTCATTTCTAAAATGTGGCATTTTGAATTGTTAGATAGTGTTCTTAAAAGACACACTGATATGGTAAATATTTTTCGTTTATTATGACTTCATTTGATTTTGTATTAAATCATGGGAAGAAAGTTTTTGAATAAAGAGACCGAAGATAAAAAACATATATATACTAATTAATTTTGGTTCTGTATTCAAAATATTAACCTTCCTTGCATAATAATTGAATGTTGTAGAAATGGGTTTAAAAAAATGTGGCATAAAATGTATTGTTTTTAAAAGAAAACATTATTCTTATTTATTTCTGCTAAGGAAATGCTTTGGGTTCTAACTTTAATCTTCTATTTTGGGAAAATTGAAAATAAATCTTGTAAAGAAAAATATTTTTAAAATTATTTTTTTTAAATTTTTGTAAAGAATTAAATATATGCAGTGAGCCACAAAAATGTTCGTACACTTGCAATTTCTTATAAAATTTAATGTTTTCGACTAATAAAAATTAATATATTGTTATTGTAATTGTTTTATGATATCTGCAACTTGTTCTTAATGGAATGCCGTAGTCAATTTTTTAAAAATAGTATAACTATTTTTAAAAATTTTTAATCAAAAGAGCAAAAGTCTTCGTACCAAAAAAAAATCTCAACTTAGCTTTAAGTATTGTATTTCTTAATTTAGTACTTAGTAGGATATCTTTTAGCGTCCACAACAACTCTGTAAAGCGTCTTGGTAAAGATTTAATCAGCTTTTTGTGTGTGTTTAATTCGCATCGATTTTCCTCCATTTTTCGGGTTTTGTTTTTTCTTTTAAATTTTTTGTTTATTTTTCATGTTTTTTTTTTTTTTTTATTTTTATCAAAAACTCCCAAATAAGTTCTGCTGGGCTAAATAAAGTGATTGAAGAGGTGTTTTTTCTGGGGACAGTTTTAGAACCAGTGACGTAAATGAGAGAGTACTTTGTCGTCATTCCCTTTAAAAATAAGCGTCTAATATCCCAAAATTTCGGGCAGATAATTTAAAATTTCTTTTAAAATATTTAAATAGAGCTCATGATTTCACAATATCAACAAAAATACCAAATTACCATTTTTTAAAGGCCAAAACCCCCACGCCAGAACACCACCAATGCTGAAGCATGGAGGTGGAGAAGTTTTTGTTCCACAAAAATTTCGGAAATTTAAAACCCCTTTATTTTCCATTTACAAGATTACAGGCCCATGGGAAACCCCAAAAATGTTGAATTATCTCCACCCCAAATTTTTTGAATTTTCAAACCAACCCAAGAATCTAGTTGGATCAATAAATCATGGTGGTGGAAGTGTTCTTGTGTGGGGGTGTAAATCTCTGCCGGTTTAATTTATTTTAATGGTTAAGGACTTCAAAATTTTCAAACTACTGTAATAGTTCATGTAGGATTTCAAACTTTTGGAAGAATATTTGTCTAACTCAGTGGCGTAACGTACACCCCCGCATCGCGAGGGGGGAGGGGCAAAGCCTGACTGCCGCCAACCAACCCTTTGTAAAATCCAGCTTGGGGGGTCCCAAATATTCTTCGTTACGCCACTGGTCTTGGTGTTATCCAACAATGAGAATTACTTTTAAAAAGTAATTTTCACGTTGGAATTCGCTTTGCAATTACGGAATAAAAAGAGCGAAAGGAAATTCAAATATCAAGAATATTTTACATAGAAATAAAAAGAAACTCTCTCTTATAGATTATATATGTATCTTTTTTTTTAAAACTGTACAGTAATTATGTGTGTTTATCAAACAAAATGAATTATTACAAATATTTTTTTATATTAGTTTCCTGATAATGATTAATTGGTAGATTATGTGATTCTCTTTGTGTGGAATTCTCAAGTATTAGAGTATCTAAGATTGGCATTCAAATATTTTAGAATATTTGTACATTTTTCAATAAGAAACAAATTCGTTGTTTTTTCGTCGTAAGAGAGCAGTTGTCTGTGTTATATTGGTAATTTATAGAAATGAAAATCTTCCAAATTCAGTCAGTATTTTATTTCGATAGAATGGGTTTTAGAATTAGTTTCCGATTTATTCTTCTATTTGTGGAATTTTATTATTTTTGTATAAATAATTAGCTCCCAAAATATTAAGATGAGTAAATTATAATTAAATGAACTGTCATTTATTGTGAAACCAAATTACATGTGCATAATTATAATTGTAATTTGAAATAGTACTTTGAACTGAAATAAAGTATTCTTAAGAAACTTTTTTGGAAGTATCTTATATGTTGAATGTTAGATTTCATAACATTTTCTCCTTACATAAAATTAAAATCTCTCTATGTATAAAAAAAGTTTTACGTAGCTAATATTAGTTGCAACAGATGGCGCCCGGATATGTTTTAAAGTTCATTTATTCTTGGCTACGAATACTTAAGAATTACATAATACATGTAAATTAGTTTTGCAATGAGTATGAGCAGAGTTGCATAATTTTTACAATGGGGTTGGTCCGCCATTAGGTGGACAAGAAGTACTCCCGCAGTTAAAAATTAAAAAAAAATTATTTTGCGTTTTTATTTTATTAAAGTAAAATTTTTTCTGTACATCGTGTTAAATATTATTAATTTAATGGTGTAAAATAACAAAAAGGAATTTACAAATGAGAAAGTAAACAACTTGTGAAGTAGAAAATATCTCTGCGGTTTTCGGAAGATTTCTAAAAACAATCTGAGGTTTTAATTTTAATAGCTAGAAGTGTCATGTGATGCGCAAGTTATTAATTTATTTTAATTTACGATTTTAATGACACTGATTTATTACTTGTATAAGAATAAATTAATTTCATTGATCTTGCTTATTAAATATCTCATGGTCCCTTCTTGTCATAATTACAAACTGCACGAAATTTATAATCAATGAGAGATTCGTATTACAACCGAAACTGGGAGCAACAAAATTTATTACAATTTTAAATTCCTTTAAAATGAAAAATATATATTTGTAGTATTCAAAGCATGTTCTACAGTAAATTCTACTCTATTCGTTTGCATGAGAAAAATTTCTGGAATAATTTTTCTCGTAAAAAAGCAAACGAAATTCGAAATTGTATTAGGTTAAATTTACCCACCACTGGATGGCACAAGAAAAAACCCAAAAAAAATTTTATTTTAATTTAAAAAAGTCATATAAAATAGGGGATGTTTTTTTTTCCCAAAATTTTAAAAAACCTACCTTAAGGGAAAAAGGATGTTTTTGGTAAAAAAGATAAAAAAAAAAAATTTTTTTTTGGGTTAAAATGCCATAAAGGAAAAAAAAAGTTTGGGGTATTTGAATTTTTTAGGAAAATTTAAATGGTTTTTACCTGTTCTTCGCAGGGGGTAAAAAAAAAATTAAAAAATTTGAAAAAAGGAAAAAGAATTTTTAATGTTAATTTTAGGGAATTGAAAAATTTAAAAAAAAATTTTTTTTGGGATATCTCAGCTGAACATAAAAAAAAAACATATTTGTTGAATTTGCCGGGGTTTCAAATAGCTGTTTAAAAAGGGATTTTATTTATAACCCCCAGTAACTCTTTTGTAAAAGGTTCTTTTTTAAAAACACCTTCCCAAACGGGATCTCGTTTCCTAAAAGTAACGATTGTTAAAAATTTTGTGGTAATCAAAAAACTTAAAATAGTGTAAAAAATTTTTGTCGGGAAGTGTAATACGTTTAATATTACTTTCGTTGAAATTTTTTTTAACCCAAAAAAATCTGCCACCACCTCTCCCCTTTGAGATATAGTTTTTTTTATAAAATAAAAAAAAAAAAGTGATTTAACAAGGGGTCAAAAAGGGAAAAAATTTTTAAAAACGAGCGCGCAATTTAGGCATGGCGTAGACAAAAAAACAGGGGGAAATTTTGCTGCACACAAAAAGATATATGTTTTCCCCGGGTTTTTGCAGATGGCAGATTTTTTCCTACTTTCTTCACAATTATCGTTATATTTTGGAAACTTCACACAATATCTTTATAAATTATAGCCTATGTGTTATTCTGATGTATAAACTATATTATTGTAAAATTTCAATAAAATCCATTCAGTTGTTTTTCCGTGAAAGAATAACTAACATCCATACAAACTTTCACGTTTATAATATTAATATATAAAGATTATGGTAAAATGTCAAAGGTAATTTTTGTTAAAGAAAAACAAGTATTTTAGTACTTTTAACACTTGCAGCGACGAGAGGATATCCACTAAACAGAGTTAAAAGGGGAAGCCGTCTATCGCGAAATTGCAGTGCTCAATGTGATGGGAAAGACTAAAAAAAAACTTGGATCGGACTTCACTCGACGGTGCGGAGCTAAGCTTATGAAAAATTGCATTGTACATAGTATTATTCAGTACTCACTTATAAATTTTCATGGCTTTGGGTTATTTATATTGAAGAAAAATAATTTTATTTTGATTCTAAAATCATATTTTTTTTCCATTTTATTGTAAATTCAACCCCTTTGTGGCAATATTAAATTTTGATATTATTCTTCGTCAGTTTTTCTCTTAATCTTCATACCATGGAACACATCTCTGCACAGGTTAAACAAGCATATTTATAAAACTTTTAAACATAAATTATTAAAATAAAAAAACTTTTAAATATAAATTATTAAAAATAATTTTTATTCTTCATATAGTCGCGCAATCCACCCTAATATAAATGACCTAACATAATAATCTTTTAAGACATTTTTAGGAATCAATCCCGTCGTACCTTCTCTTTTTAAACTGTATTAAGGGAACATAGAAAAATAAAATTTCTGTGAATTTTAATTCTAAAAATAAATCCCTCAAGTGATTCAATGTATAAATTTTAAATTGCGTCAATGTGTTTGAATCAGTAAAGGTGTGATGAATATTAAATACCATAGATCACACGAACAAAATGAAAATTATTAAAAATCTCTTAAATTATTTTTGGAGCAAGTTATCGTTACAAAAGGGAAAGAAAATAAATCTAACATTTTTATTTCGCTATAATATACAAGAAAAAACATTACAGTTTATAAAGTAGAGAGCGGACATGAAGCATCAAAGTTCTGCAAAAAGTGCACTGAAAAGAAACCATTGCTGATATGTATATTGTCCCTCAGAAGATAGGCACCAATCCCCTGTGCAATAGGGGCTCTAAAGCAAAAAAAAAAAATCACAGGTTTGATAATTTCTTGGCTCTGTACCTGTAGTTGATATTTTTTTTAAAAAAGAAATTTTGGTTTCTCATTGAAATTCTCTAGATTGTGTTTATTTTAATCCGTATAAATAAGCTCTTTATATTACTTCTGTAGATATGCTAAAATGGTTCATGTAATATATTTACATCGAGAAACCGTTGTCCTTGTTCTGCATCATGTGACATTAATAAAATTGATATAGGATTCTTTAAAGTTCCATAGCTGAAGCAATCAAAGAGCGTCGCGGAAGCACAACATACCGTGAACCTTTCCCCATTTCTGAAATTTGATGGACTCCTCGTGTGTGTTCTTTGACACATTTGTTTATTAACGTCGCACTATAAAGTAGCAAGGGCTATATATACTGGCGACATATCTTGTAATTTTGAAACATAGCCAAGTAACGAGAACAGCACCCGAGCTGGAACCCCCTTCCTTTACGAACTTTTACATACGCCAACTGAGAAACGACATTAACGTGCACCAGCTCTACACGGTGAATCTTCAGTGGCACTAGGAGTGAAACTCATGACTCGCCGGCCTTGAGTTGGTGACCACAACCATTTGCTTACCTCGGCCATTAACCATGATTCAGGATTTTGAGTTATGAAGCCTATAGTCCTCGCGTAACTTCTAGTGGCGGTTGCCACGGTAACAGAGTGGTCATGGTCGCGAACTCTTGGCCGTTATTGTCGAGTCGCAAGTTAAAACCTTAAACCACTAATAACCTGTCGTGTAGAGGAGCAGATCCATGTTAAATCTGTCGAATCTTAAAGTCCTCCCGTTGGTGTAGTGTGGAAATTAGAAGAGTAGAAAGCCGATTAAATTCGAAAAAAGTTTTTTTCTCTTTCTTTTCATGTAACGAACTTCATATGCAATTTTAAATGAATTCGATGAGTTGCATTAATTTTAAAGACTAAAAATTAAATCTTTTAAATGTAGTGAATTTTATATATAATAAAAATATATATTGTTTTATATATAATAAATATTGCCATTTTCGCGATTGAATCATAAAATACCATCACTCTTTAATAAAAGGAATATGTCGCCCAACCGGTACAGTGGTTAGCGACGCTGATTGCGGTGCCGTAGGGATTGGGTTCGAATCCCGGAGAAGACATGGATGTTTGTAAATGTATAGTGCCTTTGCGGCATGGGGGTACTAAAAATAACCGTCGAGCCGCAAGTCCTCTCGTGTCGTTAGTGGAAGGGGAAGAGAGGTACGAGGCCCATGGCGAACCCTAGGATTTTCTTCCTCTAAATTGGAGTGGAACCGAGCAAAATCGTACTGTCACCTGCATGGTGCTCAAAGCTAAGACTAACGACAGGCGTAAAAATTCTAGCCCTTAACCGCGATGAATTTCGTGGGCCTCGATCTGGCATTAGTCACAACAACACATAAGAATATAGAAGCAAACCTTCCTTTTCACCACCAAAGTAAGTTTCTCTCTCTCTCTCTTTTTTAAAGTATACTATATATATAAAATATAAATTTATTGTTCTTACTAATTAACTTTGCTTTTCTCACTGTCGTGAGCTCGAGTCATGATGCAACTAGAGACCCGCCGTGACAGAAGGGTTGATGAAAATTAAATCTGTCAAGGCTCAAAGTCCTCACGTTAGCGTTGTGGGAAAGAAGAGTAGGATACCGGCTCAGGTGTCGTCCTTGTCACTTGACTACTCTTCAGAATTACGTCCATCATCAACAAGCCCTCACGTTGCTTCAATGCGTGTCGTTGATAAATTATTTGCGGGATATTACTGAGTGATTTTAAGTATTGGTTTGTGGTCCTAAAAGTTTTTTTAATCTGTACAAATAAAAAGAATGTTTATACCTATTAAAATAATATTTTCAGCCGAAGTTCTTTTCCCCCCATTTATTTATTAAAAAATTCTACTCGATAATTTTACACTTGGTCTTCCCTCTTAAAAACGTGGACTCTGTATATAGACCAGAGGTCCCCAAACATTTTTGTCTGAAACATTTTGGCCCTTGCCATGTTTTTCGGTTTGCGGTAGACCCTTCCTTACCTAATATAGAATTTTTGCAAATTTATTAACTTAAATCTTTTTTGACTGCTAGTATAGAGCTACTAACTTTAAGTGAATTAAATTTCCAACTGTAATAAGTGTAGTGTTTAAAACCTAAGAAGCACACTTGTTAAATAATTTAAATTAAAATTATAATTAATACATAAAATAACTAAACAACAAACAAATGCTTTAAAAGGGAAGGAATGAATCAAACAAGAAATTGCTTCAATAACAAATTTTTTGAACATTTAGTATCAATCTTGTCAGGTTTAACCCTAAATCTCCTCTGATTGTAATGACCCGTTTTTTCCCTCTTTTTTCTTTTCTTTCTTTTTCAATTCCTACTATTAACTCACTCTCTATTTATTTATTAATTTGTTTGTTTATTTATTTATTCATCTTGGTGGAATTTTCAATCGTTAATAAAATACATTTTAAAGCGTTCAATTGAGCTGAAATTTAATATACATGATTATTTTGGATGACAATACAATAATTTAATTATAATTAATAAAAATTGATTAAAACTAATTATTTAAAGAATTACAAATACACAGCCACGTTGGCGACTTAGCGACCCTTTTGGCGACTTGTGTCAAAACTTAAAAAGGTTCTTTTCCTCACATTTTAAAGCATTCAGTTGAACTGAAATTTTATATACACGATTGTTTTGGATGACAATACGATACTTTAATGATTGTAACGATTTTCTAATAAAAAGCAGCTAAAATAAAAATTTTCTTTGTTGATCTAAGTAGGAATTGAGACTTTGAAAATTTTTTTTTTATATTACTTGTTTTTTTGTCTGAGTCTCATAGGAAAAAATTAGATCGTGTTTTAAAAACGTGGTGAATGAATGAATTAAATCAAGCATTTAGGTAAGAAATAAACGAAGAAATGCTCTGCTTGAAGATTTCTACGTTAAAACTTAAAAAAAGTGATTTAGAATTTATGATATTCGCACTTCATTCTGCCATCCAGCATGCAGTTTCGTCGTGCAGAAAAAAGAAAAATAACGGTGTATCAACAAAATTTCATCATTCTAACTGTCGAAATTTGTGTCCTTACAAAATATTGAATCACCAGTCTAGCCATTGTATAACAGCGAAAAAAAAAAAAAATTTCTCACGAACTTAAAGGTATTGAGATTCACACAAATAAAAAACTTGAGGTTCTCAGGGTGTGCATTTTTTTCCTTTACCGTGATAAATCTTGAAATTCTTTGTTATTGCTTTGGTCTTTATCATTTTTCCCGAAACAGCAAATATTTGTATTATCCGAATAGTATACAGGAGGGTTCAATGACCTTTTAACGGAGAAGCAACTCTAAAAACTCGATCTTGTGTTATTTTCGATAATTCCCGATAGTGGTTTTTACTACATTTTTCTGCTTCGCGAGTTTTCTTAACTAGATGGATAAATAAATAAATTTTATTAATGAAATTGTTCCTCTGAGTAAAATTCTGTTATTTTTTATAAGTTTATTAATTAATTTACAACATAACAAGAATTTAGAAACGTGGAGCAATAATTATTATATCTTAAAATTCGAAAATTTTAAAAGGATTTGAACTGTTCCCATTTTAAAAATAGTCAAGAGTAATCTTAACAATTTATTTCACTTAGCACTTTATTTCATTGTTATTACAATTTTAAAACTGGGAATTCTAAATTGCAAAAATATGAAAATTGTATTGTAATCTGAAAATTAAAAATAATTGAAAATGAAAACATTAGGAATGTCTATTGAGCATTCTAATTAAAAGTATTAAAGGAACAAAATAACCCTTTTCTCGCAATTCTTGTCAGACCAAATGCAGTTTCAAAGTGCCACGCGTTATTAAAAAACAACCTAATCTGATTGTTCTTGAAGAGATATCTTTAATTCAAACAGTTGTAAAAATGCGTGATAAATTTTTAAATAAATCAGCTACTTAAATTTATTAAATGATTTTGAAGAGAAATGGGCAAAAATGATACTCCTTTCGAATAATCAAACCGTTATCGCATGAATCTAAATAAATAATAATAAAAACAAACATACGAATAATCGAATCTTGGGGGAAAAAATTTTTGATAACGAAAAAGATATATTTCATATGATAAGAAATTTTTGTACGTTGTATCCATTGTGTTTTGGCCTTTTAAAGGAACTGACGCAATCATTTTAATTATATGAAAATTAGAATAAGTTGTAATTTGATTTTTTCCAATAATATGAATGTTTTTAAAATTCACTTTATTGAAATTCCACCGTTATCCAAAATGTGACTGTAAAAGTACTCTTTTTTTTTTTTTTTCTGTAAAAGGCGTGTATTTTTTCTGACTTATAAGTAATCGTTTTTCTCTTTTAGAATAAAAATATTGCGAGTGAAATATTCGGTTTTGAAACTATTATTCACGCACATGAAAGGGCATTTTTTGAAATTGTACTAATTGCTGTTACGTATACGACTTGGCGACACTGATTCATTAGTGGTCAGTGAAATTTGCCTCTTAAGATACAGGTCTTTTATAATCGTAGAATATTTATTTCGCAAGTATTATGAATGATTTTCATTCTAATTTCTGTTATTTTATTTATTTTTTCCCTGTCTCACTTTATTTTTCTAATAATTAAAAAACGTTTTATTCTAAGAATTATTTTAGAATAGGGAAAAAATCCGATTGGTATTTTGGAAGCGGAGTGCAAATGGCAATTCACAAGAATTTTGGATTGTTGTGAATGAGAATATATATACAGTCGGACCTTTATATAACAAAGTCGCTAAATCCCACAAAAAAGTTCGTTATATAGAGGTTCATTTCTTTTAATATACTCTACCAACCACATAAAACAAATTTTAAATTCATAAACACTATATATTAAAAAAAAGAATCATTCACACCTTTTTTAAAATCAATATATGTTATTTTATATATCTTACCCATCAAAAAGAAAAGAAAGAAAACCTGCAAGAAAAGCCGAAGAATACTCTGTATTTTCAATATTAAGAAAATAATTTTATATTAAAATTTCCAAATTTTAAGGACATTTTCTAATTTAAAGCGTACAAGTAATATTAAACATACATTATTTTATAACTAGAACACGGGACATCTCCACTGAGGGTGAAAGGGGATATCGAAGATGTCTAGTAAACTGGACAATGGGGGTTAAAGGTTGCACTTGGATGAAACGTCCAGAACTCTTTTGCTCTCGGCTAGTTAGGATCTAATAAAACCAGTTCAATATTTAAGACCACCATAAAATGTGTTAAAGAGAGAATAACTTGAAGTGTTCAGAGAAATACGTTAAAAATAGGGAAAAAAAATGAATTACAAAAGAAAAAGTTCACTATATAGAAAATGCACTTCGCTCTAGAGGTTATTTTACGAAGAAAATCATGAAATGTTCAAGGTTCCAGCAAAAAGCTCGCTATATAGAAAAATTCGCAATATAGAGAGTATACTGTATATAAGTTCGACTGTATATAAATTCTGTTAAGAATATAGTAGTGTACTGCTTAAATTTCACTTATTAGCAACAGAGCAAATTTTGAATACATACTTTGTGTGCGATAACAATTCACGCAAAAGGTTAAATCTCAAGGAAGTCTAAAACAGGATATATATACGCGCGACAAAGCTGCCTGGTTTGATTACAAAAAATACATTTAAATAATTAGTTCACTTCACTTTAATTAGCAACTTTTGATGGCTGTTTCAGTATCTATTCCTTTCCATGTATCTAAGAAATATACATCACTATTTCATTTTAATTCGACAAATCCTATGTGCCTTGCAATCTACACTTAAGGTATCCGACTACGTTCGGAACTGTGATTTTAAAAAAGCGCATAAATGAATAGTTTTCATGATATTTAGTGTCACTTAGATTAGAATACATGTATAAAATTGTTTTAAGGATATTTTTTGACAAAAAAATTTATTTAAATACAATATTTCGGTAAAAAAATTAACTTAGAATCACTTTTTTTCAAAATGTTCTCCTTTTGTGAAAAATGCTTTTATTATAAAACATTTTGTCTGTATACAGCTCAGACCTCTGTACAGAGGCTCAACTATGATTTTTGAAAAATTCCCATTATTTTTTCAGAGTTACAACCCATTGAAATAATTATCAGCGTTTTTTTTTCTTAAAATTTCTCCCCTCTGTTGTCGTCAAACATGGATAACCCCAGTTCTAAGTTATATATTTCAAAATTTAGTTGAGCCTCTGTACAGAGGTCTGAGCTATAGACAGGCAAAATATTATTATAATAGGAGCATTTTTCAGAAAAGGAGAATATTTTGAAAATGGGTCATTCTATGTTCATTTTTTGTCAAAATATTGTACTTAAATAATTTTTTATTGTGATACTATTCTTAAAACAATTTTATATACATTTTCTAATCTAAGTGACACTAAATATCATAAATATTATCCATTTACACGCTTTTGCAAAATAACGGTTCCGAACGTAGTCCTTAATCTAATCTTTTACCTAAGACATTCCTAAACCATGAAGGACACTGCATGAAATTTTTTAAATTTATGGATTTTATATAATAAATGGTAAATATGCAAAAATTTGAAGTTACAATCAACATTTTCCGTTACTATATTTAATAATTTATATTTTAAAAAATAGTATTCCTTTATCTGATTTCTTAAAAAATTTTTTTTTGAAAATTGGAAAAAATTATTGATGCAAACATTTAAGAAAAGTATTGAGTGAAACATTTTGTATAATCGAATATTTGATACACTCAATTAACAATAGAGAAATTAATTTTTATAACCCTGATAAAACTCGGAAACTTTATGGCTGGGATAGCTAAGTGGCCATGGTCACGAATTCATCGCCAACGCTATCGAGTTGCGGGTTCGAGTCATGGCGTTACTCAAGACCTGCCACGTTGAGAAGCTGATGCACTGTCGAGGGAAGTCAGCGATACTCAACCTGCGGTCCACCGAACCTTTTTAAGTGGCCCGGTCAGTGCCCATTGCTCTGAAAAATTCACTTATTTAAGAATAATTTATTAAAAATTTGGTATCAACGAATCAAACATATCATTTTTGCTGTCGATGTCGTACGAGTGCGAATTGATATTCTTTTTTAATTCCTACTATTAGCTCGCATTGTCTATATATTTATTTATTTATATATTTGTATATTTATTTATTTATCTTGGATTTTTCAATCGTTAATAAAATACATTTTAAAGCGCTGAAATTTTATATACAGGATCATTTTGGATGACAATACAATAATTTAATTATAATTAATAAAAATTAATGGATTAAAACTAATTTAAAGAATTACAAATACAACCACGTTGGTGACTTAGCTACCCTTTTGGCGACTTGTGTCAAAACTTGAAAAGGTTTTTTCCCCCTCACGTTTTAAAGCATTCAGTTGGACTGAAATTAAAAGGACCATACGATACTTTAATGATAATTAAAAAAACTAATGACCACTTAATGTTGTGATTCTGTGTCCTATATATATATATATATTTATATTAATTGTAGCTATTTAATAAAAAGTAGCTAAAATAAAATTTTTCGTTGTTGATCTAAGAGTAGGAATTGACTTAAAACTATTTTTTTATACTACTTGTTTTATTTGTAAAGGTTACTGTTATTCATAACAGACAACAGTGAAGTAGTGACAGTTTTATGGGTGGAACTAATTTTTAACTATCTTTCATACCTTGCAAGTGAAAAATATTTGAAGAAAATACATCGTTTCAAGACGATTGGAAGGTTGACTATTTTGTGGTGAAAAACAAACATGAATCAGTAATTGTTTGATTTGTCTCGAAAGTGCTGTATTTAAAAAATACCAATGAACTGGAATCGTTCAATGACACTTTTCCTCGAAGATCTCTTTCAAGAGGTAATAAATAGGCTTTCTTGAATAATCTTTGCAACGGCAACAAAGTGTTTTGTCAGTGGTAATGTCACAACAGTAACATTGACATCTTATGAAGTTTGCTATATTATTGGTAATCATACGAAACCGCTTATACTGAGAAATGCAGAAATTGTTAAGGAGTGTTTCTTAAATGCTACTAATTAAGTGTTAGGGACAAAAATAAAAAATAGTAATTAAAAAAAGCAAAACAAGAGTTAAAATATTTTGATCAATTTTCCACGTTTTAACCCTCCCCCTCTTTATCCTCATGATGCGGCCCGAGTGAAATTGCAAACATATGTTTGCCGCCCGCGTGAAATAGCTGACATATGTATGCAGCCCAGCAGTAAAAAAAGTTTGAGCACCCCTGGTCTAAGTCCTCACATTCGTGTGGTGTGAAAGTTTGAAGAATGGGGTATGGGGTACTCGGGTGTAGTTCTCGTCACTTACCCCCGGTGCAAAATTATGAGGTCGTCGCCCATAGTCATAGTGTAGTTCCAAAGGGTGACGTTAATAAACAGGTAATCAACTCAGAAACTTAACAGAAGGATTTTTTTTCGATATTAAAAGTTTAGGATAGTTTTAAGCTGAGAACATATTTTTTTTTCAATGTGTGTGCATAAATTTCATTTTAAATAAACCAATAAAGATACAAAGTAAATTTCCTTAAGTGTAAGAAACAATGGATTTATTATTGACTAAATTAATTGTTATGGAATCATATATTCGCCAGTCGACATGCGAGAAAGGCCTTTGTAAAATACGGAAGAGAGACAGACACGTTCTAGCATCCTGATTGAGAAGAATTCTCCATCTGAAACAAATAAAAATAAATATTTTTTTTTACATGATTCATTACTCATTTATCGTAAAATGAATTTCACACAAATATTTTATACGTAAACTTGAATGTTTGTTTGTTCCTCATACAAATCCACACCGGTGTCGTATCGCTCTAAAAATGTTTAAGGAGTTTTATGATAATATTTCGAAGAAGCCGTAAGCAGATTTCTAGGGGAAATCTGTTATTTTAGTGATTTCTTCCCCCTAAAACCCACTTTTCCCCATCGACAGAAAGCAGCACCATCTATTTACTTAAAGAAAAATGTCTACATGTAGTGTAATGTAGCAAAAGACCGAAAAATACAGACACGTGAGATACGCTAAATATTCCCGGGCTGGGCAAGGTCGACTCAACCTTTCATCCCTACTGCAGTGGGTAGATAAATGAGTACCAAGCTTGCTTGGGGACTTAAACACTGGGGGTCTCGCTTTAGACTGATCACCTAATCAGGACATCTGCTCATGCACCTCAGCGCCCAATGGTCACGTATTCTAGGATGGGCACAGTAGGCCTTAGCCTTCATGGGCTGTTGCACCACTGAGTTTGAGATACACTAAAACTATGTATAATGATGGTTTGCATTTCAGAGTTCTTCGAAATTCATTTAAAATTCAATTTGGAGGTATTTCTTTCTTTAATGATGTGACGTCACGTTTATCTCTGGATAAATTATCCTTCGTATGGGTTTTTTAGATTGTTATTATATATTTTCGCTATCACTACATTTTTATTTAACGTTATATTTCTTTATTCGTTTATATTCTTTATGGTAGAATTTCGGTTTTTTTTTTTGAATAAATCGTCGTAAAAATACCTTCTGTAACAATTTCTTTTAGTCGTGGCAACACGGTTTGTGTTAGCAGTTCTGCTTTTGCACCACGGCCCACGGCTTCAAAATACGAGGTACCTTTCAAAACGGATACCCTCTCATCATAATTAATAGAAAAAAGAGAATAATTAATTGAAAGTTCCATAAAATTTAAAAAGATGCTATCAAAATTATTAACAACAGCTCAGAGCCGTTCTAAAGAGCTTCTCACCTGTAGCTGAGGACATACTACCGGTAGAGAGCAGAAACAATTTAATTGGCAAGTATGGAACATATTTAATGAGGCACCTTCCCTTCTGCTTTTGCACTTTTGGAACACACTGTGTTGCGCACTCTAGCGTCCGCTATGTGAAGCTAGCTTTTGTAAACAAAGGACAGAGAAAAAGAACGGTTGAAAGAACTGAAACGACTTGTAACGATGCGAGCGGGCGGAATGTGTTATGTATCGGTTTTTGTAGAAAATAGTTCTTAGTTTAGAAATTATAATTGTAAATAAACGTTAGAATTGCATACCAAAAGAAACCTCTTTGCTGTCAAGTCCATGTGAGAACCTCTCATTTAATTTAGTAACGATCACACAACTGTTAAGAACACCACACCCCAATAGTTTTTTGGTAAACCCAACCAAAAATTTTTCCCAAATTTTTTGTCTGTATTAAACCTTTAATTTTTATTCTGCCTTTTTAAACCATTAATGATAGGTTGAGCAACTATACGCTTTTTTTTTGTCTGTATCGGATAGTTTTTAATTTCAATTAGTGTTAATGTCGTAATTTCCTTTTTAATTTCTTTTCAAGCTAAATTGACTCGAAAATCTCAATTCACCCGTTTATCTATGACATCATATGAATTTAACCCATCGAATGAAATCAGAAATTGAAATAACTTCAAATAATAATATCTTACGGTGTACATAAGTGTTTTCTAGAAATAAATTATTAAATTTCTTATCATACTAGCAGTCTACATAGTGATTAAACAATGCATTACGATCTACATCTTGTCAATTTCTTAACTCTAAAAACAATGAATTTTCAGTTGGGTTGTTGTAAAAAAAAGGGCAAAAAGCCCACAATTTTAGTTAACTGTTTTCTTTTTTTCCAACGTAAGGGGTAATTTTTTTGAAAAAAAATTTCCTTTAAGGTACGATGGAATAAATTATATGATGTCATGAAAATTGATGTATCAGTGACTCAGACTAATTGGGCATCAGGTCTTGGTTTTGTAGACGAAAAAAATATAAATTTTAGTAGATAAACAAAAATAAAAAAATCTCCATTTATCCTTTTTTTTTATATTTGAATGAACTTAAAATTATATTACACTCCTATAGAACGGCTGTAATTCACAAAGATTAGTAAATTCAAAATACTGAACCGAGGCTACTTAAATTCTTTTTTCACTGACAAATCCAGTAACGATACAAGAAAAGATTATAAAATTATATAGAGGAAGAGATTTTTTTAAATAAAACCTGCGGGAAAAATTTTATATTGATAAAAATTATATCGATTAATTTTTCCGCCCCTTGGGCAAAAGGGTGGGGCGTATCACGCTTCCACACCACAGGTTGGGGGTTTTCTTTTCCCCGTGCGGGGGAAGGTCGACTTTTCTTTCAGGGTTTTCCATAAATGAGAACCAAACCTGCTTGGGGACTAAACACTGGGAGATTCGCGTCAGACTGATCACCTGACCGGAACATCTGTTCATGCATCAGCAACCCAAAATTCACGTTTTAATGAGATAGACACAGGCCCTTTGGGCTCCTGGGTTCGCAACTGAGTTTAGTTTTTTGGTTTAATAATTTTCCAAAATTTTGCATTTTAGTAATCGATAGTGAGAATTAAATAAATGCGATTATAAATCGGTTTTTGCAGCGAATCAAAATGATTAAAAAATAAAACTTTTAGTAATAACAAATTCGTCAATTGTAACAGCGATAATAAATCAAAAAGATACTTCGTTTAGTAGAAAAATTTTGTAAGGTTTGTTTCTTTAAAATTTCCCTTTTTTAAAATTTGGGGGGAAAAAATGGAAAATTTTCTGAAAGAAGAATTCCTTAAAGAGAAGGCAGTCACATCGTTATAATTGTTTTTCAATGCCTTCAACGCAGCCTTGACTCTACATTTCGCCCCCCTACAAAAACCGGGCACGGGGAAAAAATTTTTTTTTTTAAAGCAAAGGTTTTTTGAAAGAGACAAACAATTAAAAATTACCTTCTTTCATTTGCATGCACCTGTAAATGATGGCTAGTTCTGCTACTGGTAAGGTTCTGCATCAGGGTTAGATCGCTGTAAATAAAGGATTCTGGTGTCAGAAAATCAGTGTTTTTTTTACTTAAGGATACAAATTTTAGACAACTCTTTAAATGTTGCTTTGTTTAAATTGTTTTAAAATTACGACATATTGATGCAACATGCTACAATCATTCATTTCCCAGCTTATCGAGAACAAAAGTATTTTGTTCCTTTTGAGTTTTAACCTTTGCGAATAAACGCGTTTTTAAATATTTTGTTTCGTGAACATTTTGTTAAATCCAATAATAGGTGTGTTCTTTTTCCTTCTCCTTATAACAAATCATTCATAGCTAGAAATGCATGAAAAATGGATCTTGTATATAATCATGTCATATTAGATGGACGAATAGTAAAGAGAGCGCTTTGAAAATTCTTGTTTTGAATTTCAATTAAACCATAAATATATTTTCAAGATGCAATATATTTTTTTCATTTTACAATTTAATATGCGGTCATTGGCAATGAAGTTAAAATTTGGTTTTTGAATTCATAAAAGGAATAATGCAAATTATAAATTTTGGGGTGTGTTTGTATGTCTTTATGATACCATCAACTACCAAGACAATTGACAGAAAATGCAGAGAGAGTTACATTTTAAAACATAGATTAATTTCAAAGCGAGAAAAAACTTCAACTATCCTCGATTTTTATGTGTGTGTGTGCGAGCAAACATAATTAAGTGGATGAAAAATTTCTTTGGGGAATACTTTTGGATATTCTTTAAGAAGTCTAATAAGGTTGAAAGGAAAAATTCTGATAAAATAATTTATTGTCATAAGTTATAATAAGTGATTAATATACTATCTGACAAAAAAAAATCGACTTGTGCAATAAATATTCAGCTAATTTACTTTTAAACAGACCTGAAGCACTGTATAATTAATACATGAAGTTGCTTCTCGTGGTAGTGGAATGAATGTCTTAATGCTTAAAAAGGGTCACATTATTTTTCAGTATCATTCTAAGAAATCGACTCTGAAACTACTGCAGCTCTGAGTTGAGAAGTGTTTACGTATCTAAGTTTTTTTTTAAAGTAATGCAACCGCGTAGCAAAAAGTATTTCTGAATTCTTTCTATTGGGGGTTAAAATTCTTTGCTGTGTACTGAACTATCAAAGGTGAAAAATCAAAAGTAAAAGTCAAATTAATGCGTAAGTTGCCTTAAAAATTTTAAGGAAGTTTCCTTCATTGTTTTTTGAGTATCCAAGAAAAAATGTTTAGTACCTTCTCAAATTTCAGTATTAATGCAATTTATTGTGAAATCGATTTGGTATAAGTTAAACTGACGTTAAGAATTTGCTTCGTACAGCAATAGGAGTTACTTTTTTTTTTTATGTATTTTCTTTTTTACTAGCAAAAAGAAATATTTCTTTTTTTAAAAAAAAATTAAGGCAGATTAAAAATGAATATTTACGATTATGTTAAAAATGTTATTCTGTCAGGACTCAGGTTTTTGAATGAAATCCTTCTGCAAGTATTTTATAAAACATATACATAGAATTCTGTTTTTAAGCAACAAATACGCTCTCAAAGAGTTTTCAAGTTAAAAATTTATTATTTCTATGGAGATTAGTTCTGGATTCTTGAAAATCAGCAAAATTAAAATAATAAGTTACATTTAAATTCATGGTGGAATCTTAAAATTTTTGTTACACATTTTATTTCATGAAAATTAAACAGGAGAGGCACAATGCTGTCGAGTTGTAGCTAAGTTCGGTGTAAAAATATGGATGAGTAGACATATTGGTAGCTGGTCTTTGATTTAAATATCCATTTATTGGCTTTTGCAAAAATTAAGAAATTTATGAGTACAATTTTTTTTTAAAACTTTTATTCATATTTGGCATCAAAAATGAATTCATTTTTCCACATGTTAAACACTAACTAAACTTGGAAAACATTGAAAAAGTTAAGCAGCTTGCGGAAAACGATCGTTGTCTGACAAAGCGAATAATTGCGGATGAACTGGGAATCGGCACAAAAAGTGTTCGCCTTGGATTTGGGAAAACGAAAGCTCTTTTCACGAAAGGACTCTTCTTCAAGATAATGCTGGGCCACACACCACCTTGGTTGTGCGGCAGTTCCCGCCCCAATGGGTTGTGACAGTACCTCCCCTTATTCACCTGATTTGGCAACTGTAGACTTCTTCCTCATCCCCAGATTTAAGTCAACCCTGAAGGGAAAGAGATTTACGGACATCACCGACATTCAAAGCAACATGACGGCCGAGCTGAAAGCCATACCAAAAGAACTATTTTACATGAGTTTCCAGGACTTGTATACTCTCACTTCCAACAATTCATTACCATCCATGGAGATTATTTTGGAGGACCATAAATTGTGTTTGATGCTGTATTATACTGTATTTTAAATAAAATAAAATTATTCCAACTGCGGCCCGGTTTTTATAGATTAGTATTAACTCAGAATGGTGTAAAAAGATTCGTGAAAAAGTAGAATTGTGTGCATTCATTCATTATCATTCAAAAAAGAGAAATAACACATATTGGTTTATATCAAAAAAAAAGTTTTAAAGTTTTTTTGTGAAAAAAAAGACGTTTTTCCCCTGTTCTATTTTTTTGGTTCATCTTGTTCCGGATGGGTTTCATGAGCAATGTTTCGTTTTTGTCTGCATCGCCCATTTCAATAACTGACTTCTTTACGTGAAACTTATGTCCATCGACTTCTACGTCTTCTTCGGTTGTATTGGTGTAGGTTTTGTTGTCCAGCGAAGCCTCTTCTAAGGTTTGCTGGAACACGTGTTCCATGGCCTCTAAAAAGAGATTCATAAATGTTTAAGGGCTCACAAGATTCTTAAATTGCAAATTTTTCAATTTTTTTTTCTTTAAAAAAATCTATGTTAAAGCCTCAATATTTTTGAGTATTTTGGTACCAAAATTGTCTTGATACTTGAAAATTTCCGAAGTTATTGAGAAATAAGTTGTGAAACTCAAACGAAAACCCTATCCCTTTCTTATCGTTAACTTCATTTTTCGCAAAACAAAACATTTTAGCTTCCGCGCAAGATTTCTCAGAAACTATTTATGATATCGATTTGAAATTTTATACACGTATTCAAAGTAAGGCTCTTCATAACTTATACATCCATTTCAAAAAAAAAAAAATTGATAGAATTTTTTTTATTTGAATTTTAATTGATTTTTTTCTTAAAATTTTCATTTTAATTGTATTTAAAAATTTTTTTTCCCTCTAAATTTTTTCTTAAAAATGTTAGTATAACTTCAAAAGTAAATAATTATATACCAAGTAAAATTAATTTTGTAAATTTTGATCCATTTTGTACTTTAGAATCCTGCGCGGTGTAAAATACTGATTTTCATATTTTCGAAAAATTGTCCAATTTTTATTTCTTTATAACTTTTTAAACTTTTTCTCAAATTCTCTGAAAATTTGAGAAATATTGTAAATATATATGATTATCATGTGGTAAAAATTTCAAATTATTATTTTATTTTATTGCTAAGTTACATTAGCTTGAAGAAGGATGTTTTTTTTCGAGTGTACGGATATCTGTTAAGAATCCTGTGAGCCCTTAAACTTTGAAAATGACTAGACAAATAAAAGTCTAGAATGTGCCCCTCATGAATTTCGTGTGGAAAGATTTTTCAAAAAATAAGAATGCACTAAGCTCCTGTGACGTCATAGTCACATGATAACTACAATCACGTGTCTCTAGCGAATTAGTTCATAAATTCATGCAAAGTCATAGTCATATGATAAATGCAATCGCGTGTTTTTAGCCAGTCAGCTCATACGCTTCACTGTTGCCACTTTTATTTTTAAAAAATATTTCTTTTTAAAAGTACATATTTATCAACAATATCAGCGTACATAGGTAAACAAAATTTAGTTTAGAAGTATAAGCATGATATAAGAATTTTTATATATTTTTTTAATTTTGGAAATTTTTTAGAAGAATCTGAATAAGTGAGCATTTACCTAATTATCAAGTTTGAAATTTTATCTAAATTAAACAAGTACAAGTGTAATGTCAGTTTTGAATTCAATGGAGAATACGTGATTGCATTTATCACGTGACTGTCGTGAATTTAGCCCATTCTATCAAACTCCTTTTGATTACATTGAATTATTGTACATAGTGTGAGAAAATTGCCATCAAGTTCGCTATATTATCATTCATATAAGATATGAATTTTATTATTGCCTACCATTTTTTTATGATGAGCTTAGGAAAACAAGTTTAAAATTTCAACTTCTAGAGGTGGCAAAGGTGTATATATATATATATATATTTTAAAATATTGGAAAATTTTAGAAAAGTTTCCTTTTGACACACACACCCCTCAAAAGATGGGGTTTATATGTGCGCGTTAAAACCCCGGGGTATAAAAAAGAGTTTTTTTAAAAAAAATACAAAAAGATAAGCATAAAAGAAATTAGACTTCTACTTAGATCAAAAAAAATGTTTTTTTGAAAAATAACATTTCTAAACTTGGGGGGAGAAAAGGTACCCTTTTTTTTTTACAAAAAGTTTAACAATCCCCAAAAAATGACTTCAAAATATGGGATTACCCCGTGCATTTCGGTTTCTTCTTAAAAAAAGGGGGGTGCGCTTTTTTGGGCGAATATACCTAAAAACTAAAAATTGCAGCTTGAAAATATAGGTGTGCATTATAGCCGGATTTTACGTGTAATTACGTCAAGATATATATTTGTTTAACAAATTCTTTATGAGTAAAATCTTTATTAATGAAATTAGTAAGAAAATTATTCTTATCTGTTTGAATTTCGGAGCAAAAGGGGAGATAGACCAATCATCCCATACCAACATTTCTAATTTAATTATCTTGTCTCCATTAATTTATATTTATTAATTAAGAATAAGGTAAATGTTAAAAGTTATAAAAATGATCGCAGTCCTATAGCATCTTCTAATATTTTGCAAAAATTTAAAACTAAGTCTTACTTGGAACCATTTAGATTGTCATATAGATTTGAATCTCCCTAAAATATTTCTGTAGCAATGATAAAGTCTATGTATATGAAATAGCATGTGCAACATTCAAGTCGCTTTGTATTTTATTGAAATTTCTTGGTTCCCCTTTCAACCCCAAAGGAATTTTTTTACTTTTACAGATAAAATACGGGGAAGAATTTCCAAGAATTGTGATATCATTGTTGTTCGAAAAATTCTTCTGAAATTCCTGATACCATGCGAAGTAATTTAGATCTGTACCTAGAACTGATAAAGAACAAAAATTTTTTAATTTTTTTAAAAAGTGACCAAGTGGGAAAAAAAATTAAAAATACTATTTTAAAAAGATAAATTAAAAAAAAAAAATGTCAGCATATACTGGTCAGTAAAATGAACAAAACATCCAATACAGGAAAATTAATAAAAATAATTTATAAATTGTAATCGCTTTTTAATCAGTGGCCCTGGATTCAGGGTTTCACACAAGAAACATTAAATTATTTCCATTTTTTTTAAATCGGCATTTTTTAAACCGGCTGGGCCCATTTTTTTTAAAAAAATCACTTTATTTTCCCTTTTTGTTAAATCATTTTAAATTTTTTTTTGGAGGGGTGGTGTATTTTTTTAAGGCATTTTTAAAAGGTATCCGACTACTTTTCGGAATCGTGATTTTTAAAAAAACGCATTAAAATTTTTAATTTTTGTGATTTTTTTAAATGTCACTTAGATAAAATTTACGTATAAAAAATTTTTTTTTAAGGACATTTTTCAAAAAATTTTTTTTAAATATTTAAAAATTAAATTGTAAACCTTTTAAAATGATCTCCTTTTTGTGAAAAAAAGCTTCTTATAAGGGAAATTTTTTTGTTCATATAAAGTAAAAGACTTCTCCAAAAAAGCCTTGAACTATAGGGATTTTGAAAAAACATTATTTTCAAATTTCCGGTAAATTTTAAATTTTGCCAAAATTTTGCCCGTTTTTAAAAAATGATAAACCCACTTCTAAGATATATATTTCAAAAAACCTAGTTGAAACCCCCTGTAAAGGCTAAGCTATACGCAGGCAAAAAATTATTACAAAAATAATAGAAGCATTTTTTTTTAAAAAAGGGGGTTTTTTAAAATGGGTCATTTTTTTTTTCATTTTTTGTCAAAATATTGTACTTAAATAATTTTAATGTAATAATTTTTCTTAAAAAAAAAATCTATTGCCCCAAAAATCCCCTTTAAAAATGATCCATTTATACGCTTTTTCAAAAATCACGGTGCCGAACGTAGTCGGATACCTTAAAAATACACAAAAAACCCCCCACAATTAAAATAAAATTATTAAAAAAAAAGCAATCTAAAAAAATAAAAAAATCAACGTCCCCCCCCGCCGCGGGCCGCGGGGTTAAAACCCCTTTAATGTTGACCGGTCCGCGGGGATAAAAAAGGTTTGGGGAAAACCTTTTTTTTTTAAAAGAATTCCCCAATTTTTTTTAAAAAGGTTTTTCTAAAAAATTTTTCCAAAGAGATTATTTGGGTTTAAGAACCCAAAATTCAAAAAGACGGTTTTGGCCCCCCCCTGAAGCAAAAAAAAAAGAAGCAATTTCCTGAAAAAAACTTTGTTTTTTGTTTTTTACGTTTTTATTGGGGAGACATTTTACCTTTATAATCTATGGGAGAAAATTTTTTGGATTTTCACTTTTTTTAAAATCCACGGGAGAATTTTTTTTAAAAGGGCCCCCAAAACTCTTGTGATTGTTTGGCTTATAGAGCAGCGGATTTGAATATAATATTTAGCGAACTCGGCTCCCTTTTTCTGCATACTTGTTTCGTAGCGGCGGCGATGCACATTTAATGAATTTGTTATTATTTCTCACTTGGTGTGTAGTGAATGTGAGATATTAGTTTAGGTTTTCCTGTTTTTCTTAATTTCCCAAAAACATGAAGGGGTTTTTCAAACAAATCGTAAAAAGCAAAGGGATTTTTCCCGTAAAAAGTTTTCCATTTCATTGGAATTTGCAACGTTATAATTCCTACATCTGTATAAATAAAAAATTTCGTTTTTTAAAAATTTTAAAATTTTATTTTCTTAAAAAAAGAGTAATTTTTTGTTTTCGGTGAAAAGGGGTAGCCCCATTTTTAAACATCATTGTATAAAAGTCGGATTATGAAACACACTTAATACCAGAAAGAAATGGATCCACTTGGTTAACAAAGAATAGTACAATGAAATATTCTTTTTGTTCTTTAAAAGATAGTGAAGTCAAAATATCATATTAATTTTTTAACAATTTTATATCCGAATAAAGTGCTACGGATTCAAATCCCATTCATTAACATTACATGAAGACTAAGCCTTTTTTTTTTAAAATTTTGCAAAAAGACCATTATAACAAAACTTTCTGAGGTCGCAATATAATATTTAGTAAGGGGTGTCGTAAAGCTTTAAATATTACTAACAATAATGCAGATATAAACGAATTTTTAATTTGTTGTTTTCTCAAGAACTTTTCTGCACATTCACTAAACGGTGTTATACATTTCAGCCATCGTTTATTGACTTTTCGAAGCCCGTCATTATAGAACTTGGCAGATTGCTTCGAAAATCATTCTTCTACCTCTTGAATGATATTCTCATTTTGTACGTAAATTTTTCGACAACCACAATGGTATTTTGTGTATAAAAAAAAGTCACTAGGTGTGATTGATTGATTGAATATTAACGTCGCACTGTTCAGCTACACGAGGGCTTTTGGCGACGGACCACGTCATTTTGAACCATAGTCAAGTGACGTGGACGACCCCAGTGCTGGCACCCCCTCTCCTAACTACCACACCACACCAACGGGAGGACGTTTCAGCTCTCGACAGATTTAGCGTGCATCGCTGCCCTACACGGCGGGTCTTTCGTAGTACTGGGCTCGAGCTCGTGACAAGGCAAGCCACGATCCGATACCTATACTACTCGGCTACCGCGGCCCCATCACTTGGTGTGAGATGGAGGAAATATGATGAATATGGGAAAATTTCAAAGTCACGTCACTTTGAATCCTAAATCATGCATCGAGATGACAATACAGTAATATCTCAAACTTAAGCGATAGTGGGACTGGGTTATAACCGTGTAAATTGAATTCGCGTAAGTCGGAGTATAATTTCAGTGGGGGACAGAGATGGAAGAAAATAATAATTTAGAAATAAAAAAATGCTTCATAAAATCCGAGATAGCACACATACAAAATCGAAAGACGAAGTTACTTTGATGTAGAAGGTTTTATAAAATCTAACAAAGTGTAGTCTGCCGGCTCAAAGATTTTTTTTTCCTCGCTCAAAATTTCCTTGTAGCAGGTTAATAATATTTTTATTCCTTGTTTTCTTTAAAAAAAATATGATCATCGTTGTAATTTGTAACCCTCAAAAAATTTGTGTAATCAAAACATTTGTAACCCTTTTTCAATTAAACTGTGAGGCATTCTGTCAAATTCCCAACCGCCATTCGATCTTCTGATTGAACTGGGTCTAAAGACTCAAGTTTTTCGATGTCTTGCTGTTGCTCATGCATTTCCATGAGCTCATCCATTGTCAGCTCTTGATTGTTGGAATACAGCAGTTCTTGAATGTCACCACTATCGACTTCTAAATTTATTTGCCTGCCAATATCAACAACTTCTTCAATCACCAATTTTTTAAAAAACAAATGACGAATCGACGAGATTAGAAAATGGCGTGTTTCCGGGTTTGTGTGAGTCGGGGTAGTGTTAGTCGAGGTATGGTACTGTATTGTTACATGGCATGTTACTTCTATAAACAGCTAGCATTTCGTTTTTGTGGCACTATAACTTTTCAAATAAAGAACTCTCTTTTATGCTCTCCATAATGCTATTTCAATCTGCAGCCTCCAAAAACCCAAACCAAATAACACATTTATAGCTGTAACTCATAACATTATATACATAAGATCTATCAAAGGGTAGAATAAATTTTATAGAGATATCTTGGTTATTTCTTAGTGATAATTAAAATATTACAAAAAATAGACTTTTTTTTCTAGATTTCTTTAAGGTATCCGACTACGTTCGGAACCGTGATTTTGCAAAAGAGTATAAATGAATAATATTTATGATATTTAGTGTCACTTAGATTTTAAAATGTAAGAAGTTGTTTTAAGAATAGTATTACACTAAAAAATTTTTTATGTAAGTACAATAGTAGTCTCCTTTTGTGAGAAATGCTTCTATTATAATAATATTTTGCCTGCATATAGCTCAGATCTCTGTACAGAGGCTCAACTAGAATATTTGAAATATATAACTTAGAAGTGGGTTTATCCATGTTTTACGACAACAGAGGGGAGAAATTTTAAGAAAAACGCTGATAATTATATTTCAATTGGTAGTAACTTTGAAAATAATGTGAATTTTTCAAAAATCATACATGAGCCTCTGTACAGAGATCTGAGCTATATACAGGAAAAATAATATTATATAATAGAAGCATTTTTCATAAAAGAAGAACGTTTTGAAAAAAGGTTATTCTAAGTTAATTGTTTGCCGAAATATTGTATTTAAATAAATATTTTTGTCAAAATGTCCTTAAAACAATTTTATACATGTATTCTAATCTAAGTGACACTAAATATGAAAATTATCCGTTTATGCGCTTTTTTAAAATCACGGTTCCAAACGTAGTCGGATATCTTAATATAAGCATTTGCGGCCGCCATAGCTAATACATAATGGTCATGGTAACGAACTTGTTGCCAGCGTTATTATTGTTGAGTCATGGCTTTGAGTCGCAGGGTCACTCATGACCTCTAGCATAGAATGGTTAATGCACGTAAAATCTGTTGCGGTTTAAAGTACTAGCGTGATAAGAAACTTGGAGAGTGAAATACAGTTTAAATATTGTGCTTTTCAGTGGATTGTGGTTTAAAAGTATCCGTCGTCAATGGCTTTCATGTAGCTTCAGATTGCTTCTCAAATAAATCAATCTGAACGTTCTTTTTTTAATATAAAAATTATTTCAAATTGAAATGATTCGAAACGATTAGATGATTTGCGAATGATAATGACACACATATATATTTATAATTTTTTAAACATTCTCGATTTAATTGAGCATATTGACGCCCAGCCAGTTTGGTAGATATGGCCCTCGGCTTGTAACAGAGTGGGTTCGGGTTCGAATCCCGATTAAGGTATGGTTGTATCTTCTTCGGGAAAAGAAGTCGGACTTTCGCCTGTAATAGATTCCCGTCTTGAAAGGAAAGCATCAAACCCCTTCTGTTATATGCTGGGATAATCGTTTGTAATAAATGTCTGTATTCTTTTGTTTGTATTGTATGTTTCTGTTCTCCCACTTGTGTATTTCATATGTATCCCAGAATAAAAATACACGACAACAACAAATGAGGATATTAGTTTTGGAAATATCTTACATTTTTTTAATGTTTCTCAACTACGTTCGGAAGCCTTGACGATGCTATGATTTTTCAAAAGAGTATAAATGAATACTTTTTGTTTTTATATTTAGTGTCACTGGAATTAAAATGTACAAAAAATTGTCTTAAGAATATTTTAACAAAAAAAATATATATATTAATGCAATATCTTGGCACAAAATGTAAAAAAATGATGTATTTTCAAAATATTCTCCTTTTGTGGGAAATGCTTCTATAATAATATTTTGGTTATATATATGGGTAAGATACAGAGCCTACAGAGCCTGAACTAGGATTTTTAAAGAACTCACACATTTTTCAGAGTAACTATCAATCAAAATTATGATCAGTGTTTTCTGTTAAACTTTCTACTCACACACTGCTATATTAAAATAGAATCCACTCCTAAATTATATATTTCAAACATCCTAGTTCGGGCTCTGTGCAGAAGCCCTAGTTACATATAGGCAAAATATTATAGAAATCTTTTTCATGAAAGGAGAATATTTTGAAAATATGTCCTTTTTTTTTCTCCAGTTTCTGCTAAACAAAAATTACCTTTAAAATTTTGCTTATTGTAAAATATTCTTAAAAAAAGTTTATATGTGTATTCTATTTCAGATGAAGCTAAATATCCAAAAACTACTAATTTATACGCTTTTTCAAAATCACGGTTCCGAACTTAGCCGGATACCTTAAAGGAAGGTAATAAAAAATAAAGAATTTGCTTAACTAACTGCAAAATAATGAAACTATGACAGTAAGTATGACACTGTGCGGCAGAGTTCGTCACAAAACAAAATGCGACTGTCTCAGATTCTTTTGAACCAGACCGAAAATAGCGTGGAATGAACACACGAATAAAGGTAATGTGTGACGAAAAACATGTCTCGTTGGAGAAAATTCGCAAATAAGGATTTTTGGTCAGCCGAAAAAGTAGTAGCTATGCCGCAATTCAAATAGACATATCGTTGACTGGCTTTTGTACCGCGCGCATAATATGCTTCATTTTGAATTCGGCACGAATTCAAGAAAGAGCACGTGATTTTGATTGACGTCAAAAACTTATTCTTCTACCTTCACGGAGTTGAAAAGAATACCTCATAAGTTAGGGATGTATTTTCATATTTGGTTACGGTTGACCTCTGCGTGCTCTACATTTTGAATATCAAATAGTTTTGTAACAGCCAGAGACTTAAGAAACCTCTGAGAGAAATGGCATATTAATAAACATCACGACATAGAGCAAGTGTTGCCAAATCAAAATGACTAAAAACAGCTAATTCTTGAAGTAGAGGAGAAACAGAAAAATAAATTCTTAGAAAATTGGCAAATATTGGAAAAGTTTATTCCGTTTCGGAAGAAAATTGACGATCGTATTTAAATGATAAATATTTTCACAGTAGTCTGGGTAATTCATCTCTAATTTATAAATGCAAATAATTTATATCTATTATTTAATATAATATAAATCAGTGTAGAAGACTGACAATTTCTTGCAGTAATTTATAACCCGCGCATTCTTCATATTCAAATATTCAAAGGAATAAAAATATATTGATTTACTTTTGTAATAAAAGTTTGATTTTTGGAACATCATTTCAAACAACTGCTTTTTTAAAGGAAAAAAAAGTTGCATTATTAATAAATGGAATGTTAGTGTTTGGTAAAACTTTAATGGATATTAATATGTAACATGCTGCTATAATATATTTCACTTTGTTTAAATTAAAATAAATGACAGTCAAAGGCATTTCCTTTTTTACGTATGCAGAAAACAGCTTTAAAGTATTCTAATGTGCATCAACATTAATTACAATTACAGAATGCAATATTGGCAACAGATTTAGAACTAAATTTGTAATGTTATACCAAATTAAAATTTTTAAAACTAAGTATGAAAATTAATTAATTGTTAAATGATTTCCCTACAGACGTTTTTATCAGAATCAGCGAAACTAACAAGCATTGTGAATAAAACATATTCAAGACAAAGAAATCTGCATATTCGTTCATCCTGTGTTAAGTTTTTATGCAGCATTCTATGTAAACTTTTCTCATTCATACATAAGAAGTATCAAATGCAAAATATAAAATTAAAAAAAAACCATATCATATGGGGAAAAAAAACCCAGATAACTGTAGTTCGTTATTCTTCAATGAAAATTTTGAAAAATTAAAACTTTTCGAAGAATTTTGAAATTATGTATTGTAATTTTCAATTAAAAAAAAAAACACCTCCAAAATTAAAAATCGCATTTTGATGTCTCGTCTCAGATATCAAATTATATTGAATTAAGTTCTCCAGCAAAAATATTTTTTAAGTAATTTCTCTTTTGCATGTATTAGAATTTAAATTATTAATTTATTAATAATCTTCGAAAATTCTTTTTCGAAATAAAATATTAAATCTCTTAATCATTAGACTAGTTTAGTTTTTATTTTAATCCGTTGTTTAAAAATTGAATTTGAGCTTCTTGATCCTAAGTACTTCGTTATATGTAGCATATCATGTCGAAGAATAGAATTTCGATATCTACTTATCACTAAACTGAATACACTTATATCTGATTTTTTTTAGGTTTATTGAATGTATGAATAAATATTATAATCTTAATGTGTTTTTGGAAATAAGGTTAAATATACAAGAATGGTAGTAACAAATAAATAAATATTGTAAATAACAAAGCGAAATATGATTTAGTAAATAAACGATTAAAATGAAATTTAGATTAACACAGCACAGTTATATATTTTTTTATCATTTAGTTTCTTCAGTTGAATGAACTTTATTTTCTACGAACTGAATCTTAACTTTAACGAATAAATAAATACAAATTGAAAATTCAATACTTAATACATGCAAACATGATTGTGAATATAAAAGGCCATTTTTTTTTTATTTGTACAAAAACTAAATTCTCATGCATTCTTTTCCCCCTCTTGAAATAAATAAATTTTTTTATTATCTCGAATCATTAATCATAATAATTGTTTTCACACACACACAGTGGCGTAACGGACACCTCTGCATTGCTAGACTGTTTTGATTTAATAATATATTTTAATTTAATTGTATTTAATCGTGACTTCTGAATAAAACAAGCTACACCACAAAAAATGAATATAAAGTGATTTAACAAGGAATATTTTCATAAAAAGTAACCCAAACCTAAGAAAAATATACCATAGTAAATAAAAGAGAAATAATTTAATGTTTCTTGTGCGGACCGGTAGTATTTGATCCACGGACCGGTACCAGTCCGCGAACCGGGGGTTGCGGAACATTGCTCTAAGGGACCCAAAAGCTTGACTGATGGTAAGTACGTATTTCAGCTTGGGGCCCTAAACCTAAATTTGTGGGAGAAGGGGCCTAATATTCTCCGTTACGGCACGCACACAACACATAGACGTTTGGATCTTAACCCTTTCTGAAGTACTTACTCTCAAGTTCCTTAAAATAGTGGTTCACTTGCTTAATGCTGAAGGCGGCGGTGTTGAAAGGGAAATTAGTTTCTGGAAGGGGTTCTTCTGCTCCTCCTTCGTGAGGTTCTTTTGTTTTTTCTTCCGGATTCCCGACGTCCTCTTCATCTTTTCCCTTGAATTCATCATCTCCGTGTTCATCATCATCTGACTCGTGGGGCAATCTGCAAAATATGTAACATGAATAGTGTAAAGAAATGGTCTTAGCATATTTTCCTTGGGTACTTTATGGTCATGAACTTAAGACTAAAGAAAACCCTCTGATCATGAGTAAAAATTTGAAAACAATACACAAAGCTCACTGGCCACTGAATTGTTCAGAAAAATATCATGACTGCTTGTGTTGTGTGGATGCTGACTGATGTAAAAACATTTCGATATCTACAGAACGAGTTATAGAAGTAAATTAAATAAGTCGAAAATCTTTGGATCAGAACCCGGTCAAAGTTATCGTAACTTTTGTGATTTTTTTGTTGTCTTTCTGCAGATCGCTAACTGGATAACTGTGCATATGTCGCAGGGAAACGATGAAATTAGGAATTTGATCAAATTCCTACGACACATAGATGAAACACCACAAGATGTGGAAAAAGCTATTCATGAGGCACGTCGAGGAAAATAAGTTCTCATCGTTAGGCTTCAAATTGTTAAATTAATAACCAACTTCTCTGAAAGTTGGTTATTAATATTTAACCTCTCTTCTCTTAATAGAGTTTCAAGACTAGCTATTTTTGAAAATTTTTGCTTTATAGCAGTGTTTCTCAAACTGTGGGGCGCGCCCCCTAGGGGGCGTGATAACTCTACAAAGGGGGCGCAAGTATACCGAAAAGTCGAAAGCAAAAAATTATTGATTTACTGAAAGGAAACAAAATACGTTCTGATAAAATAAAAATAAAATACTCATTTATACTGATATAATACACTTATAAATGTATCAATACTGCACAGTGTGTTTCATAATTAATTTAACAGTACGAAGTTAAGAACAAGTTTAATAATTACCAGTGACCCTATGGGCTTGTTATAAATTTATGTATAAAATTTAATACTTATCTTGATAATTTTTACGATTTATAATTAAAGTGTGGTATTGTAGCTTTACGTCAAAGTATACTATTTTGGAATTCAATACATTGTTATTGTATGGAGGGGGGCGCGATGAAAATTATAATTGAAAATTGGGGCGCAGGTATAGAAAGTTTGAGAAGCACTGCTTTATAGTCATGTTTTCGGTATTAACCCTTAAATGCATGATTATTTGTTTTGAACTTAAAAAAAATCACATATTGTAGGAAATTAGTCATAGGTTACGTAAAAAATAATTTAAAAAAATCCAGGTAATAATCGTATAATGCGATAGTGAAGAAGAAACATGAAACACATTTTAAACGCAAGGAAATGAGTGCCAAAAAAATAAGCATGTTAAAAATTGTTATTCCTATTTCGTTGGGATAATCAGAACGAACCTTTAATGTTCAGAGCTTTCTTTCTAAATGTAAAAGTGCATCCTACGGTACAAAGGTGGATTTGACAACGAGAATACCATGTACACACTTTGGGTACAGAGTTCTGAAAAGGCCCCACAAAATCCCATCTCTGTACTTTTTTCTAAAAATATAGTCAAGGTAAAAAAAACAACATGATTTTTAAATAATGTGTATTAAAATATAATAATGCACTGAGAATATCACTAACATGTGTGTATTTTTTTTATCTTTCCTTCCTTTTCTTTAAGAACTCAAAAATATAGTTCTTTTTTTCTTCCATTCAGGGCCTTCAATAATTTAAATCTTCATTTGACACTGGAATATTAGTTGAAAATAATAGAATATTTTTGTATAAAAAAAAGGAGTTAGAGGGCGTTTGAAGTCATTGGAATCATGTGAGATTGCAAAGAGATATATCATACATATTTATAAATTAATTGTTTCAAATGGTGTCTTGGCGAAATTTTTTTTTAAAGTTTCAATTTTGAAAATTTTATCACATCTGTACCTCACCGTTTCGACATTAATCGAGAATATCAGTCGTGATTGCAATTTTGAGATAATTGTTTTACTCTATTGTAAAGTTGATATTGATTCTAAGAATGTAAATCAATATTTTATCAGTGTTTTGCCTCTCAAATCAAGAAGATACCCCCTCCCCTCTTAGTAAAGTTTTCTTTATTCTTTTTTCACAAAAGCATGCGCAAATACACGTTTCACTCTTTATCATCTGATGTGAAGTATCTAAATATTTGGATTATTATCTGCATTCTCTTCGAAAGCAAATTCATTTTCTCATACAACCAAATAACTTTGCGAAAGCCTTTTGAAAGCCATTAAACAAATATCGAGCATATATGATAGATAACGCAGCTATTTCCTGCCCGACTGTAAAGATAGGGGGGCAGACTTTAAAAAAAAATTAACAGATAGCACAGCTATTTCCCGTTTCGATAGTAAAAGGTTGCAGTTTGTCTTAAAAAATGTATAGCTATTTCCAGTTTCAACTGTGAAGAAAAACTGGAATTTTTTCCTGCTAAACAGTTGATAAATTATTACTACTATGTATGCAATAACCATCATAATCGCTAAAGAAATATTTCGACATTTTTAGAGCTTTATTGGACAACCAAGAGCTTAGGTGCCTGATAACTTGAGAATATATTTCTTTATCACATTTAGATTTTATCACTTTATAAACATTATAATTTGCAAGGAATGATTTACTTTATTTACATTATATATATTTGTTATCGTTAAAGTAGTGTTTCTCAAACTGTGGGGCGCGACCCCCTAAGGGGGCATGATAACTCTACAAGGGGGGCGCGAGCATATTGAAAAATCAAAAACAAAAAATTATTTAAAAAATTAATTAACTGAAAGTAAACAAACAAAATACATTTTTACATAATAAAAATTGATGTAATGTACTTATAAATGTATCAGTACTGCACAATGTATTTTATGAATAATTTAACAATACTAAGTTAAGAACAAGTTTAATAATTACCGGGGACCCCATGGGCTTGTCATATATAAAATTTTATACAAAAATTAACTGTTATCTCGATCATTTGTACGGTTTATAATTAATGCCTTAACTTCTGATTAAAAGTCACGCGATTCGCCCCCAGTGGCTCCGTTTTCCACGTAGGTGCGTGTATGTGATGCATTGCGGGGGTAAAAGGAATAAATAAACAAATTCTCTTAAATAAGTAAATCTTTCGCAACCATTGTCACGGTCCTTTTATTGCATTCCAAAGCCTAAAGAATAATTTTATGGATAGCAGTGCACAGAAAAGATTGTACTTCAGAAAGACGTATATGTACGTCTGGGGCAATTAGGGCTTTGGCTGAGGGAGACGTTTATATAAGCCGGTGGCACTCGAAGGTTTAAAGTGGTATTGTAGCTGTAGCGTGTCAAAGTACAGTACTATAGAATTCAATAGATCGTTATTGTATGGAGGGCGATGGAAATTGTGATTGAATATTGGGTCGCAGGTATTGAAAGTTTGAGAAGCACTGCGTTAAAGTGTGATAATTTAATTATTTCATAGAAAAACTATATATATATATATAGTTATGTCATGAAATAGGTGACAAAATCCGTTAAAGCGTGAAATAGATTAATAATTCCTTACTTTATCTAATAATTCTAAAAAATAACTAAGCATTCTATAAATTAACTAATAATAAGTCGTTTAAGGGGAAAATAAGCAGTTTGATGTTAGAACAAGTACACTGTCTTATAAATTACCGAATGTGTCTCTTGAAAACATATTTCATTTTTTTCGAATATATTAATTGATAAATATTAAAGAAAAGCAGAATCTATATATATAAATGAATGTGTGTCTGTCTGTACTCGATTGATTCAAAAACCATACATCCAATCGCCGTGAAAAAATTTGGGAAATTATTAGGTATATCCCCGGAAAGGATTTTGAAAATTTTTTAAAATCAGAGTTGGGGTTCAGATGCTCCCTAACAAATAACCCAAAAATATCAAAAAATAACATTTAATCTATATATATAAAGGGAAAAGCGACTCACTCACTGACACTCCGGAACTATTAAACCTACAGACTTGAAATTTGGTAGGCAGGTTCCTTTCATGGAGTAGAGATCCCCTACAAAATAATTTTTACGAAAATCGACCTCCAAGGGGCGTTGATGGTGTTTAAGGGGCGTTATGCATAATTATTTCCATTTTTTAAACTAGTGGACGAAATTTGGTAGCTGATTCCTTTCATATAGAGTAGAGATCCGCTACAAAATGAGTTTTGTGAAAATCAAATCCCAAGTGGCGCTGAGGGGGCTTAAGGGCGTTATACATAATTATTTCCATTTTTAAACTATTAGACGTAAAATCTTGAAATTGAGCAAGCAGATTCCATTCATTGAGTAGAGATCCGCTATAAGATGGGTTTTGTGAAAATCGCTTCCTAAGTGGCTGGAAAATGATGAAAACGTTAACGTTAAGGTATCCTACTACGTTTGGAACCATGATTTTGCAAAAGAGTATAAATGGATAATATTTATGATATTTAGTGTCACTTATATTATAAAGTGTATATAAAATTGTTTTAAGAATAGAATTACAATAAAAACTAATTTAAGTACACTATTTTGACAAAAAATGAACATAGAATGACCCATTTTCAAAATGTTCTCCTTTTGTGAAAAATGCTTCTATTCTAATAATATTTTGCCTGTATATAGCTCAGACCTCTGTACAGAGGCTCAACTAGACTTTTTGAAATATGTAACTTAGAAGTGGGTTTATCCATGTTTTACGACCACAGAGGGGAGAAATTTTAAGAAAAAAAACTCCGATCATTATTTCAATGGATTGTGACTGAAAATAATGTGATTTTTTTCAAAAATCATAGTTTAGCCTCTATAAAGAACAACAGGCAAAATATTATATACAGGCAAAATACAGGCAAAATATTATTATAATAGAAGCATTTTTCACAAAAGAAGAACATTTTGAAAAAAGATTATTCTAAGTTCATTTTTTGCCGAAATATTGTATTTAAATAATTTTTTTTGTCAAAATGTCCTTAAAACAATTTTATACATATATTCTAATCTAAGTGACACTAAATATCATGAAAATTATCCATTTATGCGCCTTTTTAAAATCACGGTTCCGAACGTAGTCGGATACCTTAAGGCCACCGTAAAAACTCCTAAAATGTCACGCAGTGAGGGACTAAAGGCTGTCGCGAATCCGCCCTTCAGAAGGCGTTTCGGTAATGGACTTCTGTTCCTTCGTCGTCTTCATGATGAAGCCGCAAAACTGAGAGTTTTACGCATTGCTTTAAAAAAAGTAGTCAGTTTTTGCAAAATGGGCAACTCAATTTTCATTATATGCAGATTTATGACATCAAAAAATATTTTTCTGAAGTGAGTCTTATATCAGGTAAATTATTGCATACTATGTACTCATTCATTTTTATTTTCATGTAGCAAATGCTCTATGCCTTCAAAAAGTACGTACTGATTCTTTGTAAGGGTATCTCAGCAGTTTATTTGCTGTTGCATTCTCAAGCAAACAAGTGCAGTGCGATCTTTTCTGAAGAAACTCCCGTACTTATTCTCGATGCACCGGCGTTTTCTCAAACTCACCACCCTTCAATTCTCATTAGGCCGAGTTTTAGAAACTCTGCTATATTTAAATGTTACATTGTATAATAACATGTATTATGTTAGTCTTCTTAGTCCTGTTGGAAAAAACCGCTGTGTAAAAAATATTACAAAACTGCGTTATTTTGCATACACATATACTATCAGTTTATATATTTTTGAACAAAATTTTATATTCTTTTATTCACACAATCCCACTAAAATTGATATTTTCTAAAATTATAATTTTTTTTTTAAAAAGTGGTTAACATTTTTTTTTTTTAATATTTAGTTACCAAAATATACGTGCTAACTAATAAAAGATTGACTTAATGTTTTTCAATTACCGTATTTACTCGATTCTATAAGCCGTGTCCCCAATTCTTTACTCGTTTTTGAGAAAAAATAAAACGTCGTGTTCAAGGTTAATTCGATATCCGATACTTAAGAAATTTAAAAAAAAAAGTTTTAACGAGTGATTGAATATTAACGTCGCACTGTTCAGCTACACGAGGGCTTTTGGCGACGGACCTCGTAATTTTGAACCATGGTCAAGTGACGTGGACGACACCTGAGCTGGCACCCCTCTCCTAACTACCACACCACACCAATGGGAGGACGTTTCAGCTCTCGACATATTTAACGTGCATCGCTGCTCTACACGGCGGGTCTTTAGTGGTACGGGCTCGAACTCGTGACAAGGTAAGCCACGATCCGATTCCTATACCACTCGGCTACCGCGGCCACAAGTTTTAACGAGAAATAATAAATTAATAATTATTTTATTTGACCTGTATTAAAAACTTTCAAATACATACATGGACCTTTAATTACCCTAACCACGAGTATCATGTTTCTAACATGATTCTTCACTCCCACTATCACGGCTGACTTCGGAATTGAGGCCGGCGTCGCCATTTTTCCACACGATTTGTCTTCTATGGCATCCAATGCATTTATTGTGCAATATTTTCAAAAAGATTGTGTTTGAAAGATTGTAGAAGAATGTAAAAAAATTATTTAAAGCTGTGTTGAACATTTATAAGCAAAAATTATATAATTTTGTTTACGCCATCGACGTATATTTGTTTCATTCGTGTCAAATTTTCTCAGAAGTTGCTACACTATTTCCTTCTTTTTTTGTGCATATAAAATTGTCTCTCTTTTCATACTTGCATCATAGTGAACTCGTCTTGATGTCATTACCGATATCTTTGATGTTTAGGTGTTTAAAAGAAAGCGTATAAAGAGAAAAATTTCCTAAATACCAGCAGACAACGATGTTTAGGATAGATTCAGTACTGGAGATAAACTGCGGAATGGGAAAAGTCGTCGATGCAAGTGGCCAGAATGAACGAATACATTTTTCCCATTGAAAGAGGTGGAAACACAATTTCCTCAATCCAGCAAATGTTTTACCTTGGATTCTGAGCCGCACCCGATTTTCAGTCCCCTTTTCACTGGAAAAAATGGTGCGGCTTAGATTCGAGTAAACAGTATGCTTTCATTTATCTACATCGTAGTATCACTATTATATTATTAAGTCTACATAGGAAACTTATCCTATATAACGAAACCTTTTAATGAGAAATTGCTGGAAATTAACTGATACGAGTATTCGGACATTTTCAAAGACCAATTAATGTTTGTAAAAAACATAAAAAAAAAACAAAAACACATTTAATAATTTTCCAAATCATGTTTGGTAAAGAAACAACTGTTATAAGAATATTCAATTTCGTTCTATTTTTCTATTACGAAAACTTAATTTGAAATTTCGAATAACTCTATTCATAATTAATCCGAATTATATATATGTTTAGTCAGGTTTAGATTTGAAGACTACAAAGGAATGTTTCAAAACTTCTTGACACTTCTAGAACAAATATAAATGGACATTTAGGATAGAATTTTAAAATTAAAAATATTTATACACAAAATTTAACGCTGAGGAACATAGATCTTGAATATATATATATAAAACCAAATTGTACATAATACATTCTAATGTATTGAAACCAATGTATTTAGAAACCATGTTTATAAGGCCGTTTTGGCTTATTGTTGAGCAATAGTATCTTAATTTGGGAGATTTTTCAGATAGAAAAACATTTCTTAGTTAATGTTGTATATCCTGACTTTTGCTATTGATAGCTGCGTCCCTGATAACCGCTATCTTTACTCTTAATCTTCACTAGAAATTTGGAAGTCAGGATTTTTCAGATTATTTTTTTGTTAAGGCGATAAAGCAAACAGCAAGGATTAATTAGAAAATGTTTATTTTTTGAATTTAAAATAAAAAAACAAACTGTTTTTAAAAATATTAATCACAAAAATATGAAAAAAAGTCTCAAATATTCAAACTATTATGTGAGGTCGATTTTATCATTTCTAAAATATAAGGACTTAATTCTAAGCATATTACAGCTAAGAGGTACTAGAAAATATTTTTAATAGTTAACTTTGATCAAAAATAGATTAATATCAGTGTATAGGAAACACAAATTTCCAATTCTGTTCTGATGGTTATAGAAATTTTTGGTGAATAACTTTGGAAAGCATTAATTTAGGATAATTAAATGTAAAACAAATTCTGAGACTGTCAAACTAAAAATAAAAACTGAAAAAAATTAATTTTTTACGTTTCATTTTTGAAACTTTTGCTGATGTTCATACAAAATACAAAAAAAAAGTACAAAGATTATTGAAGCATGGCCGCTCGCTTTACTGAATTACACGTAAATTCTTAAGTATTCTTTTTGTTTCTTTAAAAAACGGTAAATAAACTTGTCTCAAAAATGTTTTATATTGAAAACTATTAATAAAAATTTTTCTCATTCAATCACTGTTTTTTTTTAAATGTCATCTCTATAGCCAAACGATTTCTAATGAATATTTTATATTCTTTTTTAATTCCACTCTTAAGTCATAAGATGAACAAACGCTAGTTTCGAACTTGCTGATAACAAGTAATATAAAATTAGTTTTTAAATCAATTCCTACTTAGATCAACAACGAAAAATTTTATTTTTGCTACTTTTTATTAAATAGTTACAATTAATATAAATATGTATATACATAGGACAGAATCACAACATTAAGTGGTAATTAGTTTTTTAATTATCATTAAAGTATCGTATTATCCTTTTAATTTCAGTTCAACTGAATGCTTTAACACGTGAGAAAAAAACCTTTTCAAGTTTTGACACAAGTCGCCAAAAGGGTCGCTAAGTCGCCAACGTGGCTATATTTGTAATTCTTTAAATCATTAGTTTTAATCCATTCATTTTTATTAATTCTAATTAAATTATTGTATTGTCATCCAAAATGATCCTGTATATAAAATTTCAGCTCAATTCAGGGCTTTAAAATGTATTTTATTAACGATTGAAGATTCCACCAAGATAAATAAATAAATATACAAATATATAAATAAATAAATATTCAAATATATAAATAAATAAATATATAGACGGTGCGAGCTAATAGTAGGAATTGAAAAAATAAAAGAAGGAAACACATACACACATTTAATATATTACAGAAGCACACTACACAGTTTTTAACTGCATCATCGTATTTTGCATGTAAATGTAAATGCCATTCGAAACTTCGGAAATGATTTTGAAACCTTTTGTTGGTTCAGCTTCAAGGACGTAACGCTTCTATATGACCTTTGCTATTTTTCTTTCAGGCGTTCCTCACTTTTAAATGGAAACTATTCAAAACAGTTCGAGTAACAGTTTGTTTTAATTTTGCCTTTTTAATGCAAAGACGAAATCCTCCGTCATTTTTCTACTGTTATTGGACAGATAGAAAGAAATTTTACTGAAAAAAAAAATTTATCTGCCAATCTCAGATCGTAGAATTCGAACAAAATATAAGTATTTAAAAAATATGATAAATCGTGAAGAATTATTAAAGCAATTATTGAGTTATATTTTCACTTCACTCCGGACTATAAATTCGGAAGTAATATTATTTGCTTATGTGAGAAAATAACTGAATTTTATAACTTTCTTTTTAAACCTTTTTGTAATTTTCCGCTCAATATATATTATTCTTTTACATGTTATTGTAAGTTTTATTGTGTGTGGTTATATTGGCTACTTTTTAAAAGTGTTACAGGTTATTATTACGTATACTATTTTTATAGGTTAGGTTTCTATTCTTTTTTTTGAGTAGAATTTCATTTTTTCATTTGAATAGTAGTAATAATTAGTATTAAAATTATAAACAATGTTTTTACTAGATCATTTCATATAACTGATAGGAATAACTTATACTATCTACTATAAAATTTTAAATATTCACAACTGTCTCTTGAAAAAATATTGCTAATCATTTTTTTTTATTCCTTTAAACCCCAGTGGTCTTCAAACTTTATCGAAACATTAGGAATCCTTTATCTAACCCCTTAGACTCGTTAGGAATTTGGGGGGAACTCTATCGTACGTACACTTAGAAGACTATATCTTAAAAATACTCAAAGTAGATCAACATGTTACACGCATTTTGTATATGGAAGAAAATTACAATATTTTTACCAAAATGTTTTAGCTTAAGAAGGTCCGGCACTTGAATCTCTGAAAAAGTATCGATTTTCACTTTTTTATATTTTCTAAAATTTCAAATAATTCTGTTTGAAATGATAAAATGATATGAGAAAATACGATAATTAGAAGTATTTTTTAAATTTTTTTTAAATGAACCTACTCCTTGACGCGCATCAAATGAGTTCTGCTAGGAGAACCTGTGTTTCACCTTGCGTAAGTTTCTGATGAGCACGAATCCATAAGATGTTCAAGTGAAAACATTAGAGTGTATTGGGCTTGTCCAAAAGTGTATAGGTACACGTCTTTTGGATCTTAAAAGGGAAACAGAGAAAAAAAAAGTTAAGTGATAGAAATAGCCTAGGAGGTCATAACCGAAACACCGACATTTTAATATCAAAAATTCAAAGATATTATAGTACGGATATTAGAAATAATATTAATGGTTTACAAAGCATGAAAACTGCTGTTTTGGCTGTTTATTTTCATCTTCTGTCTGCAAACGAGAGCCCTCAACATGGACAGTGTTCTGCGATTATAAATGCCTAGTTTAAGTTTCACAAGACAGAAGCTGAATGAAACGAAAGGCACTATGATCATAAACACGCACACCATGATGAATTAGATGAAACTAATTTTTAGAGATCTAGGTTGATCCTATGCTTTTAAGAAAATGTTAAAATGGAAATACACAGAGCCTAAATGAGTCAGTGAATAACGCCATATGGTCAGTGATTCCAAGATCTACATTTGTGGAGTTAAAAAACTCTAAAATTATGGGTAAATATGGCTATTTCCGAGGCCAATATGAGTCATGTAGCAAAATTAATGATCTTAAAACAATGTGATATTGAACCAAGTTATATCTGTGTGGCATGCTTCAAAAAACTAGATATACGTAGGATTCGTGTAGCCCAACGAAAGCATCTTGAAATCCCAAAATAGGCAAAATTGTTAAAAATAAAGAAAAAAAGAAAATGTTAGAAGAGAGCCTTTTGTAGGAGCAGAGAGTAAAAAAAAAATGCTTGATATATTTCTGGAAAGTACTAAAAAGTAAATGCTCCAAAAATTACAAATTTCTACTTTAAAGCCTGTTTTCTCGAAATGTAAAATTTGTCACTTTATGTACCTTTTTTTTCAAAAACTTCTAATTATATAATCCTCGAATTTGCACAGTGAGCAGACTTTTAACATGTTTACGCATTTTAATGGAGGGAATTAGATATATCTAGCAAAATGTTTTATAGATACGACTTTTTTAAACTAAATTTTAGGGAAAAAATTGGAGAATTTTTAAAAAAATCACAGTTAATTTAATTTTCAATAAAAAGATAAAACCCTTCGTTAAAATGTTATTAACAGTACACATAACATACTATAAAAATTTCATCCATCAGAAGTAAGTAGTTTGTGAGAAAAAGGTACATAAACTTACGCAATTTACCATGGGCTCCTGTGGACGTGCCATACCCCCTTAAAATTTATGTAATTTAGTCGTTAAGAATATTTCGTGCTTCAGGGCCCACCTTCCCTTGTATATTTTCTGACGAAGATATTTTTATGCATATATATATACACTGGTGTGCAAAACTTAAGCAACAGGTGGGTTTATTGCCATAACTTCACGAAAAATCATCTGAGAGACATGAAATTCTGAAATGAGGGAGAGTATTATGTACGTAAAGGATGACGAAAGCATCGGCGCTGAAAAAGGAATACAACGCATACGGTATGGAATCAAAAAAAAACAAGCTTTATTGAACGCATAGTATCGTGACTCATGATTGTCTATCCAACAGGAAGAACAACAAGCAGATGTTCCTTAATATGGTATATGCCCTCCCCTTTCTACAATGGTTGCTTTGCACCGTCTCCGCATACTCAGAACCAGCTGGTGCAACATTTCTTGAGGTAGGAGTGCCCATTCCTCAATCAACATCTGTTTGAGTTGTTGGTTGTACCCCGGATGATGTGAGCGTGTGGCAATGGTCTTCCCAAAGCATCCACAAATGTTCGATGGGATTTAAATCTGGGGCACGCTGGCCAATCCATTCGAGTGATATCTTCACTTTCCACAGCTCCTCAACAGCAAGAGTGCGATGTGGCGGGGCATTGTCATCCATAAAGATGAAGTCTGGGGCCAATGGCACCTCGGAAAAGATGCAGATGGGGGAAGAAGTCCCGTTGAGAATCGCTTCTGGTACTGAACCGACTCTCATCCGAAAAAGAGAACACGACTCCATTGATCAGTTGTCCAGTTTTGTGCTCTCTGTCCCACTGTAACGGTGGCTTCGGTGGCCATCTTTCAACGGGAGGCAGCGTTCAGGACGGCGGGTGAACAGGCCCCAAAGGCGTCTGGCCACAGTAAACCGCTACACTTGTCGACCGCGTACAGAGTTTCTGGGGGAAATGGCGCTTGCTGACTGCTGTCGAATTTTTTCGCCTGCAGGATGATATATCGGTCATCCCCTGCAGTTGTCGTCCTCGGGCGCCACACCAACCTTTCTAACAGCTGTACCTGTGGTTTGGAACGCTTTCCAAGCGCAGAAACGACACTTTGTTGATTCTGAACTCTGCAGCTACACTGGTGACCAGTACGCCCCCCCTCCAGCTTTCCGATCATTCTTCCACGTGTGAAGTCGTCAGGTGATTTCTTCTAGCCATATTTACGAACTGACTCACTGGCACTTGCAGCGAATATATTGAATGGCGTCTCCGTCCTTCATTTTATTCTACTGTTGAGCAGCGTGCGCCGACATCACGCGTTTTGCGTACGCTCACATCGCTTCTGACGTTTTGTTCCTGATATTTGCATACGCATGACGCTTCTACTGACTTACGTGTTCCCTCTACTGATCTCCAGACCTCCTTTTCTGCAATTTCTTGGCTATCTGCTAAATTTTTACATTGTTGCTTAAGTTTTGCACACCAGTGTATATATATATATATGTTTGCATTTTTTTCTGCACAAAATGGCAACGTCTAGCTCTAATGAAGTTGTCTGTAGTCGCTTTTCGTACACTACATTTAATTTGATTCTGTAACCCCCCGTTATTTAGACTCTTCCATATTAACAGTAAAGAGTGCGCGCTCTAGCGAACAGAACAATCTTCAGTGATGGCCAAGTTTCGGAACTGTAAGGACGAAGAGAGTGTGGGCCCGATCCCTTTCAATTCTATGTCAACTGTTAGTTCTCTAGTTATGTATGTAAATGTGTTTGTTTTGTCTAATAAACGTGTTTTAATAACTAGTGGACTTAGTAAAGAACCCCTTCCCCGTCTGTCCCTTATCATTTGGCGCCCACCACGTCATAATTTGACGCCCAACGTGATTAGTTGCAGAAAGAAGCTTGGCCGTTGCTCGGTATTAATTTTTAGGTTAACAGCACTAATGTTGTTCAGCGCCCACCACGTCATAATTCTATAATTTATTTTTGTTGCCTCATATGTTAAAAGAGTATTCACTTTAATATTTGTTCCGAAAGAAATTTAAATGCTGCGGCTGGGTGGCGTAGCTGGTTAGGCACTGGCCTTCTGCTCCCAAGTTTTCGAGTTCGACGCCGGCCCAAGTCGGTAGTGGGAAAAAATCGATGACATCTTGTGACGGCTCACGCGTCCTTTCTCTAACATAACCTCTGTGTTCTTTGACAGCCAAGATTAATGGCAAATCTTTTCCAACCCAAATCCAAGAAGTGAAACGAAGGATAGATGCAAATAAGATAACCTTTAAAAGGACAGAAGTTTTAGTAAGCGCGATGGCAATTTAGAGAAAGTTCAGTTCAGAAAAGGTAGAAGTGTAAATTGTGACGGCCTACCCAAGAATCACGGAAATCTCGCCATTAATACAAGGTACATAACATTGTACTCGAGCCTAACTGAATATCTGAAGTTGATTGAACCGGTGCTTGAAAATTCAAGGTAGGAAGATTATTTTCCGAATTCGAAATATTATTAGGATTGAGAGTAGGCGGATAAAATAATTATTTAGATAAGTGATCCAATTGCGCTATCTGTGTTAACTACGGCTACGTGTTTTGGTTTATTCTCACTTAATATAAGGTTGTTCGATATATAAGTAATTTAAGTTAAACTCTTAATAAAAGTCATATTAAGAATTCTAAAATGTCTCTTCATTTCGAGAATCCCACACCTCTAACTTACGCTGAAACCTCACGATATGGTCGACAAAGATCGACCATATCACAATCTATGTCGTATGATTATGCGGCCCGTTAAAGATTTCTAGAGTGCCTGTTTGGCTTGGATGCTCTCATAGAAATTAAATTCCTAGTACAATTACGCATTGTCAGTTTATCATTGACTTTGAGAATCTATGTCTCAATTTTTTATTCCTTGGTCTCACATAAAATTACTTTTAGCAGAACGGTCTTTTAAACCGGTTGATCTGAGTACTTGTTTAGTAGTTTCAGGCGAAATCGAAGAGGGAAACTGTTGATTGAATTTTATAGAAATTTTTACAAAGCTCAAGCGTAGATTCTTCACATTTTTTTAACTATAAATATTTTCTTTTCACGAATTAGCTTTTATCGGACGGGCAATTTTAATCTTGTTATAAATTCTATTTTCCTTTCTCATAAGCACTTTAAAAAAAAAAACAAACAATAAGCCAATGTTTTTCAAACTGTGGGGCTTGCCCCCTAGGGGGCATAAAGACCCTACAAGGGGGGCGCGAGTATGTCGAAAATAAAAGATTTAAAAATTACGAATTTACTAAAAGGAAACAAAACAAAATATATTCTGACATAATAAAAAATAAAATACAAATTTACTCTTATACACTATATTATATACTATATTTATAAATGTATCACAGTACGGCACAATATATTTGATACTAAGTATCAATACTAAGATAAGAACAAGTTTAATAATTACTAGTGATTCTTCCACAAGAGCTTATCATATACAAAATTGTATGCAAAATTTAATATTTATTTTGATAATTTATACGGTTTTTAATTTAGATTGTATTGTAGCTTTAGTGTTAAAGTACATTATTATTGCATTCAATGCATTATTATTGTATGGGGGCGCGGTGAAAATTATGATTGAAAATTGGGTCGCCAATGCTGGAAGTTTGAGAAACACTGCAATAAGCAGTTCTGCTGGATAAAATTAATAATTTAGCAGGTGCTATCCCATATTTATAACAATAAAAAAAAATCGAACTGCATCTATTGTTTCCTTACTTTGTTAAGCAGAATATTTTTGCTACGTAAGTAAACGATACCTTAAATATCAACTGAACACAAAAATAAAAAAAAGTTTATAAATATATTAATATTTAATAAATTTATTTAAAAGTATGAGAATCAAAATTCGAAAATTCGATGTTCAATTACTTTTATGGGTTTTTCTTTCCCTATTCTGTGGTGTCTCTCAAAAGTGTTCATACACTTGCAATTTTCAAAAAAATTAATGATTTTGACTAATAAAAATTAATATAAATAAAATTGTTATAAAAATTAATAACCGGAATTGTAATTTTCTTAAGTAATATCTGCAACTTGCTGTTATTGGAATGGCACTATCATTTTTTAAAACATAATATAACAATTACTTTGAAAAATTAATGATCAAAAACTTCTAAAAAATTACGCTACGAAGTTCTTCGTACGCTTAAAAGAAATCTGAATATAGTTTTAGCTATTGTATTTTTCTTAATTTAGTACTTAGTAGGGGATATTCCCCACCACAGGTCTGAGGTTCAAACCTCGGGCTGCGCAAGTTTGACTCAGCCTTTCATCCTTTCAGTGGGTTGATAAATGAGTATCAAGCTTGCTTGGGAACTTAACACTGGAGGTCTAGCGTCAGACTGACCACCTGACGGAACATCTGCTCATGAAAGGCTGAATTATAACATGAGCATACTTTTTATTAATAAAATGAGAGCAAGATAATTCAGCAATTCATTCGCAAACGATATCCGGAGACAATGTCGATGCAATAAAAACGTCAGCTTCCTAAATGAAGATGGTGCCCGAAGACAAGGTAAAGGTATATGGATACATTAAGGTATCCGACTACGTTCGGAACCATGATTTTGCAAAAGCGTGTAAATAGATAATATTTATGATATTTAGTGTCACTTAGATTAGAAAATGTATATAAAATTGTTTTAAGAATAGTATTACAATAAAAAATTATTTAAGTACAATATTTTGACAAAAAATGAACATAGAATGACCCATTTTCAAAATATTATCCTTTTGTGAAAAGGGCTTCTATTATAATAATATTTTGCCTGTATATAACTCATACCTCTGTACAGAGGCTCAACTAGAATTTTTGAAATATATAACTTAGAAGTGGGTTTATCCCTGTTTTACGGCGCGACAGAGGGGAGAAATTTTAAGAAAAAAACGCAGATAATTATTTCAGTTCGTTGTAACTCTGAAAATAATGTGAATTTTTCAAAAATCATAGTTGAGCCTCTGTACAGAGGTCTGATCTATATACAGGAAAAATATTATTATAATAGAAGTATTTTTCACAAAAGGAGAACATTTTGAAAAAAGGTTATTCTAAGTTCATTTTTAGCCGAAATATTGTATTTAAATAATTCTTTTTTGTCAAAATGTCCTTAAAACATTTTTATGTATGTATTTTAATCTGACACTAAATATAATGAAAATTATACATTTATGCGCTTTTTTAAAATCACGGTTCCCCGAACGTAGTCGGATACCTTAAAAACGTGAACTTCCCAAGCGAGGACGGTTTCCTAAGACATTTTTAGCATTCTAAGTGAGTACGGTCTTTAAATACAGGATAAAGGTATATGGATAGAGAATAGAAATGTGAGCTTCCCAAGCGAAGACGGTTTCGTAAAAGAAGGTAAAGTTATGTTAATACAATAAAAACGTCAGATTCCACCCTTTTTGCTTAAAAAGGTTTTAATGATATAATCGGTACGCAATCGTACAGTATTAGTGAGTTTGAACTTTTTCAATTCCTACTATTCGCTCACACTCTCTATATATTTATCTTGGAGGAATTTTCAATCATTAGTAAAATACATTTTAAAGCTCTCAATTGAGCTGAAATTTTACATACATGATTAATGGATGACAATACAGTATATAATTTAATTATAATTAATAAAAATTAATTGATTAAAACTAATTATTTAAAGAATTACAAATACAGCCACGTTGGCATCATTTTTGGCAACTTAGCGACCCTTTTGGCGACTTGTGTCAAAACTTGAAAATGTTTTTAACACGTTTTTATAAGTTTCACTTGTATGTAATGGAATCTTTGAACTCGATTTTCACCCACTTTAAGAGGTCCGATTAATTCGAAATTTCGCACACTTGTCAAGGACCCATGACAATACAGTAATTTCATAATTTTGTTTCATTGTCCTGGCGAATAATTCATTTGGCGAATAATTCATTGTATCGTTTCTCGATTTGGCGACTAATTCATTATATCGTTTCTAGATTTCTAATTGCATAAATCTTTTTCAGATTTGTAGACTAATTCCATGTGCCATTTCTAGATTTGGCGAATAATTCCAGATTTAGCAATTAAAAGATTAAGGTGAAACCCTAACACCGCAAAATAGACTTCTAGTTAATAAAAAATAAAACAAAAAAAGTGTTCTTTATGCGAAAAATGGTAGGATGGGTGGGTGCGTAGTTTTTCTGAAAATGGAAATGAAAAAAAAGACTAGTGCATGTGATTAAAAATAATTTTTGTTCCAGCTACTAAACATTTTTTATTTTTATAAAGCAATACGTTTAGAAGTGATGATACGAATTAACATTATAGAAATACGTTTAAAAGATGTTAAATTTATGTTCTAACTGCTAAATATTTTTTTATTTTGATAAAGCAATATGTTTTGAAGTGATGATGCAATTGACATTTAATACTTCTTCTTCACACACTTTTATTAGCTTGACCTGTATCTATAGAGACGGAATCTTTGAAATATAACGATATGGAACTTATCCGAGGCCCCGAAAACGTAGAGAATAAATACCTTTCAGATCCATTTATTAATATCCATTGAAGAGCAAGACTAATTCCAGCAGCCACATAATTCTGGCTTCAAATATCAAACTCAAGGATAAATTCAACAAAGAATAAATGATAGTTTTAAAAACTAAAAACAGACTTTTATTGTAGATCGAACTAAAAAATGAAAAATAAATTACAGTTTAAAAAAACAACTAAAAAACACGCTTTTATAGTGAATCGAACTAAACAGTAAAAAAATAATTCTTAATATAAGAATAAAATGATTAACGAGAAAATTAATGTCATTGTGGTAAAAGCGTGGGGTGCTTTGTACTACATCTTTACACTAACTCAGCATTTCGGAATAGAACTAGTAAGAAATTATAACAATTGATATAGAGCACCCCAGGCTCTTATCCCGATGTCATTAATTTTCTCGCTAATCATTTTATTCTTATAATAATAATTATTTTTTTACTGTTTAGTTCAATTCACTATAAAAGCGTGCTTTTTTTAGTTTTTTTTCAAACTATAATTTATTTTCTCGCGTTTTAAAGCATTCAGTTGAACTGAAATTTTATATACACGTTTGTTTTGGATGACAATACGATACTTTAATAGTAATTAATAAAAATTAATTACCACTTAATGTTGTGATTCTGTCCTATGTATATACATATTTATATTAATTGTAGCTATTTATAATAAAAAGTAGCTAAAATAAAAATTTTCTTTGTTGATCTAAGTAGGAATTGACTTAAATTTTTTTATATTACTTGTTTTTTAGTTATTTTTAGACAATTTCAAATGAATAGACAGTTTTTGATGTATCTCAGTAGTGGTATAGTTTCTGATTTCATTAACATATTTGTTAGTAAAAGTGGTTGTAATATAGAAGGCTTTATATATTATACTGTTCAAATTAATTGGGACAAATGGAGGAATTTTTTTCTTCTAAAATCTTAGCTTTTAATCATTCAATATCTTAAGAAGACTGAAAAATCTCTGTCTTAGAACGAAAATGTCTTCTTTTAGAAAAAATGACTCCTTGAACACGCTTTGGCATTGACTCCGTTAGAGTAGCGCACGTATTCTTGACTAAAACATTGAGGAACTACATTTGTATTACAATTTTTATCATCTGTTCTGTTTGTCATTCAATTCATTTTAGCTAAACGATTCTTGAGAAGTTGCCATAAGTTCTCAATAGGATTTAGATCTGGTGAATTACCAGGGCAATCAAGTACTTGTATTTTACATTTCCACATAAAAGTTTGGACTTATTTCGAAATGTGACA
>BMAV01017453.1:0-16883 GCA_019973955.1 Trichonephila inaurata madagascariensis | reverse complement strand
TAGGTTTCAAAAAAATGATAAAAGATTCAAAAACGGGGCTTACTCAGGTCGAAATGAGCGAAGAAAATTTTTTAATAGGGGACCGTAAAAATAGGGGTTCAGTAAAAAAATTTCAATCAGGCGAAGGACGAAAAAGGGGACGATTAAATATTGAAAAGGTTAATGATCAACCTCAAGGGATGTCGAAAAGAGACAATTGCTTTCTCCTATGTATATCCCCGTAGAATTTCCCACTTTCCCTTTTTTTATTAAATAAAAAATTTTTAAACCTATGGGACACCGGAGCAATAAATCATTTATATCGGAAGAGTATATAGAAAATTTTTTTCTAAAAGAAAATTTAAAAAAATCCGGGCCCCAGGTAAAAACACCGGGGTGCGAAATCCAAAACAGGGGATGTAATAAAAATTCCAATCAACAATTCGAAAGAAATTGGTCATTTCATGTGTGAAAGATTTAGAAACCCATGTATTCTGGGATCATTTCATAATGGTTAAATTATTAGTTTTGATCGAAATCGTTGAAAATTCAAAATCACTGGTTAAAGATAATAAGGTAAAAAAAAGGGAATTTACGTTAATGGGTCAGAAAAAGTTAAAATGGTGGCTTTTTTCCCAAAAAGCAGGGGAAAAAATATAATTGGTGATAAAATTAAATTGTGCCATAATCAGGATTTGGTACTTACTTCCGGGAACAATTAAAAAGGAACAGAAAAATGACCCAAAATGGCCCTTATATATAGATATTTAAAAAACCCGGGAAAGAAAACTCGGTTAATCCGATATGTAAAATTGGCCCCACGATTTCCGTTTAATTGAAGGATTTTATTTTATCGAAACACGCAACGTCATTGGTGAAAGGGTTTATACTTTCCCAAATCTTTGGAATGAAATAAAGAGAATTTCATGACAAACCAATCGCTGGACACTTAGGCAGATTTAAAACGTATCATAAAATTCGGGACTTTGTTTTTTCCCCGTACATGAGAAAATTTATTGATCAAAAATGTCTCTCATGCCATATTGCCAAGTTAATAATTAAAAAAGCGTTACCACTGGTGGTTAAATCAATTATATCAAAATTTTCCCAATGAGATAGTGACGTTAGATTTTTAGGCCTATCCCATATGGAATAAGACGTAACCGCTATATTTTGGAAAAACCCATCATTTCAGCAAATGGGCGAAAAATACCTTTAAAAAACCTCATCTCGTATAATAGCGGATATTTTTTGAAACTTTATATCGCGTTTGGGCTCCCAAAAAATTAATAAGTGATAATGGTCCCCAATTTTATAGATTTTTTAGCACTTTAAGTGAAAGATTAGGCATAAGGCTGAAAAATTTGTTGCATATCGACCACAAACAAATCGGACTGAAAGAGTTAATCGAAGATATAGTGCAAATGATTTACCAAATTATGTTAATGATCAACACGATACTTGGGATCAATTCTTACGTGGTTTAACGCTATTCGTACAGCGGTGAATGAAGAACAACGGGAAAAACACCGGCTGTGAATTATTTTAAGGTCGAAAATTGATTACACCATTTTCAAAAACTAGTTATGATATCGGAAAGTTCAAAATTCAAGATATACAGAAAAGCTTTAAGCTAGACTAATACGAAAAGGAGTAAACAGGAAAGGTGGAAAAATATTATATGGAGCGTAAAAAAGACATAAAATAAAGGTAAATGATTGGGTCTTATTGGAAACACACCCTGTAAGGATTCAGCAACTAACAAAGTATGTGCTAGGGTAAACAAAAATTTGAGGGACATATAGAGTCTTAGAAGTTAAGAATAATATGTATTGTAATATGGAAATCAGGAAAAAAAGATTAACAGTTAACGTATTAGATCAAATAAGAATATATCGTCATAGGAAATGTGACGAGGTCGAATAGAGAACAGGTATCCCCAAATAGTATAAGATCAAGTCAGGAAACTCGTACTTCGGAAAAAGTACATCAAGGATTAAATGGATGCAATATGGGAAGAAAAATCTGCGGTGAAACGTAGGTTAGAGGCAAAAGGGATTGGTAACCAATCAAATCAATATAAAAATACAGAGGACCCATAAAAACAAATCACTGGTCAGATCACTACCTGGATTCATTAGGGAATGAAAATAAAAACAAAAGGTTTAGATATAACTTGGGAAGTATTAAAAGATCAGGTGTGTCGGGGGCAGAGTGGACCACAAAGAAGTGGCAAAAAGAAGGGGAACAATAATAATAATAAAAGACAAATGTCATCCAGTACTATTTCAAAAGCAGGAAAAGAACAGAGAATGCACCCAGAAGTTCCAAATGAAGTAAGATACAACAAGACCACGACCTTGAGGAGAACAGAAGAAAGAACCCCGACCAGCCAAGAACACAGTTGGGAAGTCAAAAGGAAAAGGACGACAAAGAGGAGATTACAAGCCTTACAACAGGAAATTCCGAGTACAACCGAGGAAAGAAGAGTGATGACACCTCATCGTTGGACGTGAATGTGGGAAGAAAACATATAAAAATCGGGTTGTATTGTTTCATTTTTTATGATCTTCCAACAAGTGGTCGGAAAAATTGTGCAAAGAAGGAAGTCTCGAGGCGATGCTTAAAAGTTATAAGCCAAGTCAAACACTACAATGAGTGTTTATTTAATTTTGGAACTTTTGACTTGTTAAAATTTTTTCTGAAAGAAAACATTTGTAATCACACATTTGTTTGCTTCGTGTATGACTTCGTGAGATGCGAAATTCCTTTGATTTATTTGTTATAATAGTTTTTTTGAAAAATGTTTGTAATTGTATAATATGTGTATATATATATATATTTGTTGTATTGTTATGTATTAGGAGACATCTGGTTCAGGGGAAACACTGACGTAGTCAAAGGCACTAACAATAATAATAACGGCGCTGCGCAGCTCATTGGGAGTTTTTTTTGTTGAAACCAGATGTAGGGATGGAGATGAAAATTTATTGATATATAAATAATATAAAAATAATTGTAAAATTGATTAATATTATGGAAATAGAGACTCAAACAGTTTTCATTTCAGGGGTGACCCTGAAAATCTTGAAAAGTATACGATTTATAACTTCAACAAAGAAAGGGAGGCGGAAATACCAACTCCATGAGTGTTAGAGTCAAAAGATTGGTCATGCGCACCCAGAATATTTTAGAATATTTAGAGATGTATAAATATTTTAAGTAATTGAATGTAAAAAGTGAGAGTGGGCATAAATTAAACAGTAATTATTAATGTTAGCTAGTTATTGGAAGTAAAATTTATTGTCTGAGTTTAAATTTAAATTGAATATTAAAATTTAATTCTAAGATGAGTAATGAAAATTAAAGTCAAGATAAATTTTGGAAATTATAAAAGTTAAAATTAAGATTAAAATTGCAATGAAAATTAAAGTCAAGATAAATATTGGAAATCATAAAAGTTAAAATGAGGATTTAGATTAAAATTTAAATAAAACTCAGAAAGCGAGAAAGAAATTTAGAAATAGAGATTTAGACACGTAATTTATTAGGGGTATTGAGGACCCTTAAGTAAATCACGGGCACTTTAGCTTCTTGGAGGGTTTGTGACGTCTATCGCGTCTTTCTGCTAACATAACTCCTATGTTCTTTTGACGGCCACGATTATTAGCAAAACTTTTCCAACCCAATACCAAGAAGATAAACAAAAGATAATATGTAAAAATTAGATATACTATAAAAAGGATAGAAGCTTTTGATGATAGGATATAGCGCGGCAAGGCACGGGATGGTATGTGGAATTATTCTACGATCGATAGCGTGACAAAGCTTAGTGTGAAATCTTGCAGATCAAGAGTTAGCAGTCCGATAGTTTTGGAAATAATAATAGAAGCCTAGATAAGTTGGGACATCGCATATAAAAGGAATTTATAGATATCGTTCTTTAGGTAAGAAGAGGAGAACTGAAAAAGGTAATATTGGATATAAATGAGGTAGATGAATAGGATTATTAATGATAATTGAGATAAAAGGATCTAGTTGCGTGATCTGACTTAAACTACGGTTTTAATTTGGGTGTTGGCTCTCACTTTTAATTAAAATTGTCAAATTAAATTTAAGTAATATAAGTTATTCTTAACAAGTTACATTAAAATTATTATATCTCATCATTTGATAATCCCACACCTCTAGCTTACGCGGAACCGGCACGACATGGTCATCACAGAATGGCTATGTCGCAAAGTGAGCCCCCTTCTTTTTCAGCCAACCGCTTCCCCAACATGAGGGCCCTCATTTCGAAGGTAAGGACACCACAGGTACCCAAGGTGTCTGTGATGTCTATTTTTTTTTAATGTAGTTTCTCCTATTACCTCCTATTTTGCATCTTTCTTCATTTAATGTTTTTAATTCTACTTAAGTTGTTATTCTACAGATTTAGAGATAACCACTTTTGCGAGGACGTACTTATGGCAAAGATTTCTAATGTAATTAAATTTCAAAATAGATATCCTATGTAAAATATGCAGTCGATATCAAAATAATCTGATACCTTAGCTGTTTTTTTTTCTCTTATTTTAAACTCTAAAATGTTCAACGGATATATATATTTGACTAGCTAAAATATTTTTCAAGACATGTTTTTAGTGATAACTGTTTGATTAATGTTTCGGTACTTATGTATTATCGCACCCTATTGGCGACATTACATGAATTTAAGCAGAGGGATGCCAATTCAGTACGTAGAGCTTTCATGCTAAATTAGCAACTTGACAGGATTATTAACAGAGTCGCGACAATAAGCAAGTACCCATTTTTCATACGTTTTGACAAATATTTCTAATAAACCTTCTTTTTCAGAATTATTTATTTACTCCGATTTTATTTCTGTGCTAAATATTAAAATCAGGCAATCTTCTGCAATGTACTCAGATGTCAGAACATTATCGAGAATCCCGAATGTTACGGACTGCTTCGGCGTAAATTTCCTGTAAACAAATGTCAAGAAAATATTTTCCAAACAACAGGTCTTTTGACGGAAATGTATTTTGAAATATTTTTTAACCACTTCGTTGCTATTTTAAAATGGATCATCTTCTTGGAGAAAAATTTATTAATCCCTGTAAAATTTCTTTTCAAATATATATCCTACAAATGTCGCCGCCGAGAGAGTTTTCTGAATAGGGCAGCCTTGAGGGACCAAAGTGGTTGACTTCTAAGTGGTGTCCCTCTGGCAAACTTGTGCATCAAACAGATTACAGCGGCTGACGGGATACTATATAAAGATAAGCTATTTTGCATTTATAACTTTCCAGAAATGTGGTAATACTGTCTACCAGTTGAAATTTTTCCATTAGTGAACGAAAAAGTTCGCCAAAATTTCACCTATGCATTTTCTTTTCTCTATCATTGTATTTTAGTTATAAAACGAACGTAAATTCATCAAACAATATTTGCAAGGTGAATGTTATACAATATTACAAGGAGAAAAGCTTTGATAAACGGTTTGGTCGAATTTTTCTTTCGATAATGGGTTTGTCATAGTTGAAATCTTTAAAAAAAAAAACCCCGATCTTGTATAAGATATTTATCGTATGGCGCTCCATTAAAATATCGCCAGATTTGACGCACTCTTCACTACCTCTTTTCTATAGGACTTGTAGCAACGTATTAATTGTAATTGGCTAATTTGGCGATTGTTAAAAATTGTAATTAAGAAAGGTATCCAACCATAACTGTGAATATGTGAATTTCCAGAACATTTATATGGTAGCAATAAATATCCTTAGTGATATAAATTGTTTTTCTCGGGTATTTAACAACTTTTTACATTTGTATACTTTTCTAATTCAGAAAGGAGTGCAATGTAAAATTTTTCGATACTTATGTATTATCGCAACCTATTGCCGACATTATAAATTGCTGTTTGTAAAAGATGCAGCACCAAGAAGGAATCATTAGATTTAAAAAAAATTTAATGAATAAATGGCTTGTATTTCTACAAATATATGGCGAAACTTTCAAAGCAAAAAATCAATTTTAAGTATCCGAAATCAATATTTAGTGTAGCCAACACTCGCTTAAATAAGTGCTCTTAAACAGATTTTGAATGTCTGCTTGTTTAAGAGAGTTTCAAACTGCTTGTATGAGCTTGAAGATGCAGGACGCGGATCACGAGCGAGACGCCGACCAACCAAATCCCACACGTACTCAATAGATGACATATCTGGCGAATAAGCAGGACAAGGAAGAAGTTGCATGTGTTGGGCTGAACAGAAGTCTCGAACAGTCTTTGCAACATGTGGGCGTGCATTATCCTGCTGAAAGATAGCTTCAGGGATGCCTTGAAGGAAGGGAACGATTTCGGGCTTTGGAACTTCACGGATTTGCCGTTGCTATTGAGATTACAATCAATTCGTAGCCAATTTGACCATCCATGATACAAAATAACACCCCAAACCATAACTCCGGGTGTTAGGCCACTATGTCGTTCGATATCTCACTCTGAAAGGTAGCGTTCACGGGCATAGGTATAGTGTCGAACACGAATGCGGCCATCGTGGTCCCACAAATTGAAGCGTCATTCATCTGAAAAGACAACTTGGTGCCAATCAGCTTGCCAGTCTCTGTGCTCATGAACCCGTTGCATACGCAGCCCTAAATGGTTTGCCGTGAGGGGGATCATGTATAAAGGCACCCTTCCATGCAATCCAAGGTGCATCAGGCATCGACGATTTAATGAAGCCGACTTTAGTACACCTGTAGGAGTAGACCAAAGTGCTGCCAACTGCCTGGAGGAGTTTGTACTGTTAGTCACCGCCATGCGGAGCGATGTCGATTGTCGCGCGCTGACGTCACCTCCCGTCATCTACTGCCAGTTTTTTGAATTGTTCGGTGCTCTTTGGTCTACTGCTTCCAAATTTGCATCACTGTGGGTCTGTTATGCTGCACATGAGCTCCTATTGTTTGATAGAAAAATCTTCCTTCTTGAAGGTCGTCAATCCTCCCCATTGAAACTCCATAAATTGTTTGAATTTCTGCTAATTTCGTAGTGGAAGCCTACTTAAGTCTCAGTAAACGTTTGCCACTAAAAATAATCACTAACTTTTTTCAACGTCCCACTACAGCCCTCTATTTATACGCTTTCAGCATCAGTTCAGAGGGCACTGCGCATGCCACGCATGCACAATGGCTCTGAAACTTTACTATATTACGCAACTTCCCATATATGACATTTGCTGCAAAGTTAATTAAATTTTGATGATTCCTTCATGGTGATGTATTTTTATAAGCAGAAGTTTATAAAATAAAACTCTAAAAGATTTATGCAAATATGAAGTAACTTTCTTTTTAGTTTTACAAAGCATTTTGTCTATATTCGAGACACGAATTCTTTTTTTCTCTTTTTGATCATACATCTATTTAATATGCAACACAGTATTGTTTTTACTTATTTAAAAGAGATATATCATCCCTTTAAACATATTTCACTAACAGCTTTTACTTTTCCAAACTGTACATTGAGTTGTTATGCGCTTAAAAATTACTTCACATGTATGCAATTTCTTTTATTTAAAGTATCCGACTACTTTCGGAACCGTGATTTTAAAAAAGCGCATAAATGAATAATTTCATGATATTTAATGTCACTTAGATTAGAATACATGTATAAAATTGTTTTAAGGACATTGTGACTAAAAAAACTATTTAAATACAATATTTCGGCAAAAAGTTAACTTAGAATAACCTTTTTTCAAAATATTCACCTTTTTTGGAAAAATGCGTCTAATATAATGATATTTTGCCTGTATATAGCTCAGACCTATGTACAGAGACTCAACTATGATTTTTGAAAAATTCACATTATTTTCAGAGTTACAACCCATTAAAATAATTATTAGCGTTTTTTTCTTAAAATTTCTCTCCTCTGTTATCGTAAAACATGGATAAACCCACTTCTAAGTTTCATATTTCAAAAATTCTAGCTGAACCTCTGCACAGAGGTCTGATCTATATACCGGCGAAATATTATTATAATAGAAGCATTTTTCGCAAAAGGAGAATATTTTGGAAGTTGGACATTATTTGTTCATTTTTTGTCAAAATATTTTGTACTTAAATAATTTTTTACTGTAATACTATTCTTAAAACAATTTTATACATGTATTCTAATCTAAGTGACACTAAATATCATAAATATTATCCATTTATACGCTTTTGCAAAATCACGGTTCCGAACGTAGTCGGATACCTTAAGGCTTTATAAACCAATATGTAGAGAAATGCCCCAGTGATCCTGAGCATTACAACTACATATCGTCATCTACTTTCAGAGATCTTAGAAACAATACTTAGATCCGTCTGGCGTTAGCTTAAAAATTTCAAAAAGTGTTGCAAAAATATTGGAAAATGTCTGGTGTAGAATTGTTTTGTTACACACATTAAGAAAATCCCTGAATTTGTAAATGGTTTACTGCTGAGAAAAGTATGATTTTCCTCCATTTTCCAGTCTTTAAAAATATCACTTATTATCATTGGAATGGCGAATTTTTAAAACTCAAATTTATATATTCGCTCATTTTGTAATATTATAAAATATCTTAAAGTATCGCGTCATGGATTAATTTTATATCTTCTTATAAATGATAATTAATGTAATTAATAATGTAATAAATGATAATTAATGTAATTAATAATGTAATAAAAGATAATTTATGTATGATAATTTAATTGTAATATTATATTTGTTTGAATATATAAATCGTCTGCTATAATTTTTAACTGTTAACCATTTCTATATGTGAATAAAAAACTATTATATAGTTCGAATTTTAGTAATTGAAATTTGCAGTGAGATTGTATGATCTGACTCTTGTGTTTCACAGTAAAAGGTATGCTGAATAAAATTTATTTTGGGACTTTCAATGATATAAAACAAGTAATATACCAAAAAAAATTAAGTCCATTCCTACTTATGTCAACAAAGGAAAGTTTTTTTTTTTTACTTTTTATTAAATAGTTGCAATTAATATATAAATATGTATATACATATAACAGAATCACAATATTAAGTGACAAAATAAAAAGCGATTTTCCTTGCAATTTTCTACTTTTTCCTTTCTATATACGTTGTTAGACTATTTTTTTCGTTATTATTTATTCTTTAATTGTGTTTAATTATTCAAATAAAATAGTTCAGTAAAAAGGAATTTTCATTCTCGGAAATTAGGCCATCCCAGGTGAAAGGCGAACCCACGACCTTTGGATAAGAAATCCAACGCTACAGGGACACACTGAAGGATTTTCCTTTCTATATATGTTGTTGGACTGTTATTTTTGTCTGTTACTATTTTTCATTGTTTAATTTAATAAATGAATGAATATTTTAAAAACTTTCTTAACATCAAGTGTTATCCACTATGTGACGTCTCTCGCGTCTTTCTGATTAACATGACTCCTATGTTCTTTGACGGCCACGATTAATGGCAAAACCTTTCCAACCCAATACCAAGAAGAGAAACGGATCGAATATGTAAATGAGATATACTATAAAAGGATATCGTGGCAAGCTTAGATATAGCATAGTGCGGCAGGCTCAGAGATATTAATGTGTAATCATTCTGATAGATAGCATAACACTTGTGACGTAGCAGGCTCAAGAAGGTTGTAATTATTGGAATCATTCTGATCAATAGCGTGACAAAGCTTAGTGTGAAATCTTGCGGACCAAGAATAAGCAGTCAAGAATTAGCTGCATTGCGGATCAAGAATCATAATATAGAAAGTTATAGATTATATTCTCTAGGTCAAGGGACCAGAACTGGAAAAGGTAATATTAGATATAAGTAATTAGATAACAGGATTATTTAGGATAATTGAGATAGAGGATCTAATTGCGTGATCTGACTTAAATACGTGATTTAATTTGGGCTGGACTCTCACTCTAATTAATAATTGTCAAATTAGAATTTAAGTATTATAAGTTACTCTTAATAAAAGTTGTATTAAGAATTATGTCTCATCATTTTGATAATCCACACCTCTAACTTGCATGGAACCGACGAACATGGTCATCAAAGGATGACTATGTCTCAATAACTTGAACGTATTTAGTCTGGGTTAGGTAATGTAGGTGGAAATACAATTCTACCTGAAATGTACTTTTCAGGGTCGGAGAATGTTGCTGAGTTTATCGAGTGCATCGACAATAATATACAGTTACTTGAAATCCCAAGTAATCTGTCATGTGCTTACCAAAAGTCATCTCGGGAAGAGGCTCAAGATTGGTATTCGATATTTGGTTCGTTGTTGGTGCAAAATACAGCCACGGATTTTGCGCAGCTCAATTAGCGAAGGCTTTTCCCGCGATCAAAAAATAAGAACTACAGTCGGAGTTTTATGCATCACAGCAGGGAAGAAATCAGGAGGCGACTGATTTTGTATATAGATTACTAAAAATAGAGAAGTTTAAATTGGATGTCCCAAGCAGACTTAGTGGATCATATTTTGAGTTTCGACTCGAACCACAGGTACAGGACTACGTGGAAGTCGAATCCACAAATACGATACAACTTTTGAAATTCCTGGCTAAATTCGAAGAGAGATGTTGCTGCAGATCACAAGGGGTTATCAGAACCGCCAATATAGAAAGAAGAGGTCAAAATGCATAGGATGCCCTGGTACTGGAAACTAATGGTAAAGAAACTGGAGGAATTCGGAAATATAAGGGCAGACCAAATATGAGAAATGAGTTTTACGAAAGAATAGCCGTCAAAATAATAGAGGGGTTCGAGAGGAATGAGTTTAATATGAGGTAAAGATTCAGCAACAGGGTTACTCATTTCAGGAAATGAGCCCGAAATGATAATTTTAATAGAGACCGTAGATAGGGTTCAGTGATAATTTTCAATCGAGGCGATAGGACATAAAGGGACGATTAAATATTGTAAGGTTAATGATCAACCTCAGAGTGTCGACAAAGAGACAATTAGACTTTTCTCCAATAATGGCCATAGCATAGCTAGAACTTCCCCACGTACCTATATTATTAAATAACACATTTTTTGAAAGCGCTATGGGACACCGGAGCAGATAAATCTTTTATATCAAATTATATAGAAAATATTTTTTCTATAAACAAATAAAAAAATCATAAACCCAGGTGACTAACAGCACAGGTTTTGAAATGCTCTTAAAACAAGGGGATTGTAGGAGTGAAAGTGGGATCAGACAATTCGAAGAAATTGGTCATTTCATGTGCTGAAAGATTTAGAATACCCATGTATTCTGGGTATCGAATTTCATAAGTGGGTCAAAAATCGTATTAGATTTTGATCAAGAAATCGTTAAAAATTCAAAAATACACTAAGTGAATAATACAAGATAAATAAAAAGGGAATTTACACGTTAATGGGTCAGAAATGAGAGTTAAACGCCAGGTGGCTACACTTTTACCGAAAAACCGCCGGAAGAAATATAATTGGTGATAAAATTAATTGTGCCATAATCAAAGATTTGGTACTTACTTCGCGAGAACAATTAATAAGGGAACAGAAAATGACGGATTAGGTCATATATATAGATATTTAGAAATCGGAAGATAACAAGTTTAATGCAACGATATGTGAGAGGAATTGGTCCCACGATTTCCGTTTTAGTGAAGGATTGTTATTTTATGCGAAACACGCAACGTCATTGGTGAAATGGGTATACATTCAAAATCTTTGCAGGAATGAAATAATGAAGAATTTCATGACAAACCAATAAGTGGACACGTAGGCAGATTTAAAACGTATCATAAAATTCAGGGACGTTTACATTTATTTCCGTACATGAAAGAATTTATTGATCAATATGTCTCTACATGCCATATGTGCCAAGTTAATAACTATAAAAACGCGTTACCAGCTGGTCGGTTCGCAATCAATTATATCGAATTATCCGTGAGATAGTGACGTTAGATTTATTAGGCCCGTATCTATATCGAGAATAAGACGTAACCGCTATATTTTAGTAATAACCGATCATTTCAGCAAATGGGCTGAAATTATACCTCTTAAAAAGGCCTCATCTCGTATAATAGCGGATATTTTTTTGATAACTTTATATCGCGTTATGGAGCTCCAATAAATTACAAGTGATAATGGTCCCCAGTTTATATCCGAGATTTTTGAGCACTTAAGTGAAAGATTAGGCATAAGGCATGTGAAGACTGTGCATATCGACCACAAGCAAATCGGACTGAAAGAGTTAATCGAGATATAGTGCAAATGATTGCAAATTACGTTAATGATCAACATGATACTTGGGATCAATTCTTACGTGAGTTTGCTTTACGCATTCGTACAGGCGGTGAATGAAACAACGGGAAAAACACCGGCTGAGTTATTTTAGGTCGAAAATTGATTACACCATTTCAAAACTAGTTATGATATCGGTAAGCTCTAAATTCAAAATTCAAGATATACAGAAAAGCTTTAAAGAAGCTAGACTAGTATGAAAATTAAACAGGAAAGGTGGGAAAATATTATAATAGACGTAGAAAGGACATAAAAATAAAGGTAAATGATTGGGTTTTATTAGAAACACACCCTGTAAGTTCAGCTGCTAACAAAGTATGTGCTAAATTTAAACAAAAATTTGAGGGACCTTATAGAGTCCTAGAGTTAGAATCTTAATAATATTGTAATATGGAAATCAGGAAAAAGGTTAACAGTTAACGTAGATCAAATAAGAATATATCGTCATAGGAAATGTGACGAGGTCGAAGTAGGAACAGGTATCCCAAATAGTATAAGATCAAGTCAGGAAACTCGTACTTCGGAAAAAGTACACCAAGGATTAAATGAGTCACAATATGGGAAAGAAAAATCTGCGGTGAAACGTAGGTTAGAGGCAAAAGGGATTGGTAACCAATCAAATCAATAAAAAAATACACAGAGGACCCATAAAAACAAATCACTGGTCAGATCACTACCTAGTTCAGTAGGGAATGAAAATAAAAAAAAAGGTTTAAATAAAACCAAGGTTTTAAAAAAAGATCGGGTGTATCGGGGAAAAAAGTGGACCACAAAGAAAGTGGCAAAAAAAAATAATAATAGTAATAATAAAGACAAATGTCATCTAGTACTTTTCAGAGATAAAAAAAGCAGGAAGAATCAACAATTTTTAATATGAAAAAAGTATAATTTAAGGCCACGACGGAGAAAAAGAAAGAACCCCAACCAGCCAAGAACACAGTTGGGAAGGAAAGGGAAAAAGGGGAAGAAAAAAGGAGATTAAAAACCTTACAACAAAAATTCCAGTACAAAAAAAGGAATGAAGAGTGATAAACACCTCATCGTTGAACGTGAACGTGGGAGACCGAATAAAAAAAATCAGGTTGTATTGTTTCTTTTTTTATGATTTTCCCAACAAGTGGTCAAGTTTTGAAAAGAAGGGAAGTCTCGGGCGGTGCTTAAAAGTTAAAAAGCCAAGTAAAAACACTACAATGAGTGTTCATTTAATTTTGGAACTTTTGATTTTGGAAAAATTTTTTTTCTGAAGAAAAACATTTGTATTCACACATTTTTTTTACTTCGATTTTATGACTTCTTGAGATGCGAAAATTCCTTTGGTTATTTGTTATAAGGGTTTTTATTGAAAAATGTTTGTAATTGTATAATATGTGTATATATATATGTTTTTGTATTTTTACGTATTATGAGGCATCGGGTTTGGGGGAAACTTGGCGTAGTCGGGGCATAACAATAATAATAACGGCGCTGCGCGGTTTTCTTTTGGGATTTTTTGTTGGGGAAACCAGATGTAGGGATGGAGAAAAAAATTTTTGTGATATAAAAAAATATATGTAAAATTGAATTAAAAATTATGGAAATAGATCAAAAATGCTTTTCCCAGGGGGCTTCCCTGAAAACTTAAAAAAGAAAAAGCTTCAACGTGTTTCCAGGCTTTTAAAGAAAGGGGGCCCAGAAGTACCAGCTCCATATGCAGTTTTAAAGATTGGGTCTGCGCACCCAGAATGATAGTTTTTAAGTGTATAAATATTTTAAAATAACGAAATGTAAAAAGTGAGGGGGCCCCAAAAATTTAAAAAAATTATTAATGTTGGCCCCAGTTATTGGAGTAAAAATTTTTTGTCACAGTTTAAAATTAAATTGAATATTAAAAAATTTTAAGATGAGTAATGAAAATTAAAATCAAGATAAATTTTTTGGGAAAATTTTAAAAGTTAAAATTTAAGATTAAAATTGCAATGAAAATTAAAGTCAAGATAGATATTGGGGAAAAATAAAAATTAAAAAATTTTAAAATTAAAATTCCCCAAAGAAAATTAAAGTCAAGAAAAAGATATTGGAAATTATAAAAAATTAGAATGATGATTTAAGATTAAAATTTAAATAAAAAATCAGAAAGCGAAAAAAAATTTAGAAAATAGAGATTTAGACACAAATTTTTTAAAGGGGATTGAGAACCCTTTAAATAAATCACGTTTTTTTTTGGAGGGTTGTGACGTCTCTCGCGTCTTTCTGATTAACATGTTTTTATGTTCTTTGACGGCCACGATTAATGGCAAAACCTTTTTCCCAAACCCCAAAACCAAGAAGAGAAACGGATCCCAATATGTAAATGAGATATACTATAAAAAGGATATCGTGGCGGGTTGGGGGTATAGCATAGTGCGGCAGGCTCAGAGATATTAATGTGTAATCATTCTGATAGATAGCATAGCATAGCGTAGCAGGCTCAGAGGTTGTAGTGTGGAATCATTCTGATCAATAGCGTGACAAAGCAGTGTGAAATCTTGCCCCGGGCCAGAATAAGCAGTCAAAAATTTGCTGCATTGCGGATCAAATCAAATATAGAAAGTTATAGATTATATTCTCTAGGTCAAGGGACCCGAACTGGAAAAGGTAATATTAGGGGTATAAGTAATTAAGATAACAGGATTATTTAGGATAATTTTTAGATAAAAGGATCTAATTGCGTGATCTGACTTAAATCTTTATTTAATTTGGGCTGGACTCTCCTCTAATTAATAATTGTCAAAAATTTAAAATTTTAAATATTATAAGTTACTCTTAATAAAAATTGTATTAAAAATTTTGTCTCATCATTTTTATAATCCCCACACCCCTAACCGGAACCGGGAAGACATGGTCATCAAAAGGGTGGCTATGTCTCAACTATAAGTTGAAAAAAAATGTATTTTGAACTTGAATGGATGGATAGAAAGTATTTTATTAAAGATTGAAAATTTGAACAAGATATAGGGAAAGATTGAACTAATAGTAGGAATTGAAAAAGTTCCTGTGGCATTGAAGATAAGTAGATATAAACTTTTAATTTCCACTGATTCTTCATATGGATAAAATTGTACTGATTTATTTTTAAGGAAAATATTCACACGATTTCGTAATGTTATTATTTTTGCTTCGATCTACAAAAAAAATGAGTTGATATGAAAAAAAATTATTATGAAAGTAATCAAGACTAACATATTTCCATCTCTCTTGAAATTTCAAATGTTTTACACTTTTTTTAAATATTTGAAAATTAATATCAAGTAGTGCTTGCATATGAAATTTGAAAATTCTGTCTTAACCTTTCAGTGTTATTGTTCTAGCATTAGAACACATTTTTGCGTTGCACCACACTTATTCCTTATTTTCAAGAATTTTCATTTGAAAATCCATACTAATAAATACAAGAATAGTAGTATACTATCAATTTTGCTCAGTAGATGGTAGCACTTCCCGAGTAGAGAAAATGATAGTAGCGTCTAGCCATTTGCAGCCAAAAGTTAAAAATGCATGTTTCATTAATTCTCAAATATTATATGTAATTTCCTACATCTTTAAAAAAAATTTCATTGTAAAAGTTAGACTCTTTATGCCCGATTCAGTACTTTTAATTAAATAAATATTTAGAAATTACGTTGAAAATGGGAATCTAATATTTATTCTACTATAATAGGGCTTCAGACATTAGAAGAATATTTATTTTTATACTTGTTCTATTCCTAGTATACCAGGTGCCTATTAGCACAGAACTTATGTTTCACTTGAGAATAAAACAGAGCTTTCTCTAAAACTGTTCAAAATATGTCATCTATTTTGATGTAGCGTGTCTCAAAATTGTAAATAAAACAAATAAATAAAAGCATGGGAGGAGTGAAGAAAGATCATTTTTTTAATGTTGTTACACCAAACTGCTGCAAAGTGCAGAAGATGGACAATCTGTATAATATTTCATTACTTCAATATGGCTATAATAAACTCTTGGTTGGAGTACAAAAGAGATGCTTCTTTGGGAGTTCCTTTGAAAAATCAAATGGATTTACTGAATTTCACGTCTCATATTGCAAAAACTGTTATCATTTTAAAAACAGCTACCAGTGCCAAACATAGGAGGCCATCAAGTAATAGCCCTACCTGTAAGGAAAAAATGAATTTCAGCTGTTAGTCCTTGCAAACATGTAAAATATTGGAAAGTTGCTAATACGAAAATACTGCATTTTGTGGGGAAAAAGTTTTTCTTCGATTTTCAGACAAATGTAAAATATTGGTAAAAAATATACATCTTCTCTTTTTGATTTGTGGAAGTCATGTGCTTTGCTATTAGAACATGTTTTAATTAAATGTGGTAATTGGTAAGATGTTATATTTCATACTTAAGGTACTTACATATAAGTTATCGTTTTTAACCACTCAATGAATTTTAATCTGCCCAATTCATACATTAGAACTGAAGGAACTAATATTGATATAAATAAATATATATTAACACTATCATTTAGTTAAGTGATTGTAATAACATAGAGTCGTTTACATATTAATAAGTGTATTATTAAATGTAAAGATATTTTACACAATATCTCACTTTTTTACAATGATCACGGGAAAAAT
>BMAV01017452.1:174122-204017 GCA_019973955.1 Trichonephila inaurata madagascariensis | reverse complement strand
AAAATTTTTGAAAAAACCCATGTCCAAAAATCTTATTTTGGAGCTTTTGAAAAAGCTTTTTGAACGTTAATTTTATTTTAAACTATTTAAAGTATTTTTAAAAACAAAAGTTTTTCTTACACTTCATTTTAATTCGGGCCAAAGAAGAATTTATCACAGCCACTCAAAATCTACCGGGATCAGAGCCCGTTGGGTTATGTACTTCAGTCAAGTATCTTCAAAGACGAATGAATTATTAAAAAATAAAAAACCAACATTTTTTGAGACGGGAAATGCTTCTTGGCTTTTTATAATGCAGATTATCCATTTCTCTTTTAATGTTCTAAAGTCACTTGAACTTTTTATATAATTCGAAGTTTTTTCCGCTCTTTTATATAGATATAGTGACTGTTTTATATGAATAGTTTTTGTGATTCCTAAATAAATGTATATACACTTTTTATTATTTTTTTTATTTTATCAAAAGCACGTTTTGGAGTTTTTTAGCTTAAAAATATAATGAATATTCTTACATTTGTTGTGGATGAACATAATGCACACAATAGAAGGTAGCCCGTTATCATAATTTGATTTTCCAAACACTATTCTATGGAATGAATTATGTTCTTCGAATAATGATTTTGATCATACACGATCACGGTAAAACAAAACTCGATTCATACCTAAATGACAAATGAATTTTTAAACAAAATTGCTGTGTTTTGGGATAATTTTCAAAAGTAAACTTGATGAATTATTTCGTTTTTATCTATAGCTCTTAAGATTATTCGAAGCTCAAAAAATGCTTATCTGATACTTTTGATATTTATAAATACATATTTTATAAATACATTTGATTAAAAACTCCACAAAATTAAACAGACTTAAATCTCCTTTAATTTTTAAGTAACCATATCTTAATAGTGTAACAATAATGTGCATTTAAACAATTTTTTTTTGTGTTCAATATTAAAATTTATAGCATGAAATTGTTAAGAGGTCGTAATAAAAATTTCACATTCTTTGGGTTTTTTTAAGAAAATATATTCTGTACTAATAAAAATAAATATCCCAAAGCCCTAGTGTAGTTAAATTTACTCCAAACCGTGTGTCTTAAAATATCAGTAAATTCGATAAAAAATTTTCAGAGCTATTGAGGTTGCCTTAAAGCTATTTTAATTTACTAGAATCGACTATCTATTAGAATCTAGAAGTTTAAAAAGGTTAAGGGGAAAAATATTCATTTTTTTAATATTACCTTTTTTATAAACATCTTTACTTCATAAAAAAATTATATATGCATTTCAGAATGTGTAAAACTTACACTTAACATTTAAAAAAAAATAAGTTGTGCAGACGATAAAGGCTGGGAAGCTTTCCTTCCTTTTCATTTCTTTTCATAATCATGGATATCTGTATAATTGTACTTATATTTGGTAAAAAAAATACGTAAGTTAAATGTTTTACGCTTAGCATTAATGTATTAAATTAAATTTTGACATCAACAGCCGTAGTTAAATAATACAAGTTTACGTGATATTCATTTATGTTTAAACACGCCCATTCTTCTGAATTCTCATTTCGACAACAGAGGGCAGCAGCACACGAGTTTTTGAGATATTGTCTTGAATTGCCGTCTACGTTGGATCTAAAATTTAACTCTATCTAATCATTCACATTTACTTTTGCATAGAATTGTTTAACTTTCTATTCATCTCACTCGAGAATAACAATACTTCTATTTATTTACTTTGCATTTGTCTGGGGGGCTTCTGGAGTCCATAAATATGAATAGTTGCATTAATATGGCTGAAGATAGTTAAATAGAAGAAAAACTAATGAATTCCTCAAGGATTAAAAATCGTATTAGGTTAATCTAGGTTGAGATACGGTTACATTGAAAACATATTTTTCCGTATTGTGTATTGAAGTAAATCCAAAAATTTTTTAAATAAATTTTCTCTCCTATTGCTGTTGGTGTTCCAACTGGCCTTATACGCTGAAAAAGGAAATATCCGAAAGAATCTAATGTCGTCCTAGGATAAGTTTCCATTAGAATTGCTTGGAAATCGTATGATTTTCATAATTTTTGTATTCTCATGAAAGAAAAGAAAAAGAAGAGAACGAGAAAACCTCTATATCTATATATGAACAATATGATTTGAAAAAGGTTAAGATTATACATTAAATGAAATTTCATGAGAGTTATACGCAGTAACGTCGTAGCTTGATAAAGTATACATCGCATAAAAAAACAGACGATATTTAAACATAAACGTTCGTTTCAATGAAGGTAAATATTTTAATTTAGGGGAATGGGGTTAGAATCAGTGGATCTTTTTCGGAAAAAACTTGTGTTAGTGAATTACTGACGGTGTTAGTTACTTACGTTTGGAAAAAAATAAGGAATAGTGAATATCACGTGTATTATGCATACTCCAAACACCTCACCCCCACGTGATATTCTTTTTTAAAAAAAAAAGTGGATTTAGAGAGAAAACGATTTTGGAATACAAAATATATCACATGAAGGCAAAGATAATGGCAGTGAAAAGACAATTGACCTTTAAGCAGATTGTTAGATTTAGAATTTGAAGATGGTACAGCAACAAGATACAATGTTTTCTTGTTACTTATGCGGAAATTTTCTTATGATTTTTGCAAATGAAACTTAAAAAAAAAAAAAGGGTAGAGTAAAATTTTTAGAAGATCACCCCTCCTAAGAATGACATCTTACGAAACTATGCTAAAGCAGTGTTTAGCAGTGAAAAGGTTTACTTTGACCTTAAAATATGGTGGAATAGTTTGTTAAGAAAGTTGAAATATTTTTACAAATAAAATCTACAATTTCAAAAGCACTAATCGATATAAAAAGAGCAACACATTTTGGCTAAAATATAGAATTTGAAACTATGCTCCCATTTGTAGCAAATTTGAAGTCAATAAAAATGGCAGGGAAAAGCCAAGCAGTGAAAACACAACTGCCGAATGAGTATTTGCTTTCATTATTAGAGAGTTAAACCAAGAAAATTCAGATTTCGCTAAGAATATCTAACGTTCCCTAGTACAAAGAATTATTGAGAGACTCAATGTTATTTTAGTTGGCTTAATAAATTTGGTGGGAAAAGTATGGTGTTGCAGAAGTTATTGTTGATCTTCAAGGCTTAGAAAAAAAATTATTTATTTAAAACAAAGTAAGGTAAAAATCTTGCGAAGAAAACGAATCATTGCCCAATTCCTTCTAACACCAAAGAGAGATTAGAAAACTTTGAAAAAGAAATCCCATAGTATCCGACTACGTTCGAACCGTGATTTTAAAAAGCGCATAAAATGCATAATTTTCTACAGATATTTAGTGTCACTTAGATTAGAATATATGTATAAAACTGTTTTAAGAACATTTTAACAAAAAATTTTATTTAAATACAATATTTTGGTAAAATATTAATTTAGACAACCAAAAGTTCTCCTTTTATAAAAAATGCTTTTAAAATAAATAATATTTTGTGTGTGTGTGTGTGCTATATAAAGTAAAGATTCTCCAGAGAGTCTGAACTATTTTTGGAAAAATTCACATGATTTTCAGAGTTACAACCAATTGAAATATAATTATCGGCGTAAAGTTTTTCTTAAAATTTCTCCCTCTGTTGTCGTAAAAACATGGAGAAACCCACTTCTAAGTTATTATGTGTTTGAAAAAATTCTAGTTGGAGCCTCTGTACAAAGGTCTGAGCCATACACTGAAGTAAAATAATATTATTATATAATAGACGCATTTTTCAAAGGAGTAAAGATTTTTGAAAATGGGTCATTCTATGTTTATTTTTTTGTCGTAAAAATATTGTACTTAAATAATTTTTTATTGTAATATTCTTAAAACAATTTTATATATACATTTTCTAATCTATGACACTAAATATCATAAACATATCCATTTATACGCTTTCGCAAAATAATGGTTCCAAAACGTAGTCGGATACCTTAACGTTACAAAAAATTAGAAAAAGCTTTTTGAATTTGAGCCCCCAAACCCCAACCTTGAATAAGCCCGTGATGGTGCTATGCTAGTAACATTTGTGGATCTGTACTAACAAAAAAGAATTTCAGTCCTGCCGGATTACAACACAACATATACTAAACTAATACCAAACCAGAGTTAATACCTTAAAGCAGATTAAATATCAGTAGCAATAGGAATTATTATTGTTGAGATTTTTTTTAATGCAATGTGCTCATCCAAATCGTAGACACCATTTCGCGCCATTATGATTGATCATTTGAGACATCTCAATCATTAGAAAAAGTCGACTACTTACGGAAAAAATCTACATATTTTAATTTCGTCGTCAGCACGCGCCATACGAGTTAAGCAGAAAACAAAGTGAAAACTCGATTTGCATATTGAAAGGTTCTCGAATATTTTTGTCAACGTAGCGTACGATTGATTTGTTGTCCCTGGACGTTTTTGAAGATTCTGCATTTTAGTTCAAGGTCATGGCTCAACCGGTTTCGAGGCTGAACTTGACAGGATACAATTCTTTTTGAGAGCAAATGACATGAAAAGAACCGTTATCCAATAGAAATTCTTTTTAAAAAAGTCAATTAGTTTTTAAAATAATAATAATGTTTTAAACGTTTTTGCTCTTCTGGCTTTTAAATAGAAGTTTTAAATTAAAATGTCTTAACAACTTTTTCTTGACTACATTCACTACCTGTTCTGAATTACAATATTCTCCGGGTATTTTCAGTAAAAACGCAACGGAACATTTTGTTGTAATTATTTTAGCTACTTATTCAAATGCAATTACAACTGTATTGGTAGATTAAATTATGTGCAATTTAATCAGAGTCAAAAATCTCACAAAAATAATTTCATTATAACTTTAACGAAAATACACTGATCTGTGCAAAACTTAACAAATAATTAAATTTTTTTCAGATTTTCCAAAACCCGCTGAACAGTTTTAAATGAAAATGGGTAAACATAAGAAAAAAGATGCTTTTCTTAGCTATGCAATCAAATTCTATCCATCTCTTTCATTTTTTACAAATTATGGAAACCAATAAAATTTCAAAACTCTAGGTGGCTTTAATTTTGCTCGTATTTCTCAAGACTTATGATTATTTTGGAAACTATGGTACTAAGCAGTGACATAACATACACCCCGCATCACGGAGCAGCCCAGGATTCCAGGGCACCCAAAGTCTGACTGACGCCAAGTACGTACCCTTTTTTAAGATCCGGTCTTGGGCCCCCAAACCTTGATTTTTCAGGGGGGGGGGTTAATATTCATCGTTACGCCACTGGTACTAAGATAATGTTTCATTCATTAACTGAAACCGATAGCAGCTAGAGTCAGGCAAATACCAAACGTAGGTAGCTAGTTTTATCAATGCGTTCCTAAAATTAGTTTCCTGATTCTGAAAGAAGTTCTAGCTAATTGGACAAACATCTAGACGACCAGTTACAGGGCATCAAAGAGCCACCACATGCCCGGATGTGTGACCACTATTTCTTTCTAACTACAAGGTGAAATCGAGAAATGACTGCTATTCAAACATCAAATGAGCTTGTTCCGGTGGTGCTCTTTAGTTTTGAGATATACTGCTTACTGAAGGCTTAATGAAACTGGGATTTATGCCAAGAGACCAATGGTCTGCGTCCTAATGACTCCAGGTCACAAATGAACTCTACTGTCCTGGTGCAAACAATGAGCTGTAAGGCTGTGTTCAGATTCAGTCTGAACACAGATTCTTGCGGGTTCATATATGGAGAACATCAAGGACAAACTACCATACCTCCAGCATCTTAAAAATAAATCACTATGGAGGTTGGGTGTTGGTGGAATATTGGACAAGCACACAGAGCTGCATATTTTTCAGGGATGTATTCCGACTGTTCTTAGGCAAAGAGATATTTCAAAGCCTTGTGCAGGACATTTCATAGGGGCAGTTCAAAGTCAGCCCATTTTTTTGGATGATCGCGCTCGTCCACACAGGTCTCAGTTATTTGACGAATGCTTCGCGAGTGATGATATTCAGTAAATAGAACGGTCAGAGTCAGATCGTAAACTTGAATTCCATGAAACATGTCTGCGATGCTTTTAGCAGAGTAATTGCTGCTCACCAGTCCTGAAGTTAAGAAGTACCTTGGGGAAAAAGTGGAATATATATTGTCTCGAAATCTGTCTCATAAACAGCATGATTATTCGTTGTGAAAACTTCATTGCAGTCACAGATGTAATCATGTCTCATATTAAGCCCTCCATAAATGCCATCTAGTCACATCATTTTTGGACAATCATACTTTCGTGACCATAAATCATTATCAAGAATGAGCACTATTTGTGTTTCATCAATATCTTTTTTAGTAATATTTTAAACTTTTACTTGAATCTGTTCAGTAATTTTTGAAAAATTCGCGAAAATGTGTTTGTTTTTTAACATTTGCACTCAGTAGTATTTAATATATTTAGCCACTACATCAGTTCAGAAGTCTTAAGCAATATTGTTAATGCACAGGAATCCCATCTTTGTAATTTGAATATGCAGACACATAAACTTGAGGCGTAATTTGGGGGAAGAGGCAAAGAAGATTGTGCATCTGTCCCCAGGCATGGCATCTGGAGAACATCAAATTGATTTTAAGTAATCCCAAAGGCACTTCAAAAAGAAATCTCCTTAACTAAAACTTTTTAACGTAATTTTTTTAAAAAAAATCATTTTGTATAAATAATTTATGTATACTTAAATATATATTCTTGTTTTTTCAATTTTTCCTGTGTTATTTAGTTACAAAGTATATTCTTACCTTATATATATATATATATATATAACTTGATTGTATACTCTGTTTGTAATTCACATCTTATCTCAAAAGGACGTGAAAAAGGCTTTTGGGTAACACTTATAATTCAGAGTCTCTCTCTGAAAGCACTATATCGCTTGATTTAAATGCGACAAAAAGTGTGCTTTCATTTGTTTTCTTATAGTTAAAATATAAAAGTTTTCAAATTATTTTAAGCAATACATTATTATTCTCCTTTGATGGATTGAAATCTATCGCACAGTTCTGTTTTTAATAACCTTAACAAATTCTCCGACTTGTAAATGCATTTTCAACGATATTTCCGTTCATATTTGATAATTAATTTTATGCTTTCAGCTCATAACGATTTTTTCAAGGCCGCGGTATCTTACTCATTTATTTTATATATGTTTTGTAAAGGGAGGGGGGTCGTTATCTTTTAACAAAATGAAACCTAGGCAGTATTCTTATTTTAATTTCATCTTCTAACCAAACTCAGTTTATATTTACTCAGAGGGGAACGGATGCGAAATTTCTCGCCTTTTATATTTAGTTCAGTGATTCTCTACCACTATGCACTTTAGAGTGCCGCCAAATTCTTGTAGTGGGCCTCTAATTTTCTTTTTTTAATTTTTAATTATACTTTGAGCAAAAAATAAAATCAGGAACGGAATCATTCGGCTGTATTATAGAAATAAATTATGGGTATTCGTGGTATATTTAACTAGTTCTTTCGTGGATAGATGAAAGTGTATTACAGACAAGTAAAATTTCTTTTAAACTTATTTTATTGTTATTGTGCCTCTAATTTTTGAAATTGTTAAAAGTGTGTAGCGCAATAAGGAAAAGATTGAGAATCACTGATTTAGTTCTTCGATGATAGATAAAAGCACAAATAAAAAAAAGTTCCATAACTTACTCGAAATAACTTAACAGAAACAAACTGATCAGGTAAACATCCCTTGATAATATCATGAAACCAGAGATAAAAAAAAGTGAAAGAGTAAAAAAATTGTGAAAAAACAAAAAACCTGTCCCTCCGTCCCTTACAGCCCCCTGTTCTCCCTACCCCAGCCCGTGTTCTGGAAAATCCGAGTGGGTGAGCACAACCTGAAGCTGACCGAAGGGCCCGAGAAGACGATCCAGGTGTCCGAAGTCCATTTTCACCCTTGGTACCACGCCTACGACAAGGACATCGCGCTACTCAAGCTGGAGAAGGAAATGGAGTTTAACGACTACGTCCGGGCCATTTGCTTGCCGGATGAAGACGCCGGATACCTTGGCTTGCGCTGCGTTGCAACTGGCTGGGGCAAAATAGATTTCGGTAAGTGTGGACTTTTCTGTTTCTGTATGTATAGTTGTTTGCCTTTGTCTATGATAGCTGATGTATCAAGTGCCTTATTTTTCTTTTACATTGTATTCTAACATTATACATCAAAACAAATACTACTGCCAGATGTCGCCAAAATGACCAACGATTTGAAAGACCAATTAGAAAAGACGGAAGACGATAGAAATGTACTATTTGCTGCATTCTTCTTTGGCAACCAGATAATTTATTCTTACAAAAATTTCAAAATTAGTTACCCGGTTTGTCAACAGAAGGCACTTCTGACTGGAAAACTATATAAAAAATGTTTTATCCCGTTTGGCACACGTCAACATTCTCTGGCGTGTTCCAGCGAGTAAATCATTTTCGAAACACACGCCAGAATATTGACGTACCTGAAGAGACGGAGATAAAACATTTTTTATATTGTTTCCAATCAGAAGCGCCATCTGTTGACAAACCTTCTAACTAATTTTGAAATTTTACTGAAAATAAATTCTCTGGTTGCCGAAGCAGAATGCAGCAAACTGTACATTTCTATCACCTTCCATTATTTTTAAATCATTTTTTTCAAATCATCGGTATTTTTAGACACCTTGTATGTCAAGAAGTGGCGTAACGTACACCCCTGCAACCCCCACATCGAGAGGGGGGACAAAAGCTTAACTGATGCCAAGTATGTAAGATCTGGCTTGGGCCCAAAATCTGACTTTGCAGTGGGGGACCATAATATTCTCCGTTAGGCCACTGATGTCAAGAGTGATATTCATTCAATTCCATCCAGTTTGGCAGGCACAATGTCCAATTTTGTGTCAAATTTGATGTAATGATTGCTGTTAAGGATGTATTTCATTATATATATATATATATATACAAATAGCTATAAAACCTAAGTAGAACTAGTCAAGTAGGAAATATTAGCCTTGGCCTTAGGAACCAAGATTGGAGGTTTAAACAAAGTTTTAGGGCTAGCCAACCTTCACCTGTACTGCTAAGCCAAAGGGAAAGGAAGGAGTAATATTAGGAGAAATTTAAATATTACAAATCAAATGCACTATACTATTAAAATATAACGTTAAAAAACTATAGCCTACTAGTATTTACTTGTATAGATTGAAAGTCGATGCAATAAAGTAGATTGTAAGATTTACTTCGTGAGTACAGCAACATGTTATGTTTCCCGCCAATATATATATATATATATAATTATTTTAAGAAAATTATAAAAAACTATACGATTTCTGGAAATCATTGTGTTTTGAATATTGTTAGAACTGCTGTAAGCCTAGCAGAAACTTTTTTAGGATAAATATAAATGTGAAGGAGATAAGTGATGAAAAACTTTTGTTTCGATTCTCGGTCAAGTAATGAGGAAGGCAGCTGATTTGGCGCCCCTTTCACTAAGCCAAACAACGTGAGGACACCCATCCTTCAACGAAGAGCGTTATTTTTTCAACAAAATACGGAATGAAAAATTATTATTTGCATGCTGCTGCGAGGAAATTTTGCGGGAGAAAAAAAAATCTTTGAGCCAGCAGACTATTTTATTACATTTTATCAAACCTTCTGCATCAAAATAACTTCGGTTTGTGATTTTGTATTTGTGTTATTTAAAATTTTATTCAACATTATTTTTTTAAGTTATTTTCTTTTGTCTTCGGCCCCAACTAAAATTAATTTATGTATTTCTAGGAGGAATTATACTCCGACATACGCGAATTCGATTTACGCGTCTCCCACCTCTCGCGTTAGGAGTATTACTGTATTGGAAAAACGTTAAGAACGTGTAATTTGCTGTGACGGCTTACAAGCATTACATTTGTCTCGGAATGGTCTTATACGAAGATAACAATTGTCTTTTTTACATTAATATTAAGAAGCGTTTAATTCTAGGGCAGCTGTTCTGTGACTAAAATATTCCATTTCGTGCGGAAAAAAATAAATAAGATCTAAAAAAAAGTAAAAAAATACCTGGATAAACTGAAAACCTCATCGTGTGGTCCTTGACCTTACCTCACCATTTCAAGGTCAGCCGATCTCATTTCGTTTTCGTGCTAATATCTTATCATTTAGCACAATTAGCATGCGTGCGGCGTACAGATTTAGCATTTTGATTACGGGTTAGACATATTTATACTCTTCCATCATCACGAACTTGAGCAAGACATCGTATAATAATCATTAATTGTTAATTTTTATCTCTTAGGTAAGAAAAAGTGAAATTCTAATGTTTCGATCGGACTAATTTTCGAGATTCAATTTTAAAAGAAATTTGATCCAAAATTTTAAATTCTCGAAATTCATAATTTGTTTTCGGGTATTTTTTTTTTTTTTTTTTTTTTTTTTATTGAAAAAAAAAAGATGATATTATTAAAAAAAAAAATCGAAAAATATAATTATTTCACTGTCATATATATATAATTTGGTACAATATTTTTTTCCAGAAGCAAAAACTACATGTTGTATAACAAGCGTGTCAAACTCAAGTACTGACTTTGGCCAAATAAACAAGGTTTAATTTATGGTGGGCCGCAAAGAAAATCAAAATTCATAGAAACGTAGATTTGTTTCGAATAGTACATTATAATAAACATGTATAAAAGAACAAGAAAAATTTAATATGACTTTATATTCCTGATACTTGACATGACTTCTTTGCTACTGTCTTTCCTAATTCCGGAGAAAAAAATTTTGATATTTTATTATATATTTTTGTGTACCAATATACTGATCGGGTCACAAAAATGGTCGTTGCGGATTGCATGCAGCCCGTGGGCCACGCGTTTGACATCCCTGCTGTATAAAATTGTATCTTAAATAGATTCTGAAAAAGTAGTATTAAGTTGATATATTACTTTTCCATCTATCTAGAATTACGAGGGGGGAGGCATCCCAAAACAACCGGAATCGAACTATTGCTCGCACATGCTTTGTTGCAATGAGTTACTATTAGAGGGTGTTAGTTGGGGATCTATCGTGACAATTAAGGCCTTATCACACGTACACGTTTAGAGCAATTTTTCGTCCAACTCGTGCAATTTTTACTCAGTTGCCGTAGCAACGGCTCCCAACAACTTTTTGCGTGAGCTGAAAAAGTTGTTCCAAATAAAGCTTTAAATTCCAACCAATGGGGTTCTTCGGCGCCCTACGTCATAAGCAAGATGGCGGCTTCGGTTTCCTCAAATGCATTAGATATGGCGTATAATATTTTAATGTTGTGTAATATTTTAACGGCGTATAATATTTTAAATAGAATGGTGTTCCATTTCTGTTTACGTTCATCAACAAAAGCGCGAGCGAAATAAAAGAAACAATATTGGATGTTCGTTTTCCGAAGCAGAAAAATCGGTGAGTAATTTTTCATTGTGGAGATAGAGCCCGGCTGACGTCAGAGTATATTGTTTTGCTCACGGCAACCCTTCACCATCAGCTGGGTGGAAAATTGTCCTAAGCGGTTCCTCCAAATATGAGTGTGTTATAAAGCCTTTTGGTGAGTGGGCATCAGTCTGAGTTAAGTCGATTGCTTGTGGTACTCTGTTGTATGAGTTCCTGTTTCAACCTTTGGCGATTAGTGAGATGGCCAACTACAAAGAACAAAGATTGTGTGCGAAGTTTTGCTTTTTCTTGGAAAAACTGCAGCCGAGACCGTTGCGATGCTTCGACAAACCTTTAATGGTGATGCTTTGAGAAAATAACAGGTCTACGAATGGTTTTCCCCTTCAAATCTGGCAAATGAAAACATGCCGGTCGGGTCTTCACCAGCACTAGGCTCGAACTCATGGCACGAGTCCGTTATCTTGACCACTATGCTACTGCGGTCATTTTCGCACTGGGAAACAGCTGAAGATTCAAAAAGTAAAAAGTTGTTTACTGAATACATACAGATACACAGTGCGTCAAATAAATTTTAATTCTTGTTCTGTAAAAAGAAATGGAAACAAGAAATTAATTCCATTTTGGTTTTTCATTCAAAATAGAACCCTCCTGTTTCTATGCGCTTGTTACAGCGATTTATTAATGAATCGAACGCCTATTGTGAATCACTTTTCGGTATGGCATGAAAAGCATGCGTCAAAGCTATTTGTATGGTCAAAATATCCTCAAAATAACACCCTTTTAACTTTATTTTAAATTTTGGGAATAAGGAGTAGTCACGGGGTACTAAATCATGTGAATACTGAGGATGGTTCAACATAGACATGTTTTGCCAAAAATAGACGAATAATAAAGAAGGTGGGAGTGGGCACATTGTCGTGCAACAAACACAAATTACTTTCACTCCGATATTCTGGACGAATTCTACGAATTTTAGCTATCAAACGTTTTAAAACGTACTGACCTGTAACTGTTTGTCCAGTTGGAATTAATTCTTTATAGATAAAAACCTTAATATAGAAGAATGTAACGAGCATTGTTTTAAATTTTAGATGGAACTTTCATTGATTTTTTGGCTTGCGGTGAATTTTGTGACTTTCATTCCGCACTATGTCGCTTTGTTTCAGAATCATATTGAAAACACAAGGATTCATCACCTGTTAGAATGAACTTCAAGAAGTTTGGATCGTTTTCAGTAGCTGAAATGATATCTTTGCAATGTGCTCTTTGTTCAGGGGTTAAAGTAAATGGAACAAATTTAGCACACATTTTATTTTGCCCAAATCTTCATGCAGGGTGGTTCGAATCGTTTCTTTATTGGTGCTTAAAGAATCTTCCATCAATCTCAGGGACGCACAGTGATCGTTTGCCACGAAATTTCACACTTTCTCAATAATTTCAGGTGTCCTAGAGGAACATGGTCTTCCACAACGTTGATCATTTTCTACATCTCTTCCATCAAAAAAAAAGTTTTTACCACACAAAAACATTTGATCTATCAAACAACAGTCACCATAAACTTGTTTCATGAGTTGGTATGTTTCCGAAGCACTTTTTTTTACCAAGTTTTGCGTTACATTTAATCAGAGCTCGTTTCTCCATCTTAAAAAATCAACATGAAAAAAAATTTATTTCTGCAATGTGAATTCTGTCAACTACTTAACTAAATGCGCACAATTTGTTGGCAGTGTGTCAGCAGACCATGGACTTGATCACACATGCGCATTTACACTCATAGAGCTATTTGAACCTACACTCTGGGACGTGTCTTTAAACTTATTTGAAGCACTGTGTATATTTTATTATTTATTTATTGTATTTTAAGAACTTTCAAGCAATTATAATTTTTTAACCTTGTTTTTGTGTTTCTGATAGGGTGAAATTATAAGGTGACTTATAAGAATAACTCCTATATTGTACATACCAGCAAACCCCGTACTTAGGTATTATATCATCGACTAATTTTGTCAACTGAAAAGTCGTCGCCAAATACCATGATGAACGAGTGCGTGAAAAGATACAAAAATTATTGTACCCGATTGCTGATGAAAAAAACTCCTTTTTTCTCTCAAAACTTATGAACTGAAGCCTTATTGCTAAAATGTTTTTCTAATGTTCCTTCTCTTGATCTAATTTTTGATTTTTAGCGAGTATCCTGCTTATCCTTGCTACTAAGACTCTACATACTCGTATGTAATGCTAAATTAATTTTCGCGCGTAGAATTTGAATTAGAATACAACCTGAAATTCCAACCTCTTGTATTAATTCTTTTGAAATCTCAGATAAGTATTCTCAAAACAAATAATACGCAAATAGAGTAATATATGAAATTGCATTTACCTGCACGCCATAAGATCCTTAATTAAAGTTCGAAAATGGCATAGTAATACAAGTAAAAATGATAACACTCTTCCCTATTTTTTTAGTGTCAAATTTTTTGTTCTACTATAACTAGAATTTTATGCTTGATTTCCCAGATGCTCAATATAGAAATTACGTGAAAATCATGAAGGAAAAAAAATCAGTGCCATGAAGTCCAAGGCAAACAGCAGTGATTTCCTGTCATATATTCACAATCAGAAAATAGATAAAATCAAATGGACAAATGAATTAGTTCACTGTGAGTACGTCTTAAGTTAAGAGTAGAGTTGACAATATTTTTAAAAATGCCACGCCTTTAAGAAGTAGCAGACCTTGATTTCATCTGATGCAACCCAATTTTTTTTATCCTGTGTTTTAAGGTCTTAAAATTGGCAACCATGAAAGCACAGTTTCAGAAATGTTACTGCAGTTTCATGAAAACGGTTCGGTTCCAGAAATTTATATCCATAATTCATTGAACAATATTTACTTTAAAATAGTATTTTTAATAAATAGTATATTGTTAAAAAAAGATAATGAAATAGTAAATATTTATTCATATCAACATTAATAATATGCTGGGTGTTCAAAAAGTATGGCTGCATTTTCAAATTTTAATTACAAATAAACAAATATACTCATTTACAGTTTTTTATGTTTCATAAGGAAAATATAAATTCTTTTTTGCAATGTTTAATTGCAAGATTTCAATGTGCCCTTCATTGGTCGTGTGTTATACTTTGAGTCTATACGAGTAACATGATCTCCTTCTGCTAGAGTGACCAGATTTGGTTTTTGACAATATGCTAACTATATATCGTCAATATGCTTTTAATGCCACTTATAAATTGTGGATCTTGAAAGTGAACTTCGTTTATAAGTAATGCGAAATTTACGCTGTGCGTGCGTTGAAAATTGAAATTCAATAAACCTTGTTCTTGCGTTGAAACCATTTTGAAACGAAAGTGATCCAAAACGAAGACGTTGCACTATATAGTTCGCATTTCTTGAAACAGAAACTTGAATCTTTTTTTTATGGAACATAAAAAACTGTAAGAGAGAAAAGGGAAAATCTTTTTAATTCGCTTTTGAAAGTGTAACCATACTTTTCGACTCCCTACATTTTGATTTTTCGGTGAGTTAAGCTTAGTTTTATAGAAATTACAGTTTCGCTTCAAAATATATAAACAATAATTACCACATATATATGAGTGTGTATACAATGTCTTATTTTTAAGTTCTTTGCCGTATTCAATAGAATTTTCGTAATTTTCTGTTTAAGGAAGTAATATGTGTTTAAAAATTCTTATGCACACATTGAATGAGTGAATATATTAACGTCGCACTGTTCAGCTACACGAGGGTCAAGTGACGAGGTGGTTTAAGCCATGGTCAAGTGACGAGAACGGCACCCGAGAGGGCAATCCCCTCTCCTGACTACCACACCACACCACACCATCGGGAGGACGTTTCAGCTCTCGACAGATTTAGCGTGCATCGCTGCCCTACACGACGGGTCTTTAGTGGTACTGGGCTCGAACTCGTGACAAAGCCAGCCACGATCCAATACCTATACCACTCGGCTACTGCACACACTGAATGATCATATGGAAAAAAAAAAGCTAAATATAAAACAAGTAATATTAAAAAAAAAATTTTTTTTTAAGTCAATTCCTGTTTTGTTAGCAAAACTGGTTGGCGCCATCTGTTGCATATAAATCTAACTTCATCATAAATAACGCAGAATAAATTTAAAATTAAAAAATAAATTTTAATTAATCAATTAATGTTTTTAAAAAAAACTGTGTTATTATCAAGTGTCATCCAATACAGGTTTTAAAAAAAGTATTTGAACTTGAATGGATAAATCGAAAAAGTATTTTACTGACGATTGAAAATTTGAACAAGATATATATATATATATATATATTGAATAAATATATATATATATATATATTGATATAAAGATATATATTAATTTTTTGAGTCAATTCCTGTTTTGTTTGCAAAACTGGTTGGTGCCATCTGTTGCATATAAATCTAACTTCATCATAAAAAACGCTGAATAAATTTAAAATTAAAAAATACATTTTAATTAATCAATCAATATTTTTTATAAAAAAACTGTGTTAACATCAAGTGTAATTCACTATAAGTTCTAAAAAAGTATTTGAACTTGAATGGATAAATATAGAAACAGTATTTTACTAATGATTGAAAATTTGAACAAGATATATATATTGAATAAATATATATAGGGAGAGAGTGAACTAATAGCAGGAATTGAATAAACGTAACTGTTTATTTTACAATAGAGTTCTCTTATTTTTACTTAACCCTTGAGACCGGCATTTTATGTACTGAAGATCCGCCGGGTTGAGGAGCTGATACATATTAAATCTGTCGAGCATAAAAGTTCCCCCGTTTGGCGAAGTATGGTACATTGTAAAAGAAGGTGTCAGCTGACGTGTCATCCTCGTCAATTAATCGTGGTCCAAAATTACGAGGACAGTCTACCATAGCCCTCGTGTTTCTTTATAGAACGACACTAATAAACACTATACCTATTTCACTTAATCGAAATTTATTTGCCCCTGTAATTATAATGGTTTTATATATAAACACGGTAAATAGTTTCTAACAAGATTTTAATTTCAAAATATTTAAAAAAGACAAATTTTGGATTTAACTTGTACATCTGGGAATTTCCGAAAAATCGAAGAAGATTTCAACATCAGCAAAGCGCTATATTACTTTCTGAAATCTGGCATCAGAAGTTTCACGAAATAACACAGATGCTGGAAAAATTGATATGTAGTGGCTTTTACTTCCTTTTCTGTTATCAATGAAAAATTACTCAGATTTTATTTGATTGAACCGAATTAGGTCAAAGACGCTTGATGCAAATCCCTGCCTTTCCCTCTGAAAAAAAAATGGTAAAATGTCAAAATAAAAATGCCTACATAGATAGATTCTACGTGATATGAAGAAAAGATACTTTTGAACGAAATCTTTTTATAAATGTTCGAAGAATTTTAAATTATTATTCTGGCAGAATTGTTATTCTGAGTAGGTTTTAAAGCCAAAAACACTGTAGTAAAAAACTGAATCCTTTAATTGTATTTTCTTATTAATCACGTTAACATTTCTTATTTCTTGAGAGAATTAATCAGTTATAATTTGGGTGGATGTCTCTTAGATAAGAATGACAGCCGTTTATTATTACTTTTTTTGCAGATGTTCATAAGGTTTTAATTTTTAAATATCTTATTAATGAAGCGCTTCGTGTTTCAAATATACTCGTGTCAGTTATCTGATGTATTTTATCTCTCATTTTTGGATTTTCCGCAATTTACCTTCTTTTACACTAACTCTTAAATGTAAACTTGCTCTTGAATACATTTTTCTGAACTTCTACTTCACGATTTATTTGGATATAACCATTAAAAATTCTCTATTATTTTTTTCTTCAAAAGTATTTAAAAAATTCCAACACAGTTTTAAACTGTGTGCGATCGAAAAAATTTTATGAAGAATAAATAAAATCGGATTTTTTTCGACTGGTACAGATTATGGAGAATCTTTTTTTCCCCATCCAAATTCAAAAGATCAATTGCTTTTTTTAAGATGAGGAAACGTGTTGCTACTATGCATGGTTCCGGATATCCATTTCTGCTTGACTGTGAGATTCACTAATCAAAGATAATGCACCTTCTCATCTGATGAGCCGATATCAGGTAAAGCGATCAACACATCTAAACTGGCTTCTCATTCTCAACATCCACAGTTCACCAACGCAATCGACTTCCAACAGACTTAATATAAATACTTCTAAAAAAGTGATCCCCAACCTCCCTGTACGCGGACCAGTACCGGTCTGTAGATCAAATGTTACCGGGCCGCTCAAGGATCATTAAATATTTTTTTTTATTTACTGTGATGTATTTCTCTTGGGATTGTACGACTTTTCTATGAAAATCACTTTGTATTCCAATTAAATCACTTTTCATGCCTTTTTTTGTTTAACTATTTTTCATTCTAAAGGCATTTTTAAATAAAATTAAATAAAAACTATTAAATCAAAACAATTTAAAATATAAACAATCAATGTTCCCCCCTCAGCAGGCAGCGGTAAAATTATCAAACGTTGACCGGTCTACGGCGATAAAAAGGTCGGGGAGCACTTGTCTATATAGCAGTGCCCCCCCCCCCCCGGCCCATGGATCAAATGTTACCGGGCCGCTCAAAGAATATTAAATTATTCCTGTTTTATTTACTATAATGTATTTATCTCTGTATTGTGTGAATTTCCACTCAAATCACTTTATATTCCATGTTAAATCTCACTTTATATTTATTTTTTGGCGGAATTGAGTTTTATTCTGAAAACATATTTAAATACAATTAAATTAAAATTATTAAGTCAAAACAATTTAAAATATAGACAATCCACGTTTCTCTCCCATTTCTTAATCAGACCGCGTTAAAATTATCTAAAATTGACCTGGCCTCGACGATAAAAAAGGTTGGGTAGCACTGCTCTAAAAATCGGATCTTTAATGAAATCAGGACTCACGCGCGAACAGGAGAAGATCGTCTGTTTCGAAAAAATATTCATAAACCTCGCATGTGAATTGATTATTTATTTGACAAATGTTCATTCAAATGTCATCAAGAGGGCCCGCGATAGACGAATAGGCCCGTCGAGGTCAATATTGTTTATATCGAGTTGTAAGTTTAAACCTTGATGTCACTATAGACCCCACACAGGGGTCGGCACAAGTATTAAGTTCACATTAAAATTTTTTTATTCATCTTTTTATTTAATTGTAATGAAAGAAAATATTTATATTTTACGTTGCTAATTTCTAATTTTAATAAATATGTTTAAAAACACATAATATATGTACAAATTTAAGCTTTTTATTCTTGTTGAAGAATTAATTATATTTCATGCTGTTTATTTTTGTGTTAACAAATAGCTTTAAATGATGTAAAATTAATATATTATATAAATCTGTAAATCTAAATTATTGACCTATATTTTGCAACTCTGACTGCATTATCACGAAATCGAATTGTTTTGAATGGGCGTGGTTGATTTGTCACTGGCCTTCTGTATCCAAGGTTGCTGGTACAAACCCGGTCCAAGTCGGTGGATTTTCATGATGCAGAAAATCGACAGCGGCCATGTCGTATGATTATAAGGTTTGTAAAAGATTCCTAGAGTGTCTGTTTGACTTGGATGCTCTCGGGAAAATGAAATCCTAGTACAGGTTTGCTTCATCAGAGCTCAGGTGCCTCCCTCTTGGGAGGAAACTGGGCGTCAAAATTACCTGCGGCGATTGGTATCCGCCTATATGGTGTCGTACTAAAAAGTGATACCAACTTTCGGGGGATGTACTAAGTCTGCAATGGTTAATGATCACAAATCGCAGCCCATTAGAAATTTAAAAAAATTGTCCGTGTTGGCACGCTGAATCATATTAGTAAATTGGTTTGGCAAGCCACAGCTGAAAGGTTGCTGACCCCTGATGTAGACCTTCCGTGAAGAGGGACTGTTGAATATATTAAATCTGCTGAGGAACAAAGCCATCTCGTTGGAATGGTATAGAAGTTTGGAGAGTGAGGTACTAGGCTAGGAGTCATCCTCGTCACATTTAACGTGGTGACATTATGAGATTCATCATCAAAAGCTCCAGTGTGGCTTCGAAACGCGACGTTAATATGTATTCACAATAATCAATCAATCGTAGTAACATGAGGTCGAAACTCATATATTTGAACTTTGGTACAAAGGCTGACATCTAAAATAACATTAACTCTCACTGCCTCATCTTTCGTGAGGATTTCCAGTCCCGGCAGATTTAACACTCCTACTTCACGACATATTTGAGAGACGATATCATAAGTCGCGGCCGGCAGGATGCCGTTGTTTATTTGGCGCTGGCCATGAACGCTCAAGGTTTCGAGTTCAATTCCGGCCCAAGTTGCTGGATTTTCATGGTGCAAAAAATCAACAGCGTCCACGTCGTAGGAATTTGTGGCACGTAAAAGCTCCCTTGAATGCCTGTTTGGCATGGGTGCTCTTAGAAAAATCAAATTCCTGGTGCAATTTCGCATCGTCAGAGCTCAGGTGTCTCCTTCTGGGGAAGATAACACATATCCACTGCTCCTGCGTCTAAGAATGATGTCTGCACTACGTCAGTTAGGCTCTTTTGTGACTTAGAGTAAGTGAAATGCAGGTTTTTGGTTTGCTGGCATATAAACCCTGTCCCATTAAGACTTCAGTAAAGAGTGAAGTTTCCAGAATTGGTGGAAGGTTCAATTGCGATTTGTTATTTCCGTATTGCATATCGCAGTCAAAAAACCAAGTAGCAATCATATTAGCTTGCGATGACTCTTGAGTGCCTTGTAAATGATTTTCATACGGTTCGTGGCAGCGGTAGCCTAATGTTCATGGTCACGAACTCATGGCCGGTGTGTCATGAGTTTGAGCTCTAATGCTTCTGAAGACCGCAGTGTAGAGGAGTTGATGCAAGCTAATCCCGTTGGCCCAGTGTGGTAGTTTGGAGATTAGATGCTAGCTCAGATAACGTCTTCGTCATTTGACCATGGTTCGAAATAAGCTTGGGATTGGCCTATCACTGGTTTCTCAACTGCTCGTTATAGTTATCAAATCAACTAAACGTTGTCTTTGGGCAATTGCTTGAAAAATTTCGAAAATGATCTTTCACAGAATCACCAGCAAAACTAAAAACGTACCGCATACTGTTTGAAATATCTGTCATGTATAAGTTTTCTTATTTTGCATAAAATATATAAAACATAGATTAATTTGATTGGGCAAATAAGAAAGGCATTTTTTCTTTGTTACGTTTGTCAATTTTTATTTAAAACGGTAGTTTTCTTAAAAAAAAAAAATCTATAAAAATACATATACGTTCGTTTCTTAACTGTTGCACAACCTATGTAATTGTTAAATTAATTTCTTGCAATGTGTGAATTACATACGGGGACAAGATTGGAAAAAAAAAATGTTATAAAGGTAATTAACTGGATTTTTTGTGTGTGTGTTTTGAATAATATTATAATTGTTTTGACATATTTTTTTTAAAAAAAATCATTTCCTTATTGTGAAATATACAATTTATATAAATATAGTAAGTTTTTAAGAGCGATTTCATATACTGACTAACATAAACTGTTCTTTATTTTGTTAAAACTTAAATATCTCTTATCTCGTTTAGATCATATAAAGATGAATAATAATATCTCCCATATAAATGTTCAATTATTAAAAATTCATTCATAACTATTTTATTCAGAGGATGCCGCGATTGTGTAGTTTCTTACAACTCTTTTAACAAGTTTTCTTATTTTGATGTTAAAAATATCCTTTCTGTACAGTTTAAGCTTTTGCTCACATAATTTACTGAACTAACCTAAGAAACCACAAAAAAATTCATTATATCGTATTTCTTTAAACAAATGTTCAGTCGAACCTCCATATAACGAGTCTGTATTTTACAAATTTCTCTATTTTACGAACTTTTTCCTGGAATCAAGAACATTTTACCATTTTCTTCGTAAAACAATCTCCAAATAGCGAAATGCATTTTCTATTTAACTAACTTTTTCTCTTGATTCGATTTTTTTCTCCCTATTTTTAAAACATTTCTGGCCATTTTTCAACTTATTCTCTCTTTCAGCACATTTTATGGTGATCAATGACCTTGATCTGGTTTTACCAGATGCCTAACTCCGCTAGAGCAATGAAATTGCCATAATTTTTAAAACAAAAACGCAAATAAAACAAACTGATTTTATCAGTAATTAAATTTTCTGGACGCATGGGGTAGTATATGTTTAAAATTACTGGTCATTAATTAATGTACGTTTAAAATTAGAACGTGTTAAAATATTCATTACTTTTATTATAAAAAATTATTTTTAAAAATACAGTGATGGACAATGCTTTTTTTCTTGTTTTCCTAGCAGATTTCTTTATGATGGGAAAATGTGAATACGTAACTACTTTTTTAAGTAATATATGTAGTGTTTATGAATTTAAAATTTGTTTTATGTAGTTTCTAAAGTATATTAAAAGATGAATATTTGATCTAGCTCTGTGGCGGAGAGAAAATATTTCTTAATATTATCAATTCAATTAATGTTTTTGTAAGTATTGTAAAGTAGTTTTATACTGCACTTGACAGTGACGTAACGGAGAATATTGGAGCACCCCCTGAAAAGCCAGGTTTGGGCCCCAAGCCGGATTTACAAAGAATTGCAAATTCATAACATAACATAGACTTTGGGCCCCCAGAATCCTTTGCGAGGGTGTATGTTACACCACTTCCATTTGACTTGTATATTTCCATTAGTTCAATATTTATTTGCCTTCGATATTTGTTAGAAAATATATGCATGCATACACGCATAAATTCATCAAGAAGAAACAAATAAAAGAAAAATCGCAAATATAAACTTTTAGAGCTCAAATTCGCAAATTGAAATCATCTCCTTGCTAATGATCTAGAAAATTTAGAGGAAAAAAAAACATTTTGAGAAGTAGTATTTACACAAAATTTTACATTTTGAATTCAAAAAGTGTAAATAGTGCTGCCATCTATAGCTGAATGCATTAAAAACTTTCATGTTTAAATTGTGATTGACATTATTTTTAGAATAAAGAAAATTTCTATCTTTTAACATTTTTCATTGTTCTTACAGTCTGTTATACAACTTTTGGAAGTGATTAATTGTGCATGTGTTCATTCCACGTTCAAAATATATCGGGGTTTATTATTTTTCTTTCTTTCTTTCTTCATTTTATTTTAATTTTAAGAGTTTAATATTATTGGAATAGCAATTCCAAGTATTCCATGGGGTACAGTTAAAGTAAATGTACCACAGCTTTAAAACTCTTTTATCGCACCAGTAGTTATTTTTCAAATTTTATGGGAATCCTATTTTAAAACTCTGCTTTTTTTATTTTAATGAAAACAGTTTTAAAGACAATTATTTCGATTAGAATAAAATTACCCCTAATAAAAGTTCCGTCGCTTTTTTAAAAAATATATTCATTACACTTATATTTGAAAAAGGAAAAGGAAACCTGTCTCAAAAATGTGTTTTAATGACCGGTTCTTGTTTGACATAATGACATGGGTTGGTAATTTTAATAAATTTAATGGTTTTAAAATCTTAGAATGCTGGAAATTCAAACTGCTGATAAAACTGGATAGTCGTGTAAAGAAAAGATAAACTATTTTGTTTTGTTTTTTCGCCTTATTTCGTATAATGAAATAACTATTTAACTACAAAACAGTTAAAACTCTTTAAGAAAATTCGCAAAGGACAGGATAAGAGCAAAATATTTCTTAATTCAGAAACATTTAATGAACTGATTTCTCAACTTGAGAAGTAATACCTAAATAAACATTAGTTTCGGATAATCTGAATAATTAACAATTTAACAGTGTTTAAATAACTAATTTTAATACTATCACGTATATAAAGTTAATTAGCAAGATTAAAGTTAGGCATATTTTTCCAGACAGAAAAGTGCTTTGACATTAAAATTACATTTGCTCTGCTATAAAGAGTAAAGAAATTTGCATTTCTAATTGAATTAATCCATTTTTCCACGCTTAAAACGAGTTCCATATTTCTTCTCTTGTACTATCATTAAGATGGGCTTAAATTTTGCATGATAAAGAAAACAAACTGGAAATTGATTAGTTTTCAGTGTTTTAAAGAACGTAATTCTAACGCACATGTAGGACAATTTAACGAGCTTAATTGATGAGAAAATTGGAACATTTTTTTTGTCCGCATTTTTCTGTCTGTGCTCCAAATTTGATGTGAGGCTCTTTAACATTTAGTTGAGATAGCTTTAAAACAGCTTGCTTTCATCTTATTTGAAAGAGTAAACCAAACTCAGAACACATTTGCAGGTATAAAAATGTTCCAGTTTTCATATAGTAAGTTCGTAGCTTATGTGTATGTTTATTTATATTTTTTACACACAGCATCTTTTTAGAAAAATTCTATAAATACGCTGGTTTTCATTTTAGCATGTAAAGTTTAAGACTTATTTGGTTTTGGTGCTAAACAGAATAACAGGCGCAGTAAAAGAGTATGCATTTTATACCCAAACAAAATTATTATTATTTCAATTAGAAATTAATAGTTCTGTACAAATGTTAAATATAATGTAGAACAGCAAAGTTAGAAAGTGTGTGTTATATGAACACACACTTATAAAAATTCGTTACAAAAACAGTTTCAAACTTGTTCCCTATTCTTTAGTATTACGGGAAGTTTTTCTTATAGGAATATATAGGTAGGGTAAACAAGTTACAATACAATAATTTGCGCAAGTAGAAATTCCCCTAAGTATGATTCCTTGTATTCCAAGAAAGTTTTGGAGGCCGCGGTAGCCTAGTGGTCAAGGTAACGGACTCGTGGTTGACGTATCATGAATTCGAGCCTGGTACCGCTGAAGACCCGCCGTGTAGAGTGAACGATGCATGTTAAATCTGTCGAGAGCTCGAACGTCCTCCCGTTGGTGTGGTGTAGTAGTTAAAAGAAGGGGGAGGTGTCAGCTCAGGTGTCGCACTCGTCACTTGACCATGGTTCAAAATGATGAGGTCCGTCGCCAAAAGCCCCCGAGTAGCTGAATAGTGCGACGTTAATATTCACTCACTCACCCAAGATAGTTTTGAAAACACATTCAATGATATAGATGTATGCTAAACCAAAATGTACAGCTATCTTCAATTCTTGTCATATTTCTATAAGCTAGGGGGGATGGCGTTAGTCGAAGGGTCGTGTCATGAACTGTTGTCATGGGTTAGTCCTGGTGGTGCTGAAAACTCGCCTGGGGTTGTTGCGCGTTAAATCGGTCGAGACTCACGGGGGTGCATTGTGGATGTTGCGATAGAAGGTTACCAGCTTGGGTGTTGTCGTTGTCACTTGACCGAGGCTCAAAATTACGAGGTCTATTTAGTTGAAGTTATGTAGCTGTAGCACCCTGGTAATGTCAATCGATTCAGATTTTTAACATACCTAGCATTTAAATCATTGACATCTAAGAATGACGAAGTGACGGTTAATGGTATCCCCCAAACCTTTTGCTCAATCAGAAATCCTACTTTTAGTAATCGAATGGACACAATCATGGGAAGTTATCATTGAGAGTGACATTGAGACGGCATTCGAGTTGGTATTTCCTTCCCCTATATACACAGTCCAGTCACATTAATGTGACCACCTACCAAAAGCCAGAATAACCCTCTTTTGCAGAGAGGACTGCTGCGAGACTCGCAGGAAGAGAGTCAATTAGGTTCCTGAAGGTCTTCACTGGGATGTTTAGCCATGCCGACTACAGTGCCAGGGCCAGCTGCGCTAGATTAGAATCCATGGCGTGAACAACCCGATCGAGATGGTCCCACAGATTCTCTATTGGGTTTAAGTCAAGTGAGTTTGCTGGTCAGGGGAGAATGGTAAACTCATCCTGGTGCTCTTCGAACCACGCAAGTACACTGCCAGCTGTATGACACTTTGCATTTCCCGCTAGTAAATGCCATCATCCTGAGGGAAAATAATACCCATATAGGAGTGGAAATGGTCCTCAAGAACAGATACGTACTTCTAATGATTCATCGTGCCTTCCACAATGATGAGAGAACCCAGAGAATGCCAGGAAAACAATCCCCAGACCGTAATTCTCTCGATTTGAAAAGTTAAGCTAATATTTATAGTCAAAGTAAAAGGGTTTAGCTGTCAGAAAATTATTTTAGAATACATTATTTGTTTTAGTATGTTTTAATACCATTTTCTTGTCCCTAAATTTTGTAGAGGGCCGATGTATGTTAAATCTGTAGATTCCATTAAATGTTTCCATTGGCCTGATGTGGTAGCTAGGAGAAAGGATGCCAGTTGGGGTGTTGTCCTCGTCATTTGACTGAAGTTCAAAATGATGAGGTCCATCTCCAACAGCCTTCGAGTTTCTTTATAGTGCGACGTAATTAAGGTTTAGAAAAACTATCTTGTAAATATGTGTTTAGTGCTCTCATTGATGAAATGAAATGTTGTATCTTAATTTCCTTTTTCTCTCCTCCAGATAAAAGAGGATCGAACGTGCTGAGGGAAGTAGAAATTCAGGTGCTGGACAACAACATTTGCCACGCAGCCTACTATCCCACCTACAAAATCCCCATCAAGGGGTGGCATCTGTGCGCAGGAATCCTGGAGGGAGGAAAGGGAACTTGCCAGGTATAGCAATACTTTTTACCAATATTTTAGTTTTAATACAGTCACACACACACACACACATTAGACAGTAATATCTCGACATTTTAAAAATATTACTTAATTTAATACATTAAAATCTAATTGATAGCCACCCATCCGGTATAGTGGTTAGCGACGCTGACTGCTGTGCCGTAGGGCCTGGGTTCGAATCCGGGAGAAGGCATGGATGTTTGTAAATGTGTAGTGCCTTTGCGGCATGAGGATACTTTAAATAACCGTCGAGCCGCAATTAATCTCGTGAGGTTTATGGAAGGAGAAGAAAGGTGGGAGGTTCTCCTTTAAAATTTGGGTGGAACCGAGCCAAATTGTACTATCACCTGTATGGTGTTCAAAGCTACGTCTGACGACAGACGTAAAAATCAGGCCCTTTTCTGCGATGAATTTCTTGGACCTTGATCTGATGTTATTGTTGATCAGGTGACATAAGTAACAACAACAACAAATCTGATTGATTGATAAAATCAGATGGTTATTCCTTTTACACATTATTTCATAGTTCATTATTATATTTAGCATTCCAAATACTTATATCCAAAGGCAGTCCCTTAAACACGACATCTTGGATATGGTTATGTGGCTATGAATTCGTGGTTTGCATTCTGTTGGCTTTCCTTTCAGTTATAGAGAATTTGTTTATTGTTCTAGTTTTTTCGTTTTGTCTTGCTGTTGTTTCATATGATATGCTATTTACTGGCGCCCCGTAACAATGCTATGAGTGTGTGTGTGTGGATTTTTATGATAATTATAATCTTTAAAAAAAAGAGACAAAAGGACGGAGAGTTGCATTCAAACTCTTTCTGAACCAGAAAAGTTACCTGATTTTTCACCATTTGAACATGTATATAAAGTAGATGGCCGTTGGATTTCGGCATCACAGAAAAAAGAAACAGAATATCACTAACAGCATTTGAAATATCACAAGATAATAATATATTGTCTATATCACAAGGTAAGAATTGAACTCTACATCATGCCAGTCTTATGCAAGCATACAATCACAGAAGAGATTTAATTATTGACTAGGTTTGGGTTGATGTCACGATTACGTCTTAAATACGTGGTGCATGCTAATACTCTTCGCTGTTACCATTTTACTTTTTATAAAAACTTTTTTTAAGTATATGTATATTTGCGAGCTGTATTTACGCACATTAGTTTAAAAATATTCTTGTAAAAGGTATATACATTATATTTAAAGAAAAACAAAAGATTTTTGTGTTATTTCTAAAGCTTTTTGGAAGAATCTTAGTTATTACCTAATCATTAAAAATATTTGAAGTTCTATATGCAGAACTTATAAATTCAACAGTATCTCCGAGACTACCGTTAACTTTGGTTTATGTTAAAAGAGTGTGATCTTCACTTATCATGTATGTATATGGAATCGTTGTCAAATGAGCCCTTTTGCGGATTGCAACATGCGGTGTGCAACTGTTAGTCATTAGGGCATTCTATAGACTTGAAATAGTTTCTTCTATGACTCTTATAAATAGTTCATTTCAGTGGAAATAGAAACTTTATTTAGGAATAGAAGAATACACTTCTGCACACAGATAAGTGTATTTTTCTTTAAATTTCACAAATGGAAAATCTCGATTTTTTTTATATATGTACATTATACACATATAATTACGTACTGTCTTATTTCTGACACTATTTTACTTCTTAGCCCAGTGGCTGAGTGGTAGTGTATCGCGCTTCCACACCGGAGGACCGGGCTTCAAATCCCAGGCTGGGAAAGGTCGACTCAGCCTTTCATCCCTTTAGTGAGTCGATAAAGGACTACCAAGCTTGCTTGGGAACTGAACACTGAGGGTTTTACGTCAAACTGACCTCTTGACCGAAATATCTGCACATGCACCCCAGAGCCTAAGATCACGTAAACTGAGATAGGCACAGTAGGCATTGGACCTAATGGGCTGTTGCGCCACTGAGTTCAGCTCAGTTTATTTTACTTCTAGGAGAAGTTTATAATCATTCACTTATATATTTGTACAATTCGCCAGTAGGGGTCTAGTTTGGACACTTTTTGAATCATGTGAGCCAATCAGCTCTCGCTGTTCCATATCGGAAAAGAATGCAGGTATCTGTATTTTCTTTCACTTCACTTTCCCTCTTACTTGTCGGTGTTAAAATCAAGATTTAGTTAAGGTATTCGACTACTTTCGGAACCGTGATTTTAAAAAAGTGCATAAATGGATAATTTTCATGATATTTAGTGTCACTTATATTAGAATACATGTATAAAATTGTTTTAAGGACATTTTGACAAAAGAAAACATTAAAATACAATATTTCGGCAAAAAATTAACTTAGAATAACCTTTTTTTTCAAAATGTTCTCCTTTTCTGAAAAATGCTTCTATTATAATAATACTTTGCCTGTATATAGCTCAGACCTCTGTACAGAGGCTCAACTATCATTTTTGAAAAATTAACTTTATCTTCATAGTTACACAACCAATTGAAATATAATTATCGGCGTTTTTTTCTTAAAATTTCTCTCCTCTGTTTTCGTAAAACATGGATAAACCCACTTCTAAGTTATATATTTCAAGAATTCTAGTTGAGCCTCTGTACAGAGGTCTCAACTATATACAGGCAAAATATTATAACAGAAGCATTTTTCGCAAAAGGAGAATATTTTGAAAATTGGTCGTTCTATGTTCATATATACATTTTCTAATCTAAGTGACACTAAATATTATAAATATTATTCATTTACACGCATTTGCAAAATCACGGTTCTGAACGTAGTCGGATACCTTAATCGTTTGCAAAAGTTGCACATATAAAGAGTATTTTAAAACGAGTTCTATACTTCTCGAAATTTGACCATGAAACCTCTTCTCCACAGTTATATAATGTTAAAATCATTATTTTTTCAAGGTCAATGTCAAACATATTATCATTGGTATGTTTTGGCTGCTGTCCATTAGATTTCTCGCTACAAAGAGGAAAATAATTTATAACCTATTATATTATAGTTAAAGTTTTCCGTCTATCAGAAAATTTAAATCCGTGAAAGTAATGTTAATATTCTATGTGTGGAAATTCTCTTTTTCCCTCAAACCTAGACTAGTATGTCGAATTTAATGCAACTAAGTACATCTGAAACAAAAAATAAAGATGGCTTCTCAAGAATTATATTTTTCCTTCGATTCCTGAAAATATTATTAATATTAATGTTTTGTTTCAGGATTTCAAAATCTTTAATGACTATTTAGAGCCGTTTACAAATATTAGAGTACCAGCATATTACAGATACCTTTCTTATTTTTTGCCCATTCAGAGGCAGTAATCTAGGTTTAAAAAGGAATACAGAACTTACATAAGATTAACATTACATCAATGAATTGAAAAAGATCGATATATATATATATATAAACTCCATCCTGAAAGTTTATATTTTTCACTTCCTACTATTAGTTCATATGCTTATATATATATATATATATAACTTGTTCAAATTTTCAATCTCTTTAATAAAATACTTTTTATTCATCCATTCGAGTTCAAATACATTTTTTAAAACTTGTAGTGGATGACACTTGGTGTTAATACAGTTTTTTCAAATATTAATTTATTAATTTAATTTAATTAATGAATAAATAGTAACAAACAAAAATAGTAAACCAACAGCATATATAGAAATGAAAATCGTTCATCACATGTTCAAACACAAAAAATTTATATACAAAATAATAATGGTACTAAC
>BMAV01017452.1:142745-164122 GCA_019973955.1 Trichonephila inaurata madagascariensis | reverse complement strand
AAAAAGATTATTATTTTTTGCAGTAAAGTGATCTAAAAAAAGTTTTTGCACCCGTAGCTGCGAATTTTAAATTTTACCCTAAGTGAAACTTAATTTCAAAACTCGAAACAAAAAAAGATTAGTACCAAGTTCTATTTTCATCATAAAAAAATGTAATTTCTTGCATATTAATATATTATTACAAGCTCTTTCTTAACTTTAATCTATAAAATTTTAAGTAAATGTTGTATAACTAATTAGAGGGCGATATCCATTAAATAGTTCTTTTCCCATTGAATTAGTAACAATTTTTTTGCCCACCATTATCCTTCTTAATGGGTCCACGTACAATCTAATAAAATCGTCTGCGTGATAATTTTATTCCGAAGTCACGTGACCAAAGGGGAAAGTAGGTTCCGTAGAAGGAGATAAGCATCAAAAGAAATAGAACACGCGGTAGATGTTGCAATGATTAGCATACCATTAAGGAGTGAAGCACTGACACTCTCAAATATTTACCAAAAGCGTTCGATTGTTCCATTTTTCCCAATTTAAACACTTTTTACTAAAAAAAAAATTAACTATTGTTGTTTTATGAAAAAAATTTTTAAACAGATGCAATAATGTCTCTCTTTAATACTTATCGTTCCATCCGCATTGTTATTACACAAAATGTTTCTGTATGTTTCAATATATATTGTAACTTTTACTGATCTAAATAATAGAGTTATTCCGCATTCAGTTTTACATGTTTATTTATTAATAATTACTTATTTTGCATCTGTGTCGCTACTGGTTATATTGTGTGCATTTTTCTCAACATATATTCTTTTGTCCTTTTTTTTTTATTTACGATTTACGAAAGATGTAAAGGGTTCATACTTATCGGTTGCTACGTGAACTACTGTTTGTGTATGTAGAGCACAGCATTTTTTTTTCTTTTTTTGTTTTGTTTTTTAGTATAAGTTATATTTTCGAATAAATTATTATTCACGTTGGGGGTTCAAAAATGTATCCTTTTGTATAATTCCTCATTTATTATTAAAGTTTTTATAATCACCAGAGATATTCAAACCTTTTTCAATGAACATCGGGGGAAATATTTTTCAAGCCCCTGCAACTCAAAAACTTTCAAGCAGAATTCTAGGAAACTTAAAATTTATATCTTTTTATGATAAAATAGCTATCCAAAAAAAACCAGTGGCGTTTCGCACTTCCGCGCCGCAGGTCCGGGGTTCAAATACCTGGCTGGGCAAGGTCGACTCACCCTTTTTTCCCCTCAGGGGATCGATAAATGAGTACCAGGCTTGCTTGGGAACTAAACACTGGGGGTTTTCGAGTCAGACTGACCATCTGACCGGAACATCTGCTCATGAACCTCAGCGCCCATGGTCACTTATATTGAGTTGGGCACAGTAGGCCTTGGTACATGTGGGCTGTTGCTCCACTGAATTAAGTTTTAGTTTAGTTATCTAAAAAACGACCTCAATAATGAAAGTTTTTTAATAAGTTGATTAAATACTTTAGATTAGTAATCTATTACTATCATATTTTCAATTTTCCTTGAACCATTAAGAATGATTCTACTTTGGCATAAAAAATTATGCATCAAATATCAAATTTTTAAATTATATAAAATAGAGAAAGTTGTTGATTTGCAGTAGCCACACCAGCTACTTTTTATTCACAACAGTTTCAACCATATTAAAATCTCTAATTTGCATGTCTTAGAATTAGAGCAGTGCTTCTCAAACTTTCTATACTTGCGATCCAATTTTCAATCATAATTTTCATTGCGCCCCCTCCCCCCTCCATACAACAACAACAATGTATTGAATTCCATAATAATAATACTTTGACGCTAAACTGCAATACGACTTTATTTATTAACCATACAAATCATCAAGATAAATATTAAGCTTTGTACTCGTATTTAATTTTATGACACACATGCCCATAGTTTCACTGATAATTATTAAACTTGTTCTTAACTTAGTATTGTTAAATTATCAAATTATTGTGCAGAACTGATACATTTATAAGTGTATTATATCAATGCAAATGTGTGTATTTTATTTTTCATTATGTCAGAATGTATTTTGTTTTGCTTCCTTTCAGTAAATTAATAATTATTTTAAATTATCTTTTGTTTTCGACTTTTCGATATACTCGCGTCCCTCTTGCAGGATTATCACGATCCCCTATAGGAGGTCACGCCCCACAATTTGCTGTACTAGAATTATATTAATACCCTCGGAAGCAACACGAGGGCTATTGGCGACGTACCACGGGATTTTGAACCACAGTCAAGTGACAAAAATGACATCTGAAAAGGCACCTCCTCTCCAAACTATGTCAACGGGAGGACTCAGTATTCCATAGATTTAACGTGCATTATCCCCCACTAAACAGAGGATCTTCGGTGGCACCATGACTCGAACCCACGACACACCGGCTACGAGTTTGAACATATCCACATAAGGCTTCTACTGCCTTCAAATGAAATTGTGTCCCTTAGGTTTTTGTCTAAATATGTCTTCTGTCCTTAAACAAATGATCAAGGCGATCTGTTGGCACACATGCACCAATAAAGAGGAAAAGCCTTTTAAGGTATCGGACTACGTTCGGAACCGTGATTTTAAAAAAGCGCATAAATGGATCATTTTCATGATATTTAGTGTCACAGATTAGAATACATGTATAAAATTGTTTTAAAAGGACATTTTGACCAAAAAAAATTATTTAAATACAATATTTCGGCAAAAAATTAACTTAGAATAACCTTTTTTCAAAATGTTCTTCTTTTCTGAAAAATGCTTCTATTATAATAATATTTTGCCTGTATATAGCTCAGACCTCTGTACAGAGGCTCAACTATCATTTTTGAAAAGTTCACATTATTTTTAGAGTTACAACTAATTGAAATAATTACTGCGTTTTTTTCTTAAAATTTCTCCCCTCTGTTGTCGTAAAACATGGATAAACCTACTTCTAAGTTAAATGTTTCAAGAATTCTAGTTGAGCCTCTGTACAGAGGCAAAATATTATAATAGAAGCATTTTTCGCAAAAGGAGAATATTTTGAAAATGGGTCATTCTATGTTCATTTTTTGTCAAATTATTGTACTTAAATAATTTTTTATTGTAATACTATTCTTAAAACAATTTTATATACGTTTTCTAATCTAAGTGACACTCAATATCAGATATTATCCATTTATACGCTTTTGCAAAATCACGGTTCCGAACGTAGTCGGATACTTTAACACTATAATTATAACTCACTTTAACAAAGTAAGTACTTCGATAAACAATCTGTATGCATTGATGCTAATTTTGAAATAAATTAGTTGAAGTATGGTTGAAGCTACAACAATGGTGATAATAATAGGAAAAATATAAACATAACTTGATGCAAAACAAATCACATTATTTCATCTCTTAACTAGAGTAGAAGCTAGGAGATTAAAGTACTATATATTACAGAAAGAGAGGTGTCGTCCTCGTGTTAGGGATGGGAATTTCTGTTCTTTTAGATCAGTGATTCTCAACCACTGTGCCGTGGCACTTATGTGCACTGCCAAACTCTTGAAGGGGTTCACCAAATTTTTTTAAAATTATTAGTTGGACTCTGAGAAAAAAAAAAGAAAAAAAAAAAACCAGAACTGAATCTTCGACCGTTTTATAGAAATAAGTTATTCAAAAAATTGTTATTGACCATTTGACAACACTAGAGGGGAGAGTTTTATTCATTATTTCCAATATTTAGATATAAAAAAAATTGATTGGGTTCGTCACCCATTTGTGATAACAGATACATCTGTGTATTAATTAACTTTGAATGAAGAGGAAAATAACTAATTTTTCTCTATAATAATTGAGATTTAATTTCAAAACATTTGGAAGAGTTAATTCATTTTATATTTGAATTAGAGGCGATTATCCCATAATAATGGAGCATCAACTCCTCTACACTAGTGATCTCCAACTCTCAGTCCGTGGATCAAATGGTACTGGGTCGCCCAAAGGGCATTAAATTGTTTCAATTTCATTCACTGCGGTGTATTTCTCTAGGGATTGAGCGGCTTTCCAGGGATGAGAAGTTAACCTGAAGCTGAGACGTCCACTAACGCCCGTATTCACCGCTAACCTAACCTCCAGTTAGAGGCGGGAAACCTGGGTTTCGCCGAAAACGTTATTCACCATCGCAAGTTAATAACTTAGCGCCGGCTCAGGTTGAAAAATCCTGACCCAGAGCTACAGCCGGGTTAGTTTTCACCGCACACGCGCAGTAAGCGATTTTTCGAGTGTTTACGTTTTCGTGCAAGTTTTGGAAGTAGTTTGAGTTAGGATAGATTTTTAGTTTACGATGAATACCATTCAGAAAGTTTCCACTGTACCTCAGTTAGATTTTTTAGAAAGACTGGAAACCAGAAAAGTTAGAAAAGTAGTTAAAAGAAGTAATTTGTTCGAGGAATTGGACGATTACGAGTTTCAGAAAAGATTCCGACTGACAAAAGAAAGTGTCGAAGAATTGACTCTGCTAATTGAAGATAAATTAGAGAGCAAAACACTACTTTTTTTGCTCATTTTCTTTTTTAAATTTAAATAACACTGACGGATCTGTTGTGATGTCCGCGGATTCACCACTCCGTCAGTGTCATTGTATTGCCGCGTTATTTCAATATACGCTTCATTTTTTTTTTATGCTACTAACAGCATTTGTTTCCCGGCATTCTATTATGTGTAAGTGCGGCTTTATCAAAGCCAACACCAATTCTTTTTCATATTGCGTAAAATAAACTCTGTTGGCATTCATATTAAAAAGTTAGCGATACGCGAGGTAAAAAACAAGCTGGCATGAGGCGAATATAGAAAGCCGGAAGTCACGGGGTTTATTTCGACCAATGGGAATCGACCAGTAAGCGCAGGTTAAGAAACGCAGAGTCAAGTAACTGGAGGTTGAAAAACAGTGGTGAATTGAAGTTCTAACCTGGGGATAATTTTAACTTGATTGCCGGTTACTTAACTCCAAGTTTCATCGCTGGGTTAGGTTAGCGGTGAATACGGGCGTAAAGCACTGATCCGCAACCCCCGGTCCGCGGACCGGTACCGGTCAGTGGATCAAATAGTGCCGGGCCGTCTAAAGAACATTAAACTATTTCCACTTTATTTAAAGTGATGCATTTCTCTCGGATTTGCGCAACTTTCCACGTAAATCACTATATTCCTCGTTAAATCCCTTTTATTCATTTTTGGTGTAACTATATTATATTCTGAAGGCATATTTAAATGTAACTAAATTAAAATTGCCAAATCAAAATAATGTAAAATATAAACAATCAACGTGTCCCACCCTCAGCGTGCCGCGGTAAAATTATCAAACGTTGACCGGTCCGCAGCGATAAAAAGGTTGCGGAGCACTGCACTAAAGGACCCATCAATACCACGTATGTACAAAATATCATTATATCGGGATGAAGTATAAGTCGGGGGAAGTTGGCCCATCTAAGGATTTTTCGATTAGTGCATTGAAAATTGAAATAACAAGAACTTAAAAAAATACACTTTATTTTTCAATATTTGATTGGTTATGTATACAACTTAATTCTCTTCCTAATATGAAAATAAATAAGAAATTTAAGGTTAAAGAAATTCATTTAATTGTGGTATGTTCCCTCATATGTATGGAGAAGATTCCACCAGTGATGGAGTAAGATTCAACAACACCACAGTAAATTAAAAAATAAGACTAGCATTACAAAATTAAATGTGAAGTAACAATAACTATAACTTAACTCACAGTGGCACGACAGCCCATGAGGGCCGAAGCTCACTGTGCCCATCTCAGTATATTTGACCATTGGGCGCTGAGGTGCATGAGCAGATATTCCGGTCAGGCGGTTAGTCTGACGTGAAATCCCCAGTGTTAAGTTCCCAAGAAAGCTTGGTACTCATTTATCGACCTACTGAAGGGATGAAAGGCTAAGTCAACCATGCCCAGCCCGAGGTTTGAACCTTGGACCTGTGGTGTGGAAGTGTGATGCACTAACCACTCAGTCACAGGGTTTTAACAATAACTATAGAAAAAAAAATAAATTAAATTCTTTCATAGTTAGTTTGCTAAAAATAATAACAGTAAAGGTTCGAATGAATACCTACACAACATTTCACTTAGTGCAAATGATTATCATTTTAATCTTCTTGCAACCATATGTTGCATTCGATGCACTGAATCCAGTAACAATTGGGACCTTTTTAACATAAAAATACCCTTAACACACAGCACAAAAATCGTCATTATTATCCTCATCAAAACTGTCACCACTAGTATCTAGGGAAATTTTTTCATTTGAGAATGACAAGCTGACACATCTGTTTTTCTTCTGTTTTTTCGAAGGTTTTTGTTATTTGTTTTGTTCTTACCCGCATTTTCTGGCTCTCCTCGAGCCTTTTCCCACATAGTTGCTCTCCTCTGTGATTCAAGACTTTTGATACTTGTGTTTTACACCTGGATGGTTTACCTTTTTCGACAAGAGAGGAATAGGGCTAATTGCTTCTAGACAGGAAATCTCTTGTTCTGTGCTGGTGGATTCAAACGATGGTGATAGTCCACTGCCTCTAGCTCAGCTTGTGGAAGAAACTGCTGGTGAAAGCATGCCCCATGCTCCACTTGTGGAAACTACAGTTGTATCATTGCTGGAACCATCAGAAATAGCAAACACATACTGTGGGATTGCTTGTGGGTTTAGGGGTAAATCCCAGTAGTTGAAAACCCAGAAGTACCATTTCCTACTGTGGTTGCCTTGCTAAAGCCTGCATTTAGAAGAGATCCAGACTGAAGTCTCGACATTTTACAATTTGGCTTGCTGTGTATCTAGGAGCTCAGGGCTTGTTGCTAATACGCTTTCCGAGATTTGTATAACGAGCGGTCAAGTGACTGTAAATACTGGGTGATGTGGCTTGGAAGAGAAAAGAATTACGTCATTTTCTGCAGCTAAATCTAATACTACCACATCTGAGCAATTGGATGTGTGGCTAGCTAAAATGAGGAGAAATTCCCAGGTTCTTTCCTGGGGATAAAATGATTCTTCAGACACTTTATGAATACATCTGAGTTGTTGTAGGCGGATGTTTCGTTCATCTTTACATATGAACCCAGTGGCGTGCCTTTCTCAAAAACTCAAGCTTCTTCCACACATTTATCTTTAAAAAATACAATGTGGAGGAAGTATACCTTCAGCATTGCAGCATGCCTCTACAATTATGGTCTCTCCTTTCTCCCCTGACGTGGCGGGTGGACATTGCACTATCCTTGCTTCGTAGTAGCTTCCCCGAGTTTATTATTCATTTGAAGGTCACATTCTTCTTATAGATCTTCCTTGGATTTGCTAAAAATGAATTTTCCTACACAACGGTCTACAGCAGGCTGAAGAAGTAGTCGACTTCAGCCCTGAACATTCCTAATCCTCGTCCTACACAGATCCTCTTTGCCATCCTCACAGCATAATTTTGTATTGTAGTTATATTTTATACGATAATATACAGTGTTATAAAATGAAAAAAAAAATTAAGTTCATTTCATTTATTTCTGAACCATGTGGCGTCTTCCCTCAAGTATAGGGGGCATATGCCACAGACGATTATTTCCTTATTGTTGCAATGTTATGGCAGCTTCTACATGCATTGTATGGGTAACATAATGTGTAACTCTTTTATGGGTATAGGTATCGGATCGTGGCTTGCCTTGTCACGAGTTCGAGCCCAGTATCACTAAAGACCCACCGTGTAGGACAGCGATGCACGTTAAATCTGTCGAATCTCAAACGTTCTTCTGTTCGTGGGGTTTGGAAGTTAGGAGAGGGGTGCTAGCTCGGGTATCGTCCTCGTCACTTGACAATGGTTCAAAATTACGAGGTCCATCGCCAAAAGCTCTCGAGTTGCTGAATAGTGTGAAGTTAATATTCAGTCACTCACTCACGTGGCCAAATAACATGGAATATGAGTGGAAATATTTGAAAATTATAATAATAAGTAACTTTATAATGCTCTTGTTGAAGTGTCCAGTAAGTAAAATCACGATTCAATACGTCTCACAGCAAATCAGAATGTTCTAAGTTTGAACTTCAATTTGAAAAATAAATCTGGGATCGTAGGATTATTCGGATATTTAAAAAATATATCACTTCTCGAAGTAAACTCGAAATCTTTCTTTGATTTAATGTGAAAATTTAACGAGCAGAATAGCTGCATTTTTAGATTGGATTTGTCTAAATTTAAAAATGACACATGATAAACGACACCATGGTAACAGTGTACCTGATAAACTTGACGTATGATGTAATTATTGAAAATAGCTCTTAAATATAATCTTTAAAATGTAAAAGTTTATATCTTCAGATCTTTTGAATTCTAAACGCAATCTACCTATAAAGGAAGATTTGTTTGCCCTCAGTTTGAATTTATATAGTTGTGAATTCTGGGTATGTGTGATTATTGATTACTTATGTTGCTATTGACTACTGACTGTTGATGTTAGTTAATGAAATCTGTTACTATATTGACTATTAATTCTTCATGCTGCAATTGGCTATTGACTAACCATATTATTATTGACTCTGCTCATATAACTTCTATTCATATTGTCATTAATAATTAAGAAGCCCTGTGATTTTTTACAAATGCATATAAGTGAATAACTTTATTTTGATATTTAATGCCCCTTTAATTAGAATATACATATAAAATTATTTTTTAAGAATGTCATTACAAAAAAATTATTTAAATGCACATTTTGGGCAAAAAATAAAGCAAAACTCTCTCTGACTCATCAAAATTTCTTCTTTTATGGAAAATGCTTCTATAATATTTTTGCTTGAATGTAATTTTTTCCTACAGAGCCTGAACCAGGATTATGTGCTTTGATATTTCAATATTATTCGTTAGACTGACTACCTGAAAGGAATTTTTGCTTATGCACTTCAGCGCCCAAGGTCACGAAAACTGAGATGGGCACAGTAGGATTTGGCCCACCAACAGGGTGTTGCACCACTGAGTTTAATTTAGTTTGTATTCTACACTTTAAAATTAAAATAAAAAATCCTCTTATACTCACGTGATGTCTCACGTGATGTCAAATTCTAACTCCTAGAGTACACATTATAAAGCAACAGGAGGACAATTGGAGACCCATCTCGTAATTTTGAACCTCGGTCGAGTGATGAGGACGACACCTGAACTGCCACCCACCTCTCCTTCCACACTACATCAACGGTAGCACATTGAGCTTCGATAGATTTAACGTGCATTTACCCCTTCTACACGGAGAGTCTTCAGTGGTACCAAGACTCAAACCCCCGAGACTCGGACTACGAGTTCGTAACCGTAACCGCTAGGCTACCGGGGTCACACACTAACTCCAAAACATAAGACGTTGGTCACAAGTCTCCAGATTTACAGTGTTATCACTGTACAGAACTGAACTAACTGCAGGACTCAGGCTGAAAAGTACGAATACTTTCCCTAATAGTTCTAGAGTAGCTCTATAGCAGTGGTTCTTAAACTGGGATCCACAGTGCCTATTTAGAGGGTCCACGAAGGTCTCTTATTTAATGTTAAGATTTCCCTCTTTTACAGACTCTGAAAGGTCTCGTGGAAAAATTGAAAGATGTACCAACCTAGGCTAGATCACTAAATTGCTCCCAATGAAAAAAACTACTAGAACATGTATTTCGATCTAGAATATTAATTTAGTTTTAATTGGACGTTTACTGTGTTTTCTTAAGAGGAAAAACAAGTGTTATAGAAGTCTGTATAAATAGCAGAGGGAGTCTTAGGATTATCGTGGATCCTTTAAATCACTCAGCCAAAAGTTGGGAGTCAGGGGGAGGGTGTTCAAAATCTTGGGGGTCCCTGATGTCCCCCCGGTACCACAAAGGGGGTGCGCGACGATCGAAAGCTTAAGAATCGCTGCTATATAGCAAGGTTAATCGAGCCACAAGGGCCGGCTCTAGGGCCGGACAAACCGGACCCCTGCCCGGGGCGGCAAATTTTAAGGGCGGCATCTGGATCAAATTTGGAAAATCTTTTTTTATGTTACAAAAAATGTGATATATTTTCTGAAATATTATTGGGTGTGAATTTGGTATTACATTTAGCGTATCTTATTTCCTTATTCTGTACTCTTTGGGTTTAATGTCAGTTTTCTTTTACATTGGAACTTGAAGGGTTCGAGGTGGGAGTATATGCTAAATTATGAAATTTGATATGTGTGTTTACACAACTTTCACTAGTAACTTTCTCCCCATCCAGGAGAACGGACATTCCTTTACACGGACGGACATCACAACGGACATTCTTTTCACAGATACGATGTGTCTGGTGCTAGCTTTTCTAAAGGGAACAAGGATAATAAGAGCTATTAGTAGATAGAGAGCCACAGGAGATATTTTATTTTAGTTTCGAGTGTAGTTACTATAAGTTAAATTAAAAGCGCTTGTGATTCCCACCATCAGTAGACTCTTTTTCGAAGAAATTGGCCTTCAGGAAAGGGCTATTTCTTTTCTTACATTTTACTCGTTTGAAATCATAACAGAAGCGTAGCTATCTCCATATTAATGATACGGGGCCCCAAAATGTGTAAGCAAAATATCGTAATATGTAAAGATCGGCCCGCCCCCCCCGGAACGGTCCTCAAGGAATTCGGATGCAGGGGTCACTCAGTACTAGCTACGCCAGTGAATCATAACGAGTAATTATGTGCCTAATTTCGAATTATTTTGTATTATATACATATATATATTATCCTAATATATATATGTGTATGTATGTGTGTGTGTGTTAATTATAATTTTTTGCATTGGGAAGAGGGATGGCATTTTCCATTTTTGTCCGGGGTGGCAAAACTGGTAGATCCGGACCTGGAGACACATTACTCGATATTTTTCGAAATTTAATGCATATGCTGAATGGAGTATACATGCTTTATCTCTAGGCAAACAAAGATTAATTATTACTTTACTTCTCTAGGGTGATTCAGGAGGACCATTACAATGTCTGGTAAACGGCAAGTACTACGTGGCCGGAATCACGTCATTTGGGTCCGGGTGTGCTAAGGAGGGATACCCGGACATCTACACTAGAGTCAGTTACTTCGCAGACTGGGTGGAGGAGATCATGAGCAGACCACCTGCAGGTAAAAAATAGAAAATAAAAAAAATAAATAAAGACGATTCAGAAAAGAAAGAAGATGCAAACGAAACAGCCAACTCCCTCCCATTGGAACACGTGAATCTCAGTACGGAATCAGAACATCTTCAGATTCAGGAACATCTCCGAATTTTCAAAATGGGTATCATCACGGAATTTTTTTTGCTCTCCTCGCTTTAAACGGAAGCGAGGAACGTTAAATATTAATAATGTCCATATCTGTTTTGATGTACATAATTGCACAATTTTTTTTCATGTGTTTTCCATTCATAATAAAAATTTTAAAAAATGTTGAATTTGTTATTTGGAATACAGTTAAAAGAAATATTTCAAAAAGGAATGCAGTAGAAATAACATATGTTTAAGAAATCGATTTTCGTTCCCCATGAGAACCACCAGATGGCAGCACTACAATAATTAAAAATCGATAAAATGACAAATGATTGATTTTCTGGTTGATGACAACGCTCTGTGAAGATGCTGTAAATCCCTGTGAACTCAGAGGAATGGATCCATTACAAATGGCGATGAATCTCGTTTATTGGTAAATTCCTCAGGAATTGATAAATGAATCATTTTTAACCAAATGATGAAAAATACTTGAAACATTACTTGCATTATGTTTTTTACACCTTCGTTAAAAATATGGGTAAAATATCTCTTTAAAATGGTAAAAAAAATTTTTAAAAAAACATATGAAAATATTTAAATTTTAGGTGAACTATTTTGAATTCAAACGAAATAAGGAAATAGAAAGTTAGGAAATGATAGAAGAATGAATATAGATTGTACGTTATAATTACATTAGGTTCTCTCTAACATATAAATTCAAACTTTTTATTCAATACAATACAATATATCCAAACTTTAAAATCTCTTTCAAAGTATGTCATTAAATATTATTACTTAAAGCTTCCATCCAAAGATCATTTTGAGTTCGTTAACGTAATATTAATCTTGGGGGAAAAAAAGGTTTTTTTTTTTTTTTTTTCATCAAATTCAGATAAGTGATTTGATTTAAACGTAATGAAATGCATGAAAAAAGTAATAAAAAGTAAGAGTTTCTCTGAAAAGATTTTTCTTCCAATATCTAAAAATATTTCTTAAGAATCTGAAAAAAAAAAAAAAAAAAAAACGTAAGTTAATCATTTTAAAATAGGGATGCTGATATTTACAGAAAGGCAATATCTGCTTGTCTGTACAACTGCAACTATAAACCTTCCTTGTCCTTTAATCTTTCGAATGCACTTAACTGAGTTCAAATCAACGTACTAGTGTAGGTTTGAGTAGGTTAGTAGAATTTCCATCGAATAAACATTAAGTTCACGAATTTAAAATAGGTGCTTGTGTGTGTGAAAAAGTCTTAAATGAGAAACTTTTATATATACAATAACATTATTGTTTTTATAAATATGCAATCAGCATCACTCAGAATTCAGCATTTTAAATATAAAGATCTATAAAATAAACATCTAGCTAGAGCTATCAGCAAGCCATTTTACATAAATACGTAATTTACGATGATTTGTGTGTTCGCTTATTCATTCAGATAACAGACAGGTTAAACTTAACATTATGATTATATACCTTTCCTTTTGGTAGATATATACACACTGATGAGAAAATAAAAATGGCCACACACAAGGAGGAGTTGTGCTAGGTACTCAAAAATTGGTAGGTGGGCTTATACATACGAAAGATGACTTCGATTTAAATTTCGCATTAGACGCGTAAGTGTGGCGCCAGTAGTGCCACTTCAAGCATTTTGACCAGGCGTACTTCAAATGCTCCCTGTCAAGTTCGTGAGCAATATTTATCGTTAATATTTGGCATAGACAGTGGCTGAGTGGTTATTCCATCGCGCTTCTACACCACAGGTCCGAGGTTCAAACCCCGGACTGGGCAAGGTTAACTCAGCCTTTTATCCCCTCAGAGGATCGATGAAGGAGTACCAAGCTTGCTTGGGAACTTAACACTGGGGTTTCGCGTCAGACTGACAACCTGACCGAAACATCTGCTTTTGCACCTTAGGGCCCAAGGTCACATATACTGAGTTGGTCACAGTAGGCCTTGGCCCTCATCTGAGTTAAGTTAATATGTGGCATAGTGAGATAACATTAATGAAGAATGCCTTTAAGAAGACAAAGAAGTCCTTATCAACAGCTCATTGAGTTTGAACGAGGTCATATAAATGGACCAAGAAAAAGTGGGTTTTCTTTCTATGATATTGCAGAAGTACTTGATAGGAATATGTCCACTGTGCATGATTATTGGCGGCAGCGCTCTCGGGAAGGCACTATCTCAAGAAAATAGAATCGAACCACACACACGGGTCACCACTGATAGAGATAACCTCCATATTCACCACATAACTTGGAAGCATTGCAGTAGAAATTATAGCTCTTGTTAGCACCAAAGTCACACAGTGAGCTGAAATAATTCGATTATTTGTGAAATAACTCCGAGATAAACGCCCTGTAGTGGTCATGCCATTAGTTCCAAATCAGTAACATCTGAGACTTAAGCGATGTCATGCTAGAGCTCAATGGAAAACTGAGTGGTGATGTGTTGTGTTCTTCGATGACAGCTGTTTCTGTCTTGGCGCCTGTGATGGCCGTGTATCGATTAGAAGAAGGTCAGGTCAGCCAGCACCAGCAAACAATCTTTCTGCAGCCTAGACACACTGGACCTTCACCTGGAGTTATGGTCTGGGGAGCAATTTTCTATGATAGTAGGAGCACTCTTATGGTTATTCCATGCACCCTGACTGCAAATTTGCTCGTCAATCTGGTAATTCAAACTGTTGCGCTTCCATTTATGAACATAATTCATGGGGTGTTTTCCAACAGGATAACATGCATCTTCATACCATTGCTGCAATACAAAATGCACTATAGAGTGTTAACATGTTACCTTGGCCTGCTGGTTAACCAGATCTTCCTCCAATTGAGCAGGAATAGAACATCTTTGGATGGCAACTACCGCGTCATCCCCAACCATAATTAAACTCCCTTATATTGACCAATCAAGTTCAACGGACACGTATTTACATCCCACAAACTGATACTCGGCACCTGCACGAGAAGTTACATACATCTTTACATGCTTACATTCAGAATTCTGGCTGTTATACCAGTTATTGATATATATCATTATTTCACATTTGAAATAACTCTTCTTAAACTCGCATTAATCTGTGATCTCGAAAATTAAATATGTTACCAATACAAATGTATTGTCGCCCTTTCGGTATAGTGGTTAGTGACGCTGACTGCGGTGTCGTAGCGGTTGGGTTCGAATCCCGGATAAGGCATGGATGTTTGTGTTGTAATCTTTCTCTTCTTTGTGATGAGTGCTTCACGCTTACTTCTGTGTAAGCCCCCGTATGATACTTTGTTGTGATTGGAGCTATAAATGTTCTAAATAAATACAAATGTGTATTGCAGAAACTTCATTAGTCTATAATAATTTTTTTCTGAGTGCTGAGATTTTTTTCCCATCGGTGTTTATACATTATATATATATGAGTAAGTGTTTATTAACGGCGTTCAATACGATGACTATTTTTAACAAACCTCGGTCAAGTGAGGAGGACGATACGCGAGCTGAGTTCCCCACCAAATTTCCACACCACGCCAACGGGAGAAATTTGAGATTCGACAGTTTTAACATGCATCAGCTCCCTCTACACGATGGGTCTTCAGTGGCACAAAGGCTCGAACTCATGACACACGAGCTACGAGTGTAACCACTAGGCTACCAAGGCCACGAAAAGAGACTGAAACTTCACAATGAAAAATGAATGGTTAGATGGGACTTGTCATACATATACAAATTCTTGTCATACAAAAGTGTATTATTAAAACACTCACAAAAGTTTTAATATTGCATTTCATGTCCCATTCCCTGATACTGGAAAGTGAGTAAATTTGAGAGGGATAAATTTACCCCATTGAGGGATATATTTACTTATTGAATAAAGCCTTCCATCAAGAATCATTCATTCATGATCAATCACGAAGGATAACATGTGGCTTACAGATTTCATGTGTCACTGTGGATAATGCATCATGATGGATAAGATATGTAGTCCGCTACACTCTATTCCGTATTTTCACCCCTAGTTCAACTCTATCGACTGCATATGTGGGATATTTATTGAAATCGACGCTTACATCCTATTTCAAGTTTTTAATGGTAGAAATTAATTTCGTAGGCATGTCTCACTCTCTTTAAATATGTAAATTCCATGTTATTTTGAAAATATCTTAAAATTATAGTTGATATTAACATTAAAGAAAATCAAGGACTCTGGACATAAGTCTCGTAATTTTGAATCATAGTCAAATATAAAGAGGGCAACGTTGATATCTGATTCTTCTAACTTACTCAACACGCTATTGGAAAGCATGTGGATCAGGTTCAATACAACATGCTAAGACCACCATTATTCTATTCGATGATATATAATGGAATCAGGATTTGAACCCTTGATTCGATTCGTATATTATTGGCCACAAAGTTCACTATTTTAATTTTAACCACTGGAGGCTAATTAACAAAGTACAGATTTGAGTTGGAAAGAGGTATGAAAACTGTGACGTTTAAAAAAATGTATTCCTAGACACATGTTCCCTGTATAACCCTTAAGAACTATCATTCCTTTAAAAATAAGGTGTAGATTTGTAGCACATCATCAACATATATATATATACGAATCAACATCTAATGTGTAGTAATATTACATATGACTATTCTATCTTGTGAAGCTCAGTGGACGAGTGGTAACGTATCGCGCTTCCCCACCACAGGTCCGGGGTTCTATCCTCGGGATGGTGGTCCCTTCAGTAGGTTGGCAAATGAGTACCAAGCTTGCTTGGGACTAAACAATGTGGGTTTCGCGTCAGACTGACCACCTGATCGGGACATCTGTTCATGCACCTCAGTACCCAATCATCACATATACTGAGATTGGCACAGCAGACCTTGACCCTCATGGGATGTTGAGCTCCTGAGTTTGAGTTTCTATCTTTTACCCATGTCTACGGTCCTAGTTTCAAACTCGTGGCCAACAATGTTTTTATCGAGTCTCAAGTCTTGGTGCCACTAAAATCTCGTCATGTAAAGGGGATGATGCATGGTGAAACTCTTTGGGCTCATCCTCACATTGGAGTGGTGTGGAAGTTGTGAGAATGAGGTGCCAGCTTGGTTGTCGTCCTCTTCACTTGAGTGCTGTTCAAAATTACGAGGTCGTTACCAACAGCCTTTGAGCAACTTCAATGAGCTACGTCAATAAACAATCAGTTAATCTATTAATCTTCTCAACGCATTATAGATTCTTATCATTTAAATAATTCTAATTGTCCACATAAATGTGCAAAATAAAATATAATTTGATACTGCTAGTTTCTCTGTAGCTTTTGAATCGTCATCATTGGTCTCTAATTGGAAAAATGACGAGGAACAAAAATTCTACCGATATTAATAGTATTATTACTCTGAAACTCTTTTATATATATTAAGACTTGTTTTTGTGTGTAAACTGTGTAGGTTTAATGAAAGTAACTATTTATCTGAATTATAAATATTGAATCAACTTAATTGTTTAGAGATCTTCTTAGAATTATATTCTGATGATTCATTTTAATATTTTTAAAGTGAATAATGGCAACATTGAATTAGTTGGACTTCAAAGTTCTCAGAATGTTGTCAAGTGTATGAATCCTCTTTAAAGTACCATCAATGAATGAATAAGGCTACTGAAAATTCATTCATCAATAATCTATCGTAGGGATCGGCAACCTTTTAATTGTAGTGTGTCAAACAAATCTCCCAATATGATTCAGCGTGCCACACGGTAGGACCTATTTGAAAGGATTCGATTCCCGCGATAATGCATGCAGAACTAGAGAATAGAGGTCAATAATATAAAAACTTATTATTTATTTATTATTTTTTTTACATATTACCGTATTCATTCGAATCCAAGCCGCATTGTTTTTCCAGTGTTAATCCTACTGAAAATCGGGTACGGCTTAGAATCGAAGGCAAAATATTTGTTGGGTGGGAATTGAGTTTCCCCATCCATTCTATCCACTTACATCGAGAACTTATCCTATTCCACAGTTTATCTCCAGTAATTCAGTCTATCCTAAACATTGTTGTCTGCTCGTATTTAATAAAATTTTATGTACATACTTTCTCTTAATCCCTTAAACATTAAAGATATCGGTAATAGCATCAAGACGAGTTCACTATGACACAAACGTGAAAAGGAAGGCAATTTTATATGCAGAAAAAAGCGGAAACAGAGCAGCTGTCTTTGAAAATAGCAGTCGATGACGTAAACAAATGATATCATTTTTGCTTATAAATAATCAAAAGTCCTTAGCAATTCTTTTACATTCTTCCATAATACATTCTTTTTAAAAACTGTAACAACACAAATGCATTGAATAGCATGGAAGATAACATGGTGTGGGAAAATGGTGATATTTCTTTTCTAGCAACATGTCAAACAATTGAATAAATATAATACAACGGCAAGTATTCATGGATCACAAATCAAGCGATTTTGAGCATCAAGCAGCTTTGAAACTGATAGTTTTCAAAACATAAACAAATGGCGCTGTTACAAAGTTCTCATTCGTATCTATGTTGTTTCAAAAGAAAAATTTTGTTTGACAGGTGTTTAAATTTTTCGATCGATCGTCTGCTTACTCGAGGAAGACAGATTTCTAAATTCTACTTCGCGAGATGCTTCACAAAAATCGCTTGCTTTAGTGTGAAATGTGTTGCACTCTGAATCACGTGAGTAAAACATAAAAAGCCGTGAAAACTTTTAAATTCTTTTAATTGCAATAAATGTCACCTCTTGAAGTTTAGATAAAATGTCTCCTCAAGTTTTTTTATTCTTTTTCATTTCTTAGCTTCTTGTAAATATTTATTGGTTTACTTAATTAATGGGGGGAAGGAACTTTAATTAACTGAGAAAAGAATCAAAAGTTAATAAAAAAAGAGATATACATTCATTAACTTTTTATTCGCTTGTTTGCTCTTTTAATTATTCCGGAAATTTTGTGTTTAAAAACCAAACAGTAGAATCATATTTTTTTATTTGGATATCTTGTTTCTTTTTTTCATTTATTCGATTTGATATATATATATATATATATATATATATATATATGTGTGTGTGTGTGTGTGTGTGTGTGTCGATAAATCAGTACCAAGCTTGTGCTTGGGAACTAAACACTGGGGGTTTTCGTCAGATTGGCCACCTGACCGGAACATCTGCACATGCACCTCAGCGCCTATGGTCAAGAAAACTGAGGCACAGTTGGCTTTGGCCCTCATGGGCTGTTGCGTCTGGTGTGCTAAACTTAAACAACAATGTAATTTTTAAGCAGAAAAGGGGCTATTGCGATCAGTACAATAAACACTCAATTCAGTTTATATATACAGTCGAACCCCGATTTAACGAATTCATCGGGATCGAACATTTTATTCATTAAATCGGGGTTATTCGTAATATCGAGATCCAAAAAAATTAAATTTTTCTGCACTTAACTTTTTAGAACCATAATAATCATCTACACAACAAATATCCATATCTAGAAATCACNCAGTTTATATATACAGTCGAACCCCGATTTAACGAATTCATCGGGATTGAACATTTTATTCATTAAATCGGGGTTATTCGTAATATCGAGATCCAAAAAAATTAAATTTTTCTGCACTTACTTTTTAGAACCATAATAATCATCTACCCAACAAATATCCATATCTAGAAATCACGCACTTTTTATTCAGCATTTAAAAATACTACTAGCTGCATGGCCCGGCGTTGCACGGGCTTTCTCTTTCCCTCATGACGCCAGCATTTCTGTGTGTGTGTTTGTACGCCCGCAATGTGAGTGATTTCTATAATTATGTCATTAAATTTCCCTTTTTCGAAATTTGTTCCACTTATTTTCGATTTAAGACAGGTTTCTTTCCCCTCTCTATAGCCCGGCATAACACGGGTTTTTTTTAGTTTAAAACTATTGTTCCCGCTCGCCCCCTACCTTACAAATAAGATTTATCTTTAAATTTCGATGTATGACTTATAAAATCAATATATATATATTGCGTTAGTTAAAGAAATTTTATTAATGTAAAGCAATATAAAAAAAACGATTCTGATGCGAAGAGTAAAACAAAACAACACTCATCATTTTTTAATATAATAGTTAGTTTCTAAGAATCTAAAATAATAAAATAGATATTTCAGATTTACATTAATCAATCAATCAATCGTTACATATAGTTAGTTTGAAAATGTCTCTAAAATGTATTTTTATCCAAAATAATAGACTAAGTACTTTTTAACTAACATTAATTTTAGTAATGAAATAAAAATACTATTAGCGAATTATTACACACAAATTAAATGAAGATTTAAAAAAAAAATGTCTAATAGATGTTTCACAAACTTTTAGTTTTTCGACTTTTGTCGAGAAAATAATGCGTTCTTTGCATCCTTTTCCATGAGGTATGTTTTCAGTTTCCAAACAATGTAAAGAATTAGAAAATGCAACAGTTTTGAAGGAGTTTCATTATTAATTTCGGCACAAAAATCGCTACGCAATTGTTACCGACACTCTGTTATACGTAAAAAAATTTCAAAAACAAAACGTTCTTCAAAACCGTACGTATAAAAAACACACTTCTCACAACTTACTTCTCTCAAGAAAAAGAACGAACTGTAAAACATTTTGAGATATCCCCTATATACATCATGGAGTGGAATGAGATGAAGGAATTCCCTGTCCTATTCAAAACTCACGCGGTAGGTTTAACTTATGACACATCTACCCCTGTAAAGTTGAAAATAATGGGTTTCACCCTTCGCTGTCAAAATTTGTTTCCCAGAAGTCAAAAATTTTTTGGTTGTTGAAATAATTCGTTATAATTCGGGTTTATTATTCATTAAATAAGGGGTTTTGTCTCCATTTTATATAATCGGGAAAAAGAAAAATTCGTTAAATCGTGGTCCGACTGTATATATATCGGGTTGGAGGGAAATTTCTGTCGTATTTTAAAGAAAACATTTGAATTCATTTATAAAAATATGTGTTTAATATTAATCAATTATATTTGCTCCATTATTTGTTACAACTTGTTGCCATCTTTCAGATAACATATAAATTCCTATTTTGTAGAAGTTCTCGTCCTTGGAGTTAAAATAGTCAGCAACTGCCTTAGAAACACTTTCACAAAAGACTTGAATTTTTTTCCGTTAGATAATTTTGCAGAGATCTGAATAGGTAATAATCAGATGGTGAAATGTCAGATGAATACGGTGGATAACCAAGGACTTCCCATCCTAACGTATTCATTTTTTGTTGTGTCACCATATTGCAGTATGTGGTCGAGCGTTACCGTGGTGGAACACTATTCCTTTTCTGGACGCTAATGCTGGCCTTTTTTCTTTGATAGCTGCATTCATGTTATCCAGTTGATTGCAGTAGAGATCCGCGTTCATGGTTTTTCCCTGTTTCAGCAACTCGTAGTACACTGGACCTTTCCTGTCCCACCACAAACAAAGCAGTACTTTTCGTTGATGGATACTTGGTTTTGGAACTGTTGCTGATGATGTTCCTGGTTTGCAGTAAGATTTTTTCTCTTAATATTCTCGTAAAGAGATTCCACTTTTCATCTCCAGTAATCAGCTTGTCCAAAAATGGCTCCACATTGTGTCTAATCAGATGTGATGAACACATTCTTACACGATCAGACAAATTCTTTTCTGTTAATTCATGTGGAACCCAAACACTTCGCTGTAACACAAACTCAAGAGATTTAATGTGATCTCCAACAGAGTTGTATGATGAATGCCAAACTCTTCTGCAATTTCTTGACTTGTTAAATGTGGATTATTTTCCAACATGGATCGCAAAACATCATTATCGATCTTGGATGGTCATCCAGATCGATTACTTTCTTGGAGGCTCAGTTCCCTGGAACGAAATTTGCTAAACCATCTTTGACAAGTACGAACATTTACAATATCTTTTCCAAATACCGCACATAAATTTTTACATGCAACCGATGCGTTGCTTCCTTTTTGGAATTCATACAAAATGCAGTGTCGTAAATGCAAGTAAATGATGAACGGTAAAAAAATGACTCTTTTTATATTATACA
>BMAV01017452.1:102302-141160 GCA_019973955.1 Trichonephila inaurata madagascariensis | reverse complement strand
CTACAAAAACAAAATAAATTTCCGACAACCACTCGAACGTTTGTTCTCGAGCTCGGAAACATAATCAAAAATGAGTGAGTGAGTATTAACGTCGCACTTTTCAGCTACACGAGGGCTTATGGAGACGGACCACGTAATTTTGAACTTTGGCCAAGTGACATGGATTATACCTGAGCTGGCATCTCCCTCTCATAACTACCACACCACACCAACGGGAGGACGTTAGAGCTCTCGACAGATTTAACGTGCATCGCTGCCCTACACGGCGAGTCTTTAGTGGTTCTGGGCTCGACCTCATGACATGCCTGCCATGATCCGATACCTTGACCACTGGGCTAACGCAACCCTATATAATCAAAAGCGTTTTGTATAGCGATAACCTTTCAAAAAAATGTTATTTACCGAAATTCTGAACTAAGTCATACTGTAAAATCGACTTTAAAATGGCTGAAAGATAAAAATTTAAATTTTCTTCCTCCTGAGAAATGGTTACCATCATCCCCTAACTGTAATCTTTGCGATTATTTTTTATGGGAATACTTAAAAAAACAATTAAATAAACGTAAATTAAAAGCACTCCGAGGGTTTCGAAAAGCAATCAAAAGGATATTTGGAAAAATACCCCCAGAAATGGTCAAAAAAAGCTCTTTTGGCTTGACTTAAAGGCTTAAGTAGAATGTATAATACTAAAGGAAACCACATTGAAAATTTTATGTAAATAACTCATTCGGTAAAAATTTATGATGCTCTGAAATTGGTCACATTATTTTTGATACTAAGTGAGATATCTGTAGATACTAAATAAGATTTTTCAATTTGTATTTTAGTGAAACAAAAAAAAATGAGCATTCATTTAGTTTTCACATTAAAAGAATGTATATATTGGAATATATTACACATAAAGAGTCGTTTCAAGCTTTAATTTTTCACACTTACTGCATTAATATAACACTTTTATAAAGAAAAAAAACTGTCTCGCACAGTTAAAACGCATTAACGCTCCCTTTTGCGAGTTATTCGAAAATTTTCACTTCGCATTCTAGAAAAGAATACATCGCGTGTTTCAAACTAATTATATACTGAAAACAATTTTTAAAGCTCTGCGTTTCGCGACTTTTTTTTTTAAAGAAATTTTTACTCTTTTCTCATTTAACCATACCTCTGAAATTGTTCTTCCTGAGGCTGTGAGGAGGCTGTAATTAATGGACTGCTTTTCTGACACAAAACACTTGAGAAAAATCTAGAAATGAAAGCTATGATGAGGGAAAAAAATACTGCATCGTGCCGAAATTTCATTGTTTCAAACATTTTCTGTAGATGTAATTCCAGGTAAGACAAAATGTATGTCTTTATTCTAAATGATATAAAGAAGATTGTATAATTTTAAAGAATAGCTCACAAAATTTTAAAAAGACTTCAGAGTTCTCTGTATATTTTCGAATATATATGCAGTCGGATCTCCATATTACGAACCTCTATATCGCGAATTTTTTTATATTGCGAACTTTTTCCTGGAACCAAAAACATTTCTCGCTTTTCTTCGTAAAACAACCTCCCAATAGTGAAGTGCATTTTCTATCTAATGAACTTTTTCTTTTGTAATTCAATTTTTTTTCTCTCTTTTTTTTAAGTATTTCTGAACATTTCAAGTTATTCTTTCTTGTAACACATTTTAGGGTGGTCATTAATCTTGAAAAGGTTTTTTTAGGTACCTAGCTCTCCGAGAGTAATAGAACTCTGGGCATTTCATCCAAGAAGGACAACCTTTAATCCCCATTGTCTATTCTACAAGAAACATCTTCGATTTCCCCTTTCCCCTTCAGTGGAGTTGTCTCGTGTCCCTGTATCCTTGAACTAGTCTTCGTTCATTTATAGTGTTGATCAGTCGTACTGGTAATTTCGTTTTCTTGTAGCTCGAAAATGTCAAAACGTAAGTGCTTGAGCATCAAAGAAAATAAATTATTTCTTCCGGAAGTGGATAATTGATTTATTGATTGATTATTAACGTCGCACTGTTTAGCTACACGAGGGCTTTTGGCGACGGACCACGTAATTTCGAACCATGGTCAAGTGACGTGGACGACACCTGAGCTGGCACCCCCTCTCCTAACTACCACACCACACCAACGGGAGGACGTTTCAGCTCTCGATAGATTTAACGTGCATCGCTGCCCTACACGGCGGGTCTTTAGTGGTACGGGGCTCGAACTCGTGACAAGGCAAGCCACGGTCCGATACCTATACCACTCGGCTACCGCGGCCACCCGGAAGTGGATAAAGGCGTCAACAAACATTCCTTGCAGTTTTTCCTTTCTTTATTTTTGATAGGTAAGATACATAAAATAAATATTTTTAATTTACAAAAAGGTGTGAGTAAATACTTTTTTTTAAATATATGTATATATATAGTGTTTATGAATTTAAAATTTGTTTTATGTAGTTAACAAAGAAAATTGAAAGATGAACCTTTATATAACGAACTTTTATTCGGGATTTAGTGACTTCGTTATATAAAGGTACGACTGTATATTAGTTCGTCATATAAATAATCCAGTTTTTTTTTCAATTGCATGAATTAAAAGTTTGAGTAAGTGAGAATTATATTAACGTCGCAACAAGCAATACGAGGGCTATTAGCGATGGACCTCGGAAATTCGAACCTCCGTCAAGGGATGAGAAGGGCACCCGAGATAGCACTCCCTCTCCTCTCCTAACTACCACACCCCACAAACGGAAGGACATTGAGGCTCGACAGATTTACGCGCATCTGCCCTCTCTACGCTACGTTTTTTCAGTGGCACCAGGACTCGAACCGGTTACACACCCGCCAGCAGACCATGACTGTAACCACTAGGCTACCACGACCACCGGTGATACATGAAACAACACTCTAGGTACATAATCAATGAAGGTACGGAGGGCTTCCTGAGAGATGGCTCACCATTCCATGCAGACCATTTACCTCAGGCTTGTGAACGTGGTGAGGGCAGAGAATGCAAGCAGCTTTTAATCACGTCCCATATGTGTTTGATTGTTAGAGATATCAGGGAATAATAATGGATGAGGAATATTTTGTACATCTTTACAGTGCGCACTGGCTGATACATATTATGTACTTTTAGTAAAGATCATTAGACACCCCTAAAAGAAGAACTTCACCAGCCACAGCACATCATCCATGGTATCGTTGGGGCGTCCTATGCCTTGAATACAAAAACAGACAAATTAGAAGTAACCTGCTATTGCACACAGTAGTACCCCAAATAATGATTCCACGTTGTCACTGGGTGGGGCGCTTCGCAGGACTTGTCACCCCTTAGGTGCCATACTCGTTCTCAGCATCATGCTCATAGGACAAACAGAATCAGCGTCACACTCATTGGACAAACAAAGCAGACGTCATACTCATTGGACAAGCAGAATCTGCGGCACACTCATTGGAGAAATAGAATAGGTATTACATTCATTAATCAAATAGAAGCGTGACTCTTTTGAGAATTTGTATCTTTCCGTATTCATGTCGCGCTAACTTGGCATCATTGCAAATGTTGTCTGTGTTGTGGAGTTAATGGCAGTCTTTTTAAAGGACATCTATAAGTGCAGATCACTAGCAACCAATCAGGATATGGTTTGGGTCAATAGAGAAGTAGTTTGTGGTTCTATCACAACTTACTTCGATCTGCGTAAACTGACGTTGCTTTAGCTATACCAGTATTCTTTGTCCCAACCCTCTTCTTCTCAGTCGGTGCACTTTGAATGTATTTAGGAAGATGTCAGCTGAGATTTGCGGTACGGATTAACTTTCTCTTCTCGATCCATTCACCATGCATCTGGTAAAATTGTCTATCAACTGAAACTGTCTGAGTAGATGGAGGCCTGGAATTGTCTGTTATTACACGTGCCCTCTGAGACAAGAGAAAAATTCCCCCAATAATTTCCGACAGAAATTATGATAAGGATATTGATGATTTTTCCAAGTTTCCTACATCATATTCAACGTGTACCAGAGTGCTGTCCATCTTGTTGCGTTTGTACTACTCGGTCATGTGCGTCTACCCTGAAATTTGTGTAATTCTCTGGCCACTCCTTCTTGATGTTGCATTTTCAATTTCCAGTTATGTACATTAGAAGTGATACAAGAGCAGAAGGATATTCGGGATATTTAGCTTTTTGAGTTCAGTTAAAGCAACAACGCTACTTATAATTCGAAGAATATTAATGCAATATACTGGAATGTGGAACAATATAAGAGTAAGTAAGTGCCAGTGGTGTGCTTCCACTAATTCCGAACAGTAAAATACAGTCTGGAAGACAATTGTAACCCTAGAAGATCTTTAAAGGTCGATGAGGATGTCCTGCAAACCTTGGTGAAATAAAATCTCACCGTAGCTGTCGAAGAATCAATACAGAAGCTCGTATTTGGTTATCTAACCATTCACAGCGACACTTGAAGGCCATCAGGAAAATTGGCAAGTAGAGTTAAAAGGTTTCTCACTTTAAAACAAGAAACCACTTTAATTATCAGATAATTAAATTAATTGAATTAGCCTGATTTTATGAAATTCAGCAAGAAAATACGATCGACATTGATTGCTTAAAAATTGTATATCTCGTCTTAGGAAAAGAGAATGCAGAATTGCAGAATGTTAATTTTATACAATATATCAATAACATGGACTCCTGAGAATTTTGGAGTTAATTATTGATGTTATGCAAGAAATTGCATAAATGGATAATTTTGTTGCACCTCGCTATTCTAAGCCACAGTCAAGACACAAGAATGATTCCTGAAGTGGTGTCTGGATCTTCCAGCTTCCACGTCAGGTAAGGACTGCAAAGCTCATTTAAATCGAAAGCAATATGATCAGCATTTCCCATTATTCCTTCTTGAAATCAAGTCTGGAATACTCTATCCTCCAGCAAATAAACAGGGTTTTTTGTCCAGATCGTCGAGACATGAACCTTAAAATGAAACAGATGTGTGAAAATATACACACAACCAATTTTTAATCTCTCGACTAGTTTTTATTCAAAGGTTTATGGGATCGAACGGAATGCGTATACTATACGCTTGACAGTTGCTCGACAAAAAAAAAAGTCATAAAATGTTATAGATCAAGGGATCTTTCCCACGCCGACATGGACTCTCTATTTTCTGCATCATGAAAATCCACCGAATTGAGTCGGGGTCGAACCCGCAACCATAGGCGTACAAGGCCTGTGACAAACCAACTACGCCACTCAACTGTCTTTTCTGTGTTGAAACACATTACAACATTAAATATTTACTGTTGAAATCCGTAATGTTATGTTCTCCTTTTTCAGCATTCTTCCTTTTAAAAAAAATTTCCCCTTTTTTAGAGCAGAACCAGGAAAACAAAATAAATAAAAGAAAAGGATTTTATTTTCAATGCTACAGAGCTAAAATGCCCAAATCTTTCAACTCCAAAACGAACATGAATTTTGAGGTCGGATTTTAATTCGAATAATTCCCATAGCACTAGAGTGTTTAAAAAGTCAAGCTCACGCAAGTCGAATTTAAAATTAGAACTGCACTTTTTTCAGTGAACTACGAGCGAAAGATTTCATTAACTCTCAGTGTTTGAGAAGTAAAACAAAAATCATTCTCAGCTTGAGAGGTAAAGAGAATATTTCAACAGCTGAACGAAAAATGCTAAGATGAGGAATAATTCTTAAAGCTAGAAATAATCTCAAGTCTAAGTCGACGCAATGATAAAACCACGAAGTTTTTCAATGGCAAACGACATTCGTGTCTCCAAGTTAAATAGTACAGTAGCTCTATTCTTTCATGACGTCACAGATTTAATCAAGTTCATGTGCCTAACTGGTGCGGGCTTTTGATTTTTTAAGGCAACTTGCTTTTAAAAAATACATGTAAATACTATAAACACATGAGTAAAAAATGTTTTTTGTTTATTTAAAAGTATTTGAATAATAGAAGAAATCAACAACAATATACCTGTATGTAAGTGGCTACACCTCTTGAAAATTCTCAATGCTGTCTTTAAAGTATATTCTTACTTAGTCATATTTTATAAATTACTTATTGAATTTATTAAATACTGCAAGAAATACGAGGCTGATGATTCGATAGCAACGCACGTGATTGCATATCATGTGACCATCATGAATTGAGTCTATTCATAACGTTTATTTTTTCCCATAATTCCTTCAAAGAACATAGAATAACATTTTAAGTTGATTTCCATTTGATACATGTCTAAACAATTTTTTAGATGTATATGGTATTCACTGGAAGAAGCAGAATTGATAGAACGCGATGAAATTATACTTGCAAAATTTTTCTAATTTCAAATGAGGCGGTGGATTGAAATTTTTATTATTGCAGACCTAATACGGCCCCCGGGAGCTGATATCACTTTTTAGTGCTGCACCATTTTGGTATATACTCGTACAAATTACCGCAATGCAATTTTGATACCAAGCTTCCTTCCAAGAAGGAGGCACCTGAGCTCTGACGATGAGAAATTGTACAATGAATTTAATTTTTCCAAGAGCCCCAAGCCAAACAGGCACTCAAGGGTTCTTTAACATGCCGCATAATCATACGACATGGACGCTGTCAATTTCTTGCATCATGAAAATCCACCGACTTGGGCCTGGGTTAGTCAGCCGGCATACTTACAAAATGAAATAACTATATACATATATAAATATAAACGTAATAACTCCCTCTAGTATCCTATTAAATAACAATTCTCTGGTCCAGTCCTTCAGGACAACTGTTTAATTATTTTAACTAGCTACCCGCCTAAAGGGAACCTTTAGAATTGCATCCATCCACCAACGCTCGCTCGCCATTTCTCGCTTAGTATAAATAGCGAGATCTCTGGAAATTCCGCTTTTTCTGTTCTTTGTCCTTCAACATGTAGCCGGCTGCAGCGCGTAGTGGTCTCGTTTTCTTTATTCTGTAATGTGTCGTCCATTCCCTGTTTATTGTTTAGTATATTTATGTACGTGAGTCGCAAGATGTGTAATAAAATGGATTTAAGTAATCACCCGACTGCTTCGTCAATCTCATCAGTAAGCAACATCAACAATCGTAAAAAATGGATCTATATTTAGAAATCCCTCTTCCACTGGCTACGTCTTTTACATATTTATACTATATGAAATAACTAAAAAATAAAGCTAACAGCACAAAAAAAAAAAAAAAAAAAAATAGTAAATGCATGAAAGGAAAGCATACGAACTGTACAATTAATCTCTTAGAATAAAAATAATAATGCAAAGAACTTACAGATTTGATTTAAAATTATTAGACAAGTACTATAAAAATCGTATATTGCTTTTCTAATTTACACATGGGATTGTCGCTAGGGGGATGAGAAATATTTAAACTCAACTCCCCTTTCTGCAATCGAATAACACTTTCAACCCTATAAATTGTATTTATTACCCCCATATTTTAAAGTCATGGGTCATTTTGTGGTCAGACTTTCAATTTAGCCTCGTAACACAGATTTAGCAATTGTGCCAATCGAGTTTCAGGCGCCATCTTCTTTCGCGTATTCTTTTTTCTCTTTCCTTTCTTTTTTTCATTTTCACTTATATTTCCACCAAGATTGATTTCCTTTCAAACCCGTTTTTGATCTAAAAAAAAATTAAAAAACTGATAAAATTTTATATTACGCTAAGTTGATGACAGGAAATAGTTTAAAAATAAAGCTAAAGGATGATATATAAAAAGAGGGCTTTTAATATATGATGTTCAAAATTAGATAAGAAATAAAATTTAGTTTCTCTAAGAAGATGAATTGAAATGTTTGTTCTCTGCTGTAAAGAAAATGAATTCGGCTTAAGAAGGAAGTGGGATTTTTAAATATATTCTTGCATGGGTAAATTCATATGAATGAGAAACAATTAAATGGTGTTGTAAAAGGAAATGTGAAAAAGACAGATAGATTAAAAATAAAAAACAAGATATATAAAGTAGCACATTTACAAACACACGTTATAAAAAAGTAAAATATATTATAATGTATAACTATATATATATATATATAACATATATACAATGTCTCATGAAGATTTGAATAGTTCGAGTGAATATTAACGTCGCACTGTTCAGCTACACGAGGGCTTTTGGCGACGGACCACGAAATTTCGAACTATGGTCAAGTGACGTGGACGACACCTGAGCTGGCAACCCCTCTCCTAACTACCACACCAATGGGAGGACGTTTCAGCTCTCGACAGATTTAACGTGCATCGCTGCCCTGCACGGCGGGTCTTTAGTGGTACTGGGCTCGAACTCATGACATGCCTGCGATGATCCGATACCTTGACCACTGGGCTACCGCAGCCCTTTGAATAGTTCGAAACAGATGCAGTAAAAGATATTTTTTTGCGGTGGATAGGGACCGCGCACAAAAAACAAAATTCGAAAACTTCATAAATACTTATATATAACAAACAACTTTTTCGACATACAAGAAAAAAAAAATTTATGTGGGGGAGAGGGATCTCTTAAAAAAAAAAGTTGCACTTAGAAAATAAGCTAATTATTTACGATATTTATGAGAAAGTACTTCCAAACAAAATAAATAATTAAATTTTACGCATGGGAATATTTTAAAAACATTTAATTTCTCATTGTATACAAGAAGTTTTCAAAATGCACATACATAGTTCACTGCTACTCATCGTAATCCAAAGCCAATCTTCCTGTGATGAATCGTCACTTTCGTCACTTGAATATACAATTTCAATTGATTTTTATTTTTTGGCACCCTAAAGTAAGTTATAAGTTTGTATGACGACGGTCGAGTGGTCAGTTGCTTGTGAACGTCATGATAACCAGATGTGCAGGATCGAAGCTCTTGTTGGAATTTCAAACTCCTTTCGGAATTGGTATCTATTTTAAGAAAATGCTTTTCCGTTTTGTTGGGGGGAAAGCTGGATCTCTGCATATATTTTCTCCACTCTGGCGTTTCTCAAACTGTGGGGCACGCCCCCTAGGGTGGCGTGATAATCCTACGAGGGGGCGCGAGCATATTGAAAAGTCGAAAACAAAAAAAATTATTTAAACAAAGATTATTAATTTACTAAAAGTAAACATACAAAATACATTCTAGCACAGTAAAATATAACATACACATTTGCACTCCCCTCATAAATGTATCAGTACTGCACAATGTATTTTATAATTAATTTAACAATAGTAAGTTAAGAAGAAGTTAAATAATTACCAGTGACTCCATGGGCTTGTCATATGTCAAACTTTTACAAAAATCAACGCTTATTGATAATTTATACGGTTCATAATTAATCCCGAAACTGTCGATTAAAAGTTACGGGATTCACTTCCCAATGTCTTCGTTTCCCCCACATAGGCGCGCGTATGTGATGGGGGGTTTTTTGGGGGGGGGAAGGAAAAGGAATAAATAAATAAAACATTCTCTGAAATAAGTAAAACCTTACCAAACACTGCCAAGGTCCTTTTATTGTATTCCAATGCATTTGGAAAAATTTTATGGATAGCAGTGCACAGATAAGACCATAGTTCACATAGTTCGGAAAGACGTATATATTCGTCCGGAGCATTTAACGCTTTGGCTGAGTGAGACGTTTATATATGCCGATGGCACTTAAAAGGTTAAAGTGTATTGTAGCTTCTGCGTCAATGTATAGTATTACTGAATTCAATACATTGTTATTGTATGGAGGGGGCGCGATGAAAATTATGATTGAATATTGGGTCGCAATTAATGAAAGTTTGAGTAGCACTGCTCCTCTACCTCAAAGAATCTGGTTCTTTTTGTCCGTCTTCATAATTCATCAAATAATTGATTATGTCACTGTCATTGAAAGTTTCGGCTTTAATCAAGTGCGTTAAGAGAAAGCATTTGTGAAAGTGCATAATTGAGAGACTGTTTATAAATAATGAACAGAGAGAGAGAGAGAGAGCATCTTGAAGTGTCTCTATGTACATTGATAGGAAACATAACAGTGGCTCCAAAGCCGTTGAAATTCATATATCGCATAAAATAAAGATCGCACAAAAACAATAGTACAAAAATAAAATCGCACAAAAACAATAGTACAAAAACAAAATCGTACAAAAACAATAGTACAGAAATAAAATCGCACAAAAACAGGTTCTACTGTACATACTTCGAAACAGTTACATTGAAGGGGAATAAAAGTAACATTTGTTGCATTTGTTTTGTTTGTTATTAGAACTGAGTAAGTAATTTGTTGAACTTGATTTTTTAAAAACTCAGTGAATACAAATACGTTTTTTAGTAAAAAAAAAAAATTCTGCGAAGAGAGCACAATTTTGTATCGTACTTTTAAAAGTACGCGGTTTCTACTAAACAATGTGTCTTGGATGTCTTCACTTAATCTCAAAGAGAACAAGAATAAGATTAGAATTATCTTATCAGATAGGAAACTTTTCCCCCCATTAATAAAAATATGTATGGTTATGATAAGTATCCCTATTTTGTTCTGAAAATGTAGATGCATGAAAAGAAGCAACAATTTTTTAACATGCATTTTTTTAAAACTTTATATGATAAAGTATACAAAGTGAATCACATGGAACACACATAATCATTACAAAAAAAAAAAAGAATTTAAATGAAACGAAAATTATATATTTAAATATTAAATTATTCATAACAGTATCCGAATTTTATGCTACTGCACACACACACACACACCTCCCTTTAAAACAATATTAAACTCGGAGCCTTGAAGTGGTATCGCTCAATTTCTGGAAAAACAGGTTCCAAATGAAAAAGAATAATTATATTGAAATTAAAGTGAGACGCGCTAGTTGGTAAAATTCAATGTTGTACTTAAAAATGATTTATTCGCGCGCATATCTATATATTTAAAGGCGAAAAGTGACTCACTCATCATAATATCTCCGAAATTATAAGACCCACAGACTTGAAATTTGGTAGGCATGTTCCTTTCAAGGAGTATAACAGATTTTTAAAAATAGACCCCCAAAGTGCTTTGCGAGTGGTTAAGGGGAATTATAGATAAATACTCCCATTTTTGAACTATTAGATTTACACTCTTAAAAGCTGGTGTTCTGGTGAAAATCTGCCCCTAAGGGGCGTGGTGTGGGGTTAATACGGCGTTATAGATAAAAATTCCAGCTTTTGAACTGTTAGACCCATATACTTAAAGTTTGGTAATCATGTTTCTTTTGTTAACACTAGATTACCCAAGGAAGTCATTTTGACTGCTTTTTAATTTCAATTAGAAAAACAATTATGTATGTAATGACACTATTTCTTTGAATTTCTCAGAATATATTTTTTTTCCACGTGAAGTAAAAATTTTTATTGTTAATATTTACTAATAATTTGTTATATGACTGCAAATAATATTAAAAAAAACATTAAAAATTAATTTTAAGCAAATTTCTGTGCACATTAGTTGTTCTTTCACAATGCAGTCATTTTGACTGCTTTTGGACGCTATAGGTACATGCTAAGTTTCAGTCTTTCTAATGTTAAGGTATCCGACTACGTTCGGAACCGTGATTTTAAAAAGCACATAAACGGATAAATTTCATGATATTTAGTGTCACTTAGATTAGAATACATGTATAAAATTGTTTTAAGGACATTTTGACAAAAAAAATTATTTTAAACACAACATTTCGGCAAAAAATTAACTTAGAATAACCTTTTTTCCAAATGTTCTCCTTTTGTGAAAAATGCTTCTATTATTATAATATTTTGCCTGTATATAGTTCAGACCTCTGTATAGAGTCCCAAGTATGATTTTTGAAAAATTCACATTATTTTCACTTACAACTCATTGAAATAATTATCGGCATTTTTTACTTAAAATTTCTCCCCTCTGTTGTCGTAAGACATGGATAAATCCACTTCTAAGTTATATATTTCAAAAATTCTAGTTGGGCCTCTCTACAGAGGTCTGAGCTATATACAGGCAAAATATTATTTTAATAGAAGCATTTTTCACAAAAGGAGAATATTTTGAAAATGGGTCATTCTGTGTTCATTTTTTGTCAAAATATTGTACTTAAATAAATTTTTATTGTAATCCATTTATACGCTTTTGCAAAATCACGGTTCCGAACGTAGTCGGATACCTTAAATAGAGATCCGCTAAGAACGGATTTTACGACCATCGACTCCCATGATGGGGAGAGTTACTGCGGTGTACAGATAAAAAATTTCCGTTTTAGAGCTACTAAACCTATAGTAATGAAATTTGGTACACATGTTCCTTTTGTTGAATTGAAATCCGCTAAGAGCGAGTTTTACCGAAATCGATTCTCATAGAGGTACAGGGCTTATTTTTTTTAATAACAAAATTCCAATTTTTGAACTGTTATATTGTACTTCCGAAAAAAGATGTTATAAAACAATCAGTCAATCTTCAAATGCCGATTAAATAGATAATTCAAATAATTTTACATGCTCCTTTTTTTTTTTAAATTTACGCCTAGCGAATTTACGTTCCTCTAGAGTTTACAAGTCTTGTTAAGTATCATTATTTACACATCACACTAATATTTACAAAAGAAAAAAAATGCCAGATGTTTTACATAATTACAGTGAAATACGTTTAACGCGAAAAAACGCTTAAGACGAAATATTGGTGTGTGTGTGAACACGAAATAATATAATGATCCCGATAAACTACTATGTATTTTCCTGCATTTTGTGTTTTCTTTTAAAACGAAACGCGAAAATCGCTTAAGACGAAAAGATTTCCCCTTTGAGAATGAACAAACACCATCCGGATAGTCCTACTGTATCATCGGAAGAATTCATTGCAACAGAGGATGATAATGTGTGTACAGCCACAATTATGGCAGACAAAGACATTTTGGAGTTTGTTCAAAGCTCAAAAAATATCATTGATGCAGATTCCGACGAGGAAAATGAAATGAATAATGCAGCTCTTGTGTTCCCACATCATCCGAAATGAAGAACGTCATCAAAAGTATGCGCAGTTATTTAGACGCACATTCCAATGGTGAAATGAATAATAAAATGGACGAGATCAAGCAATTTTTTGACCATTTGATGCAAAGAAAACTGTCGGATTATTTTCCAAAATTTCATTAAATGTTTTGTTTTTCAAAAAACTTGAAAATTTTTAAAAATTTTTTTCTTGAAAACTTGAAATCATTACCAATGGCCACGATCATTTCATGCATATATGCATATCTATGTAAACAAAATATACTCTTATAGACTTGATTTTGTTGAATATATGACTTTTATTTTAGCAATGTCTCTTAACACAAATTCTTCTTACACAAAAAAATACTCTAGTCCTCTCAATTTAGTGTTAAACGATTTTCAATGTATGTATTCATTAGAAATTTTACAATTACTCTAATCAAGCAGTTCATACACAAAACGAACGGAGAAAAATTCTAAAAACCATTGTCAGTACGTGACGAATTGATCCTTACAAGAGAGTGCAATGAGCTTGGAGATGACTGTGCCGGCCTTTCTCCTTGTACTCACCACTACCATCTAGACAAGAGTGGAAACTCCAACCGCTATTATTTTTTAAGGAGGAAGCGAAATATTTCACTGCCTAAGAAAAAAATAGCCCGCAAAGAATTCCCCTAGGTTAAAAACTATTTCAGGTTAGTTATTTCGATTTAAAATATTTAGGGTCGCCCATCCGATATAGTGGTTAGCGACGCTGACTGCTGTGCCTTTGGGCCTGGGTTCGAATTCCGGAGAAGACATGGATGTTTGTAAATGTATAGTGCCTTCGTGGCATGGGGGTACTTTAAATAACCGTCGAGCCGCAAGTTCTCTCGGGAGGTTGCTGGAAGGGGAAGAGAGGTGGGAGGCTCCTGACCAACCCCAGAGTGTTCTCCCTCTAAATTGGGATGAAACCGAGCTAAATCGTTCTGTCCCCTGTATGGTGCTCAAAGCTATGGCTAACGACAGGCGTCACTTAGCCCTTTGATGGCCTTTGCCAATCAGGTGGCATTAGTAACAACAAAATATTTAGAATAACTAGCGCGACAAATAAAAAAAATCATTGAGTCCGCTTAACAAAAATTAATTTCCTCTAAAAAAAATTTAAAAAAAAAAAAAAACTTTTACTATACATTAATACCCCGAACTTACGTGATATGTGGGTGAGTGAGCGAATATTAAAGTGTTTCGTTGATTGGATCTATCATGATTAATATCCATTTTTTCATCCGGTTCTACTCTTGCTTGATCAGTTTCAACTTCATCTAATAGATTCCACACATTTCCTTTTTATAGTCTAGTCAATTACATTTATAAACCATAATGAGTCGTACAGTGAGTGTGAGTGAGTGAATATTAACATCGCACTGTTCAGCTACACGAGGGCTTTTGGCGACGGACCACGTCATTTTGAACCATGGTCAAGTGACGTGGACGACACCTGAGCTGGCACTCCCCTCTCCTAACTACCACACCACACCAACGGGAGGACGTTTCAGCTCTCGACAGATTTAGCGTGCATAGCTGCCCTACACGGCGGGTCTTTAGTGGTACTGGGCCCGAACTTGTGACAAAGCCAGCCACGATCCGATACCTATACCTATACCTATACCTATACCACTCTGCTACCGCGGCCACTAATGAGTCGTACAACACTGCAATCAAAACTACTAAGGCGTTTACAGGGGGAAAATGTAGCTTTTAAAGAAAATATTTTGGAAGAAAAGTGGTCCCGTGGGGAACTCAGTCACTCCAAGTACCTTGAGATTGTAAGTAAACTTTTGCGTTCCCGAAAAAAAGGGAGATATGTGACAAATATATATATTTTAGTTTTCATGAAGACTGTCATATAGGAGGATACTGATAAGGTCATTTGTAACAAACTAACAGTTTTCCCAGAATTAAAGATTCCGTGTGCCTGGGGTGTCTCTATGCCCCCCTCGATCGCTACCGGCTTAATATAACTCTCCTTCACTCACTCCATACTTGCATGATTGTGACTCGAACATGACATAAAACACGAAGAAATAATCCCAAACACAAAAATTCCATTAAGAATTTATTGGTTAATAGGCTAACTCAAGGTACGAGGAAAAGATCAAATTATCTGAATAATCAAAACACACTCTTATCTGCAATCCCCAAAAGATTTGCAAGTTCCTCGATCCAATAAACGGATGCAACTCCACTCCGTAATAGACAAATCGAATCCGAGACAATATCTCACTTTGATAATTACCTTAATCGTGGATATGCCCTCGAATCTAAGCAAGGAATCGCTATTTAGCTGATTGAACCAATAAATCACGCCCTGGCAGTGTAAATATCAGCTAACATTTTTGCCCGCGCAAAATTCACTGTATGCACGAAAACTAATCTGCATATCTCACTTCAATTGTTTAAGAACATTAATTTTCAATAAGACTTCACAGAAAGCAATCCAGAGTTAATTAAGAGTCTCTACTCTATATATACAAAGTATGTTCACATATTGCTACCTATTGAAAATGTGTACGGTTTGGTTTTGAATTTATAATGCACACCCACAAGAAGTCTCTTATGAACAAAATTTACAATTGATTTTTAGATATTTAATACTATTAAATTGAAAATATTAAATGCAAATGAAAGCATTAACAACATCCCGATTATGTGTATTCATTTGTTATTTTACTGTAAGACAATACATAACTCATAATGAAATTGCATGGTTCCATAACCGCCATATTCACTAAACTTAAATACAGTTAACTTTCTTTTTCCGTCAATAAAAAAAAAAAAAAAAACTTTCGAAACTAATATTTAAAAAAGAGTAAATATTTAAAATTCGAGAGAATTTACTTTTAGTTGTTCATGTATCAAAATCTGTTTTCAAATATAGCATTCGATAGTTCGAAAAAGATTTAGAACTATCGATGCAGAAGGATAGTGTTTCTGAGGAGAGAATAAGAATAAAAGAAATATTATATAAACCTATATATATATATATATTTTTTTTTTTTGAAAACATAAAATTTCAGTCTTTGGAACTTTTTTGATAACACACACACAGTGGCGCACACAAGGGGGGGGGGGTTCCTGGGGGTACGGACCCCCCCTAAAGCCCTTAATTTTTTTTCCGATTGTGATTACAATTTTAAGTATATTGTACGAAAAATTTAACTAAGTATTTGTTATTAATGATTAATTTTATTAATTAATGCTAATTATTTATTCAATAATTAGTGTTTTACTGTGTTTTGTTCCCGAAAACTGACAAAATCAAAAGGAGCATGATACAAGAATAATGAACTTTCGAGACTCCAGACCCCCCCTTGAAAAATTCCTGTGTGCGCTACAGCACACTCATCTCGTGTTACTATTATTCTATCATTGATCTTATATATTTATTCGGTCGTCCATCCTGTTAAGTGGTTAGTGACGCTGACTGCTGTACCGTAAGGCCTGGGTACGAATCCCGGAGAAGACATGGATGCTTGTAAATGTATAGTGCCTTTGCAGCATACTCTAAATAGCCGTCGAGCCGCAAGTTCTCTCATGAGGTTGGTGAAAGGGGAAGGAAGGGGGGAGGCCCCTGCCCCTCTCAAGGGTGTTCTCCCTCAAAATTGAGGTGGAGCCGAGTTAAATCGTTCTGTCACCTGCATGGTGTTCAAGACTACGGATAACGACAGGTGTGCATCTAGCCCTTTGCCATGATGAATTTCGTGGGCCTGGATCTGACACAGTCGAGATCACAGGTGGCATAGAAACAACAATAACATATATTTATTTAGTTCTAACAATTTAAGAACAGTTAAGGAGAGTGGGAAACCTCTATGTGTACTGTATGCTGTTTTCGATGTACCTTTTCTCAAAATCTGTTATATGTACAAGAGAGAGATTTCATACAATTAAGGTACACCTTTCTCATTATACTGAAATGAGCTTTTACCTAATTTCGAATTTTTTCATAATTTATAAAATATTTTATCAAACATAGTGAAATTTCTCTCATCCACATTTTCCCATAATAAATTTGTAAAAAATAAATTTTTGAGTTTTTTACAATAACTCATTGCATTCATTAGCCATCATTATAAATATATGTCATAAAAATCTTACGTACCTGTGAATATTATTTTCCCAGAATAAGGTACATCGAACACCAAAAACTTACATTTTGAGATAAATGAACTTTAATGTATAATTACCTTTTTATCAAAATATTCCTTCCTATACTCCAAATGATCTACAATTTTTTGAATCTCATCATCCTCTCTCTTCCTTTTAAGTCTTTTTTTTTTCTTTCCTAACTCTTCCTTTGTTTTTGTAAACATGATTATTTAGCCTTTAACAGCAGCTGTTTGTCGAGGCGCTCCATTGCCTGTACCGTGTAAAAATCGGGTTCAATATTTTTTCTCAAAATTTCGGGCTTTGATACATTTTCCATATTAAATGATGAAATTGCATCATATGAACTCAATGATATAATACTTCTATTTGTACAAATATTTTCTTCGGTACACGAGATCATATTACGTTGTTTACACTTTCATTGGGAATTTGTGTACCTCCATGTAAACACTTTTTTAGCAATTCTGGATTAAATGTTTTGATTTCCATCATTCATTCAACTTTTAAGCAAAAACAAAATACTTTGCTTACATTTTTCACACACCATTTAAATGGGAATGGTCCATTTTCAACGATTATTTAAAAATAGGTTTTAAGGGCTTCTAATTACCCTAGAGGTTAAAGTAAGGTATTTGTAGAAAGATTAAAATCTATACAATTTGAAAGTGTAAAAATCTCAAAATTGTCATATTAAGAAGATTTTAGGTTTGCAACACCCCTTAAGTTTTAACTTGGAATAGCTACACTGAAAAAATCGCGTAGACGATTACAGAGTATTTTTTTTCCTTTAAATTTTTGTGAGTGGCAATAGTATTTGTTAGTGGAATAATATTTTGTAAGAATGTTCCAAATGCAATAAAAGATTTGTTCCAGCTATGTTCCAATAATTAAGAAATTTTAATAAAGTGAGTGTTCTTGATATTAATTGCTTTTTGTGAAGCCTTAAACTCAGAGGGAGATTTACTTTATGTCGATGAAAAATTATTTTTAATCAATTTTCTTTTAAAAACAGCATTTTTTATTCTTATCAAAGATTTAGATGAAATTTTGAATTGCTCTAACAATTATTGTTGTCGTGGAAAAAGTAATTGAAACAGCGATAACTCGCACTATTTGACAGCCTACTCTATGGCATTTTACTCTGATTCGAGGAGACTGCAATATAAAAAGGCTACACATTTGAATATAAGTTAAAATATGTTATATGTAAGTATAGGAAATATGTTCTTTGAAATTATTTTTAATATATTGACATCGGAAATTATTATCTTTTTTATTCCATTATCGTCTTTTATTTTATAATTTACGTAACTCTCTTTCTTACTGTTTATTTCATTTTCTGATACTTAATCTTTTAGTATTAGACGTTTTGTTGCAAAAGTTGGCATCCTTTTTGTGATGAATCTCAACGCGAAAATTATTCATCTGACTGTTAGAATTCGAATTGATATGTGCTTTTGATATGCAATAGAAAAAGCTGTTGCTTTAACGGATTTTAATTAATTTGATTTTAGATTGTAAAGATTTTTTCAATGTTCTTCCGTGTAAATATATGTTCTTTTGTTTGTTACATCCTAGACTTAATTAAAAGTTTAGTTCATTCAGAACTGATTATTGGTACCCTATTTCGAGCACTAAACTACCGAAATGATAACGACAAATTGGTCCAGTTGTTGTTATTCTACAATCAGATCCGTGATCACATTTTACTGGGGTTGCTAGACTGGAAGAGGCTATCATAAAATTATAATCCTTTATACTAAGTTTATAATAAGATAGTACACACTTTTACACCGTCTTTTAAACACGTTAATTATTATAATAATGCAACCGCACTAAAACCGGAGCGTCTTGAGGCAGGAACGACTTCGAATTAAGTGCTTGCGCACGATTTTTTTCAATGAGAAATACCTCAAAATGTCAGAATGATGAATTGTGAAATTCTGGGAGTGTAAGAACCTTGGCTACCAATGAGATAATTAAAACCAAAAATATTAATATCACCTAATTAATATACCTGCTTGTTACAGAAAATTTATATTAATTCTGGGAAGGTAATTTTTTTTTAAGAGAGAACTAGTAAATGCTCATCAATCCTTCTCCTTTGATGTATATTAATTACTAAGTGTTTTTATGAGTTTTCTTTTTCTAGAATAATCATTTTTCTCTTAATATTTTTTGACTGTCATAATAAAAATCATGTTTCATTTTTATCAGACCGGTTTTATCATTCAGGATTTCTAAATGTTTATTGTTTAGTTTATTTTAATGTTTCTTTTAGTCTGGAAGATTTTTATTTTTATTTATTTTTTTATTTTTTATTTTCCTTTACTTGCTTGATTCGAAATTCACAGAACATATTTTCAAAAAAGACAAATAACCTCATGTACATACGAAAACATTCCTTTAGATAAGTCCGTTTTAAAACGCTTCGCTATGATACTTCATCAACAAAAACAATGGGCTAAATTAATGTGACGTCATTAATTCCATGATAACTGCAATCACGTGTTTCCAGCCAATCATTCCATTAATTCATGTGACGTCATAGTCACATGATAAATGCAATTGCGTATTTTCAATCAATCAACTTATGCATCTCACTATTGCCAACTTTTTTTTACATAAATTTTCTTTTAAGATACACACATTTGTTGACAATAATAACGCGAGCAGATAAACAATGTACTTTATTTAAACTGATTTTTTATTTCATTTTGATAAACTTTTTGAAGAATCTTCATAATTGAACATCCTCACTTATTTATCAAGTGAATATTATATCTCAATCTCATTAAGTGAAGCAAGTACAAACCGAATGTCAGCTTTGAATTCAATTGAAAACACGCGATTACAATGATCACGTGAACATCCTATATTTAGCCCATTCTGGAGGGAAAACATAAAAATCAATCCGGCAATCAAGGTAATTCCACGTGAAATGGATAAAATATATAAATGCTATAAGTGAGGCATTAAATGTATTATAATAATGTATTAAAGTACTTCTGGAAAAAAAGATAAATTGTTTGTTACAATGAATCTAAAAATTCCCTTTTTATTCTTTTCTTTATAATCCTCAAGTTTAAAAAATCATACTCTCGATATATTCATGTCGTTACAAAAGTTGATTGATGGTTTTACGAATCATTTAAAGTTTTACTTACAAGAAAAAGCCTATGATATATAATCAAAATTTAATAATATAGAATTAACTGACTTTTTTTTTAATATTACGTTAAGCTAAAAGACTTATCATAATACTGAAACTCGTTCGTCAAATATCCTTATTTTAAATAACCTCCAAATGATAGACTGTTTAGTATTTTTCAAACGCAATTTTTGTAAATATTCACATTAATATTTATAATTGTTGAGAGTCATCCAAAAGCAATATTATTTTTCTCACGCTATGTTATTTCCCTTCCTCAATAGGCTGACTAACGTTGAATACGACTTTTTGTTTCCTCTAATTGCTCAATCTTTTGGTTTATGCTGTTTAATTAAAATCATTTTGGCAGAGTTTCAAATAACTAAATGATTTATGTGAGTAAAAAATTACGTAATTTTTGAATAATAATTCAAATTTATGTAAATTTTTACGTGTAATGATAGTTTATTCTTAAAATATCTTTTTCGAAAACAGTATGAAAAAAAGGATATTTTAATATTAAATCTTATTAAATTTATTAAAATTATTTATTATATTATTTTGATTTTATTATATACTTGCTGGTATACCCGTTCTTCGCACGGGTGAATTAAACAAGGATAAAAAAAAGTTTTTAATGAGTTAATTTTACGTAAATTGCAAATAATTAAACAAAAAAAAAAACATTTTGCATATCTTAGCTGAACAAAACAACCATATTTCCATATTCGTTAAATTTTAAGTCTGTAGATCTAAAAGCTGATGAAAAGAATTTTTTTTTATTTATAACGCCCCGTAACTCTTTTGTAGTTCGATTTTTAAAAACACCTTCCTAAGCTGATCTCTGCTCAGCAAATTTAACGTATTGTTACAAATTTTGGTGTAACGAACACTTAAAATAGTATAAATAATTTATATCTGGATGTGTAATACATTAATATTACTTTCTGTTGTATTTATTTTATGTTAAAATTGTAATATTCGCAAACAACGCCGTTCCTTACAGTATGATGTCGAAGCAATGGAAACATAGCGAAATGTTGGCAATAGAGCCAAATGGGCACCAATATTGGTGACCATTTTGGCCACTTGGCGATTGATTGAATGGTGTAGAAGTTGACATGCTGTAGCGCCACCTGGTGGAGAACTACAACAAAGAGGATAGCACAAAAGCCTTCTCCATAAAAAATACTTATACATGTCAATTTTCATAGTGCTCGGTTGAACGGTGTTGGAGTGAAGCGAGGTCATATATATAAACATCCATTTTGATATACAGAGATTTATTTCAATAAATAATAAATAAACTGGAAAATATCAGTAGCGGAATAGTAGTCCCCTTGCAAGAATTTGGTTTCTTAGAAAATGGCCCTTGGTTTTGGAAATGAGTTTGATATCCTTGTTCTATATATAAATAGATTATCAAAGTTATTGGTACCTCCAATCGCGCGTATACAAGTGGCCGCAGTAGCCTTGTGGCTATGGTCATGAACTTGTGGCTGGTATGTTGTGAGTTTGAGCTCTGGTGCCGCTGAAGACCCGCCGTGAGAAGAAATTGATACACGTTAAACCTGTGAAGAACAAAGTCTTGATGTGTTGTGGTAATTTGGAATCCTCGCCACTTGACCGAGGCTCAAAACTACCAGGTTCTTCGCCAACAGCTTCCATGTTGCTTTATAGTGCGACGTTATTTAGTACTCACTCGCATAGGGTATCAAAAGTACGATTTACAGAAGAAGCTGCAAATGAAAACACTGTGAGAGAAATCGCTTTTTCACGCAATATTTGAACATTAGAACACGCAACATTAGAATCGACATTTTTCTAATAGCTATTCGAAGAGCTCACAGATGTGCATGCAGAGATTTTAATTTCAAAATAGTATTTGAAAATCATTTTTATTATTAACTTCAGTAACACGAATGGAATCCAACAAATTGAATAACTCTTTCCAATATCCAACTTGTTGTATGATATCTTTAAATAAAATCAAACATAGTTATTCTACTTATTATATATATTGATGATAACTCTGTAAACAACTTTAAAGAAATTCTGCACAACTGGAACATTCTCATAAAAATTTCAACTTAAAATCCTCGGTAATCTCGTTTCCAAACGTGCTTCATTTTCAATGAATCATTTATTATTACAGAGAACAAAGTTATTTTAGACTTTTCTTTCACGAAAATGGCATTGCTTGTTGATTTCAAATTGTTTGAAGTTCACACGAAATAGCATGCGTTGTATCGTTCATTTTTTATGAGCCCTATGTGGACAGGCATTGTTATCCATAAAAATGAAGTCAGGGCTAACTGCACACATGTAAAGGTAAACATAAGATTCCAAGATTCTTCCCCTACACCAAGGGTGTAAAACTCAAAGGCGAACTTTGTCCAAACAAACAAGGTTAAACTTAGGGGCCACAAAAAAAAAAAAAAAAAACTCAATATTCATAGAAACGTAAGTTTATTTCGAATAATACAGTATAATAAATATAAATAAAAAAAATAGTGCGTGGAACGCCACGCGATAGAAGTGAAACTTCTTTGGCGACGTTGGAACATTGATTATTTGCCCTAATATTCCAAACTGACCGTGTGCATGTCTCAATCGCCTAATTTGCATGAAAGGTATTTGTGGCGAAATGAGTCTTTCTAATACCAAATTCAAAGTAGGAAGATGTGCTGCAATTTCTGGGCATAAAACCATTATATTTTGATAAATTTGGTACATTTTTCCTACTTAAACTTTGCGGGAAATTGTAGCGTGATTTAATGTCTTCTAAAATAGCTCCCGGTAAAATATTTTGTAAAATATTTTTGTGCTCAGCAAAAAGCGTTCTCAAATCATCTATAAACCTTAATCTATCACAAATCGAACACCCGTGACCGAAAGAATAATCAATGAGTCACTTTTCGTGTATTTGATTTAGGCATTACGACAAGAATTAATAATAATTAAATGCAAATGAAAATTAAAAAAACAAATTAGCCTCCGAACACATCACCATATAGCCATCAATCTAAGGAAATATTTCAAAAAGGTATATGTTTTTGCTGCAAGAGCTATTTTGTCTACATAATACACACACTGCAACTCAAACAAATATTAATAGATGTCCCCGGGTCTGGGGGGAAAAGGACCCCCAATTTGAAGGTGGGCAAGTTGACTTATCGGAGAGGTGGGCAATCATCCGACTTTTTCACGGATATGACGCAAGTCACGTGGTGTCCACGCTCGCTATCTCCTCACCCTGTCGACGATTTAGAGGGATGGGGGGAATACTACTTCCGTTCGCTTTTTCACCCTAACGCAAAACTGGGCAAATTTCTCATTCACTCTCGAACGGAAAGAAGTTTCACTTCAAAAACAACAAAAATTTAATAATTGCATTCTGACACTTAACATCTCGTCTCTGCTACTATCTTTCCAATTTCGGGAGAAATTTTGATATTTTATTATTTATTATTGTGTATTATTTGATATTTTTTATTATTTATTATAGTGTAATATTTAATATTTTATTATTTATTATAGTGTAATATTTAATATTTTATTATTTATTATTGTGTGTTATTTGTGTGATATTTTATTATTTATTATTGTTTATTATACTGACCGGGCCGCAAAAATGTTCGTTGTGGGCCATATGCGGTTCACGAATTTGACACCCCTACCCTACACCGAACAGGAATTATTAAGCTTCTATTAAAAGACATGGAGGTTTGTCCCTCCTGCCAGATGATAAAATTGAGGAAGTGTATTACAGCGGGAAGCAAAGAGACGAATATATTACTGTTTTTTCTCGTTGCTTATTCGAACTGTAAGGCGCATTAACACGATTTATAACCGCACTATGTATCTAAGTTTCTATTAATGTATCTAGTTTCAAATTGTATCAATAATTTTGTTTTGTTTATTTTCCTTTTTCTCATAATCAGAATCAAAATATTTAGGTGGGGAGGCTTAAATAACGTTTTGAAGGAAAAGTTAAACTGGAAACATGCTTTACTTTTTGTGAAAATGTTCACGTGTTGGTTAGTTTGTGTTTCGTTTTTAATACTTGAAGACAATTTCTGAAAGGTGTGTTTAGTAATATAATTATTTAAATAACTTTAAAAAAAGCGTGATTATATCCTTTTTATAAAACTCAAAAAATATGTTCTCTGCATTAAATTCTAAATTCAAATGTTAGAGATTGAAAGTGCATAAAAAACAAATCTAGAAATGATGCTGAGAAGATAAAATGTATGCGTTTGGAATGTGGGAAACTTTTGTATTATTTAAAAAATAAAATAAAGTTATTTTATTTCAATTTTCCTTCTGAATGATTGTGTTAGCAGTAAAAATTGTTGTGAAAACATTCTACATTATGTTACTTATTGTATTATGCTCCAGTTTCTTATCCTCTAGGACAGGGGTGGTAAACTTTTATGGATCAGCGTGTCATTTTCTTCTAAAGAAATGTTAAAGGAGGTACAGACGCGATGTCAAATAATTTTGGCTTGTGATTATTGGGGAAATAAAATTTATAGTAAAACCACATACTAACAACTCAATACTCTTTTTTTTTACTACGAAAAAATACATTTTGCATTGTATAGTAGAAAATGTTTTAGTTATACGTGTAATTTTCAAATTGTATAGTAACATTAGTGTGACTTCTGTTGTAGCAGATTAGTTGACAAATAACTTTACATTAGGATTGTAAGACATTACTTTTAGAATAATGCATGCTGAATTGGAGTCATCTGCCAAAAGGTTTCTAAGCGAGTCTTTAATTTTATTCATCTCTAATAATGATTCGCAGGCATAGGTGTAAGAAAATATGCTTAAAATAGCATGAGCCAGCTTCTTCAAGCAGTTAAATTTATCTGGAATCGAATTCCATGTTTCCAAACTTTCGATACTGGAATTTGTACTTATATTGCTTGTTAATCTTTTTACTATTTCAAGTGTTCCTTTTTTACTTTACTGATCATACCATATTTCTAGGTACATCAAGTTTGAAATTCTCCGTTACACTTACTATCATGACCAATTTTTTTTTGCTGAGTTAGCCATGTTAAACAACAGTTAAAATCTTAAGTATAACACAAATAAACTTTAAAATACAGTTATGTCAACGAAATTGATTATTCTATGCGTAGAAAAACTTTGTATGATAAGCAATTGTAGTCCAGGAAGTAACCAAGACAAGACAATAAGAAACGAGTGTGCTCCCCTCCACCCCGCGATCGATCACTTATGTTTGTTCGTAATATTTCATGGTGAACTTTATTATTTTCAACTAAAATACAAACCATTTTGATCAGTGGGGTGCCCAAATATTGTGTCACGTGCCATCATTGACAAGTGTGCCATTGGTTCGCCATTCCTGCTCTAGGAAGTCAGACAACCGTTGACTCTTAAAAGGTTGAGCACAAGAAGGGAATCAGAAAGATATACTCCTTAGAGATCCTTCCTTTTCCTATCTTTCCATACAACTCAAGATATATGCTCGGCAGAAGCCTAGTGAACCTTGCACTAGCCTCAGGTGGCGGAAATTTTCTTGTTCTCGGAGAACGAAAGATACTAATGTGACCACTGGCAAGACGTGAGGGGATTCTCTGTCACACTTGAGGGCTAGAGCCAGACCGTGTCTATTACCACTATACCAATGATTAATAGGAAGCACCCTCCACTCCACCATATCTTATGATTTTTCACCGAATATAACACCAGAAGGAAAATGATAGAAGAGGAGGAGATTGGAAGATTGCCTTCCACAATGGTGTGATGAAGGGTGGCCAACTGAATGAAACAACATTGTGTTTACTGACGAACTTCGCTTCAGCATGCAACATCACGATGATCGTATTCGAGTTTAGAGGCACCGTTGTGAGAGGCTGCTGAATTGTTGCATTATGCATCGCCACACTGGTCCTGCACCCGGTATCATGGTTTGGGGTGGTATTGGATTTCACTGCCGCACCCTTCTAGCAGTGCCGGTTTAAGCTAATTTCGGGCCCTGGGTGCAGAAGATCTATGGCCCCCCCTTGGCGGATTTAAGAAGGGTTCTTGGATCCGGTTAAGTCCAGCTTATCTGGGCCCTTCCGCTCTCCGGGTGCTTGGCGTTCACCCCAAGCGCGCAATGGATAAACCTCCACTGCCCTCTAATACGCATTGCCGGTACACTGAACAGCCAGTGCTACCTCTCTAAGGTGATCCTCTCATACATTTAGAGCTTGCCACCAGCCATATTCCAACAGGATAACGCGTGGCCACACGTATCACGCAATGTTCAAGAGATCTTTACTCATCAGATTGAATTACTTCCTTGGCCTGCTTGTTCTCCCGATCTGTCACAAATCGAAAACGTATGGTCCATGCTGGCACAACGAATGGCCCGGGATACACCACCCGCTGTTACACCAGATCAACTTTCGCAATATGCGGAAGCCTCAGGGACTACTGTACCTCAAGGATGCATCCAAAACCTCATTGATTCTGTGCTGAGACGTGTGGTAGCGGTTATAGCGAACAATGGCAGCTACACTAACTACTGATTTTTTTTATCATTCACACGTCACAAGAGGCTGTAATTTTAATCGTTTGATCTTTGTACAACATGTTATTTGCCAAACAAATTTGTAGTGATATATTTGGTTCTTCTTGGTGTTGCATTTTGTGTGGCCAGTAGTTTAGTATTTGATCATACTAGCCTGTTTTCGATATTAAAAAGGTAGCAAATTTACCACAAAAAGAGCAATTTTCCGAAGGACAACTCTACTTCTACCCATTAATGATTCTGTAAACACTCAATTTGATTTGCTCTAATATGCGGTCAGACGAACAACAAGAAATTGCAAAATCGTACACGAGAATTGCCTGAACTAGTGCCAAATAAATGGTTCTAAACGTAACCCCGCTCTCTAACAGGGATATATTTAATGTCGTTGAGGCATTTCCTACTTTTCATCACAAAATATTCGATATGCTTGTAACTTGTGAACCCCGAGTTATCTTAAACTCAGAATTTTTAGGATGAGGAAAAGAGGAATTCAAATTGTATGCTTCAGAACTATTTCAAAAAAAAAAAAAAAAAAACCTTGAATTTTGTTGAATAAATAAATATTTAATAGTATTTAAGATATTTATTTCCGGAAATAAAATTCAGATTTATTTCAGATTTTATTTTAATATTACATTTTTGGAAATTAATTTTGTTTATTTTTTATCAATGTTTTGGTAATGATTCAAGTCCTCTAAATATGCAAACAATTCAAACGACATTTCATAGCTTTTTTTTTTCAAATTGGTAACATTTTTGCTTAGAAAAGCTCAATGTACTCAAATAATCTCTTCCTTCAATAGAGAATAATTTCACTTTCATGAATTAACTGGAAAAAAATTGCTAGTTATTTTATATAAATCGGTTCAAATATCTCCAACTATCTCTATTTGAATTATGTTGCACATATAACAAGGCTATATATACAATGTGTATTGATTATGTAGAGGAAAAAGTATATATATATATATATATATATATATGACACATTTTAACGACCCAGTAACGACAGCTATGGACTTTAAAATCTTTATTGAGTGTACGGGGTTTCCTTCATAGGAAAAGCACTGAAGCCACGTGTTACAATACTTTTTACAAGGCAAAAGAACCCCGACTTAGGGGAACAAAGGTATTTATATGGGGGAAAATCGGAAGAGATAGCGAAGAGCGAAATTCCCCAAAAGACATTCTTTATGGGGCTCCCTAGGATTTTATTGGTTCTGTCCCCCTAGACAGAGGTGGTACCAAGTCTATAGGGAAGGATTAGTGTCTGGAGGGAAAAAGCTGACGAAATATTACATGATCTTTCATCATCCAAGTTCTAGGTTAAAACATAAATAATATATCTATTTTTATATTACATATATATATATATTATAATATAAAAATAATATGCATAATTTTTCTATTCCTTATAAGTCTGTGTAATATAACACAAACTGATAGTTCAATGATTTCATTCGGTTTGGCATCTTCTATTTGGATTGAATCCATACGCCATTAAAGTGCATTTTTTATCCAAACAGTACCTGTGTAAGAGATATATTTTTATAATACCAAAACAAACGAAATGGTGTTACAAGTAATTTGATGATGTAATATTGTATCAGCTGTTGCTTGTCAACTACACTGAATTCACGCTGAGCAGTAATAGTCATTCACCTTGTCATTTCAGGAAATAGAAGTCGTGATTTCTGCTTCCTATTCAATAAGACGACGGTGTTTTACTGGTTCTTGAACTTCATAGCTTTAAAAAGTGCGTCATCTATGTGTGGTTGCTTTATCTATAAAGCTGAGTGGAATGAAATTCCAGAGCCGGTAAATAACAGTATATTCGGAACTTGCAAAGAGTTTGATTTCAATATTCTATCGCACAACCTGATTATTATAGAGGGAGATAGAAATATTTGAAATTGTATTTACTATTTACAGATATTGATACGGTTGTGATTAATAATATCCAAAGTTTTTATTTCAGTGATCAAAACATTTCCAGATGAATGATAATACCACGAAAAAATACAAAAATTAATTACATATTAAGTTTAACTAGCTTCTAGTACGCATTACAGTTCTTTTTTTCAACGCACTAGTATATTTAGAATATTTACAAACGATGCCAACTTAAGCAGCATAACTTTGACAACAAATGGTTATGCATCATAAAGTAAATGAAGCAATCATATAAATTAGAGCTACATGAATTACTGAATTAAAGCAGACGATAATTTCCGGTGACGAGAGTTTTCAATTATAGCTACTGTATCACTTAAACAGTCGATTAAAAATTAGTTCAAAATAAAGAAAAGAAATTTCAGTAGAAAGCATTCAATTAAAAATTTTACAATACGAAACAACGGCAATGACGTAGAAGTAGAATTTCTAGATGTGTGCAATAAAATTTCTTTATATAATTTTTTATGTTACGTAATACAATTCATTGTTGAAATCAAATGGATTACTTAAGGTATCCGAACACGTTAGGAGTTCTTTTTTAAAAAAAATAGCATACTAAAACATTATAAATGCTTTCTCTGGAATCAATATCAATAAATACTAATATTTAATTAACAATATTTAAAAAACAATTACCAAAATTTTACAAAAAGCACAATTATAAGCGAAACTTTATCAATATTTTTCAAAAACTTCAAAGCAATTAGAGAAGAAAGCAATAAACTTATATCTGTAAAAGTATTACTAAAACAAACTAGATGCATTTATCTAGAAAACGTACTAAAGTTTTTAAGTTTCATTAAAATTTAAACATTTTAGAACTGATTGAGTAAATGTTATGAGAAATGTGTCATTCTTTTTGAGACTATTATTTAAAAAAACAGGCCATAACTCAAAAAATACTTATAGAATAAGAAATATTTTAGTACATTCTCTAGAAAACAATAAAAATATCAGGTTCAAAACGTTTTAATAGAAATACATTCCTAATCTTTTGAGTTATAAGACTCGCCATGATAGATTTTAAATAATTTAAATGCCCACTTTTGGTAGATTAAAAAACCCACACTTCCGGTTTTCTAACTTTGTAAAATTGATTCTAACTTGGCCTATAGGTAGTGTAGAAACAAAACAAAGTATGTTTTGTAAAGCCAAAAGTTAGCTTTATTCAATAAAAAAACAAATATGTGTGTGCGTTTTGACAGAATTTGGTTGTTTCAACGTGTGTTCGGAATCCTTAAAAAAGTAAAGGTGTAAGATTAAATTTTATAATGATAAACACACTTTATGCATGATTCTATAAATAAAAATATTTCTGCTATAAAGCAAATAAAATCTTCTATAAAATAAAGCATATAATCTGACAAATAAAAAAATATATTTATCCTTTGTAATAGACAACTCACATTATAAAAACATTTAAGAAAAAACTTCGTAGAAATGTTTCAGATTTTATTCGTAATAACCGAAATATGATATACATAACATAGCACATAAAGATATATATATATATATATAAATATATACATGTGTGTGTGTTATAAGAAAATCACTGTGTATGAGAAGCTACGCGGCTTTTTACTAAAGAAAGAAGTTATCTAGCCTTTCGAATAGATTTGAAAACATAATTATTCAAATTTCTTTTTCCAGCAGAGAAAATAAATAAATTAAATTTCTGAAAATAATTTAAAATGTTAACAATTTTTTCACATCAAAATAATTGCATGATTTGTGAAGCTAAACTTGAAAATTCATTTTTTTATTATTAATTAACTTTGCATTGTGTAACAACAAAGGTTAATTAAATCTAAAATTTTCTTAATTTTACGTTTCCTATAAATGTTTAAATTATAATTTTCGAGTAATAATTTGACTCAAATCCCTAAACACAACATCAGGAATACTTTAGTTTTACTTTACACGAGATCACAGTTTTTTTTTCAATGATTTTTGAATAATTTTACTATTATCTTAGAATTTTTTAAAGGAGAAAAGTGGGATTGCAAAAACAAATAAGATTAAAAACAAAATTATTAATGTTAGAATTATAATAAAAGTTAGGAAAAAGTTGGAGGAATTTTAAATGGATCTAATAAATTCAACGCTGGAAAAATACAGTCAAATTTTTGCATGTACACACTGAACTAAACACTTTTTTATAGTTACTTTAAATGATTTAACTGTTTTTTTTATTCAAAAAATAATTAAAACAAGGACATGAATTCATTATTATAGTAGATAACTTGTTCTAAAAGTCAGATATTCAGATATAATGTTTCGTATGGCAATCTGAACAACACGAACTAGAAATAAGCATACTGCACGCTAGCAAACATTCATTGTACCACGTGAATTGCAGAAGGCCTTGATACAACATACAATATGACCCAGATACGGCTGATCGATCGCTCAGCATCGCAGACACTGCTCTGGGAAGTCAATAAAAAGATCCGGATGTTTCGAATAGGCGTCAAAGGATTTGAGCTTCTTTTTCTGAGCGTTTTTCTTTTTTTATCTCTCATAAAAATAGAGGAAATATCTTTCGGAAGTAGAGCTCTCTGATTTTTATTCCGCTAAAACTTCCGAATTATTAACCATTCGTTCGAATATACGAACATTTCGCGGACCAAATCTAGAACATTCGAATTCTGAGTGATCGTTTTAAAATTCAGTATGGCATTCTCTTGGAAGATGTATTCGTTACAAAAGTGGATTTTCATTTTAAAATAAATATTCAGTAAAGAACTTTTAAAATAATTCTTTACAAGGATATCCATAATACCCACGTGTTAGTTGTTTTAATGCATTGTAACAAGATTTCTCAAAATTCTGTGATTTTGGTTTCATTGTTTGTTCTGTGTTTGTTTCATTGATTTTGATTGGTGGCAAACAAGCTCTCTCATGAATCTGAGCATAGTTTAGTTTGCAAAGAAATTCTGACCGAAATTCTTAGTAAAAGATTTAATAGACAAAATAATAAAATGTAAAGAATACGTAAAATACGAAACAAGTTACTTCTCAACTCAAAATGCTGCGTGGAAACGCGAATGTTTTTATTGGTATATTGTTACTGATGTTAGGAGTCTTTTTGTAGAATAAAGTATAGAAAAAATTAAGCAATTGCCGACTTCTAATACTTAGCCTGGAATGAACATAAGAAAAAAATGAATGTATGCATTGTGCGTGTATTTAAGCGTTGCATGAATACAAAAATTTTCAATTAATTGATTTATAAAAGAGAAGCAATTGGAAAATAACACTAATAAATACACTTCAGTTTTTTTCCATTACATGCTAGTGTGTGTGTGTAACTTATTATTGGTTTTAAAAAATAAAAACATTCGAAAAAAGTAATTTATGAGGACGCATATTAAAATAAATCTGTTTTGTTTTAAAGTAATAAATTTGAATAAAAGCGCATATTAAATATTTTAAAAAAATAAAGTGAATATCAATAATTTAAAAAAAATTTTAAAGCTCTTTTTTTTTCGAAAAAGATTATTTTTAAATTAATAGAGGCTATTAACTGTAGGAGAGAGACATCATCAAATGTGTGTGGAACACTTCAAATTTTATTTTAAAAAGTTGTCTATCATATACACTTATTTATTCAATACTACTTTTCGTTTTACCCTTTATAATATTATACAAAATATTGATAGAAATAAATTTAACTTTTAAAAAACTTTAAAATTTAATCAACTGTTCTCTGAAAAGAGAATGAAAAATAATATAAAAAGAAAGAGTTTAAATATCCAAGAAATTTAATGCTGTTGAAAATTTTATCTGTTTATTATTATTTCAGTCAATCTCAGATGAAAGTATTATCATTATTATTGTTATTATTATTATTTAACATTTTTAAATAGGAATATTTTATTATTGTTCAAATTCTGGTTTCAGCTTAGTTTTTAGTTAAATATTGTGCTTTTTATTAGAGACCGTAACTTAAGAAAAGTAAACTGAATTGGATTAAAATACGGGGAGTACATAATCCTGTTATGGTCCTTTTAGAAAAGTATGACTGTGGTAGCTTGGTTGTTATGGTCACAAACTCTTGGCTGGAGTGTTGCAAATTCGAATACAGGTGCCACTAAAGATCCACCTTGTAGGAGCTAATGCTCATTAAATCTGTCGATGCTCAAACGTCCTTCCGTTGATGTGGTGTGGAAGCTTCTCGAGAGGAGGGAATGTGGTCCTCGTTCCTTGACCGAGGTTCAAAATCACGAGATCCGTCACTAATACGCCTCATGTTATGATTTATGGTGCGAGGTTAACACAAACTCTCTCACTCATGTTTTAGAAAAGTTAGAACTTAAATTAAAAAAATGAGATGAGTATCGAGGATTGAGAAAACACATACGCGCGCAGGAACAGTAAAATTATCACTGGTCAGTTATACAAATTTTGATTCTGGTTGAATGAATAACATGTAAACGTGTATGCAAAAATGGCTGTTTTAAAATGTATAACCAATCTATGAAGAACATATTTACAATAATAGATCTTCTGCTGCCAATAAACTTTTTGTTGCATCATCGGTTCAGAGCATATATTAGATCAGGGGTCGGCAACCTTTTAGCTATGGCGTGCTAAACTAATCTACCAGTACGGTTCGGCGTGCCGCACACTAGGACATTTTTGAAATATTTCGATTCCCGCGATAATGCATGTAGAGTTAGAGATTAGAAGTCAACAATACAGATTTAGTTTTATTATGTATATTAATTTTTCATCATTTATAATGATATTTCTTAACATAAAAATAAACAGCATAAAATAAAACTATTTCTTCAAAAAAGTTAAAATTGTACATATACTATGCGTTTTTGAACATATTTATTAAAAATAAAAATAAGCAACATAAATTATAAGTATTTCTCTTCATTATACAGTATAGTTAAATAAAAAGATAAATGAAAATTTTAATGCGAACCTAGTGCTTGCACAGCTTTAGTTTCATATCGTAAAATCATGGTTAAATGTTGTGGCTTTCAGTTTGACACGATTTTGAGCATTCAATTGTTAAACAATTTCTTTGCATACTCTCGAAATATTTTCCATACGGGAAAAAAGTTTTTACTAAGATACGTAGAACCAAAAACGGAAAGCAGAGTACGTTCAATTTTCTCTCTTTAATCTCTCTGTCAATGACATTTATAATTTACAAAAGAGCTGTAAATTAATCTTTAGAGTTATCTTTCATATTTTTTCGTGATTCCTAACTCGTATATATAAATGGATGTTTGTATATATGTTACTGTTTCACTTCAACACCGTTCAACCGATCCCTATGAAAATTGGCATGTATATGTATTTTATTGTGGAGAATGTTTTTGTGCCTCCACTTTATTGAACTCCCCACCATGTGGGGCTACAGCATATCAACTTCTGCACTGTTCAACGAATCTCTTTGAAAATTGGCATGCATATGTATTTTTTCGTGGAGAATTCGTTTTTGTTATTCACTTCGTTGCAGCTCCCCACCAGGTATTGCTGCAGCATACCAACTTCTATATTAGTTACTCGATCCCTTTGAAAATTGGTATCCTGCTACATTTGAACACGGAGAATGTTTTTGCTGTACTCATAGGGGTTAAGTCAAGTTATTTTTCTACATTTTTTTGTAAAATAAATCTTAAAAGTGGTGCTTTGCAATAACCTAGAAAGTATAAAGTATTATCAAAAGGTACGGAAGAATCAAAGGGGGGAATCTACTAATCATACTTCATTATTTTTATTGGTAAGAATTTATAATCAAAAAAATATGTTTAGTTTTATTAATCGGTATCGATATATACAGTAATTGGTAAGTTCTATCGTAGCAAATATCGATTGTGACTGATTAGTAATTAGTGAGTAACTTCAGTAATCACGAATATTAAATTTAATTCTTGATATAATAACATCACGATGCCCGTTCAGTATAGCAACAGATCTAGAAATTACTGCTGAGTTACGATCACAATTCCACGAGCACAACTGTTTGATCAGAGATTTTAAATCCGTTTTAGAGGATGTGAGATTAGGTGACTTGAAAGTCATTACCAGAGTAGATAAAACATCAAATGAGCATGAAAGACACTTCAATGCTCTAATGGCTTCTGAAGTAGCAATTGTAATTGTCGAAACAGATATTACACGGCGAAATATTGTTATTAGCAGGCGAGATCAAACCAAGCAACATGCTGCTGAAACACATCGGTCGTACAATGCATTTCAATAACCAATACTGTTTCCACGAGCAGAAGGCAGACATCAACTTGAATTGTATCAAATCAATCCCACTGCAGGTGCTGTAGCATCAAAAAAGTCAGCTCTATGGATTTTTATGCATACCGTGCCATGATTGGAGCTGATCAGTCCAACTATATTCTGAAATGTCAAATTTTTCAGCAGTTCATTGTTGACATACACGCTAAAGTTGAAAGCGAACGACTAAATTACATCCGTTACAATCAATAGAAACTTAGAGCCGAAGAGTGTATTCATTTACGAGATATATAATAGCAAATGATAAAGAAGCTGCTGATATTGGGCAAATGGTAATACTTCCAGCTTCGTACACTGGAAGTCTAAGACACATGCTCGAATATGTTCAGAATGCTTTGACATACGTTCGTAAATATGGATGTTTAGATCTTTTTATCACTTTCAAATAGAATCTATCTTGAGATGAAATTAAAGATCTATTCCTGCCTAGACAGCAGTCATTTCATCGACATGACCTCATAGCGAGAGTTTTCAAACAAAAATTGATGTTTTATGGATCACACAATACTAAGAACCATATATATGGAGAAACTCGCTGCTAGATGCATGCCATTAAATAGCAGAAAAAAGGTTTACCACATGCTCATATCTTAATATGATTGTTTGAAAAAATTGTTCCCACTCATATTGACGGTATCATTATAGCTGAACTATCTAACTCAGAAAAACATCTGGGATTATTTGAAATTATAAAGAAGAGCATGATTCATGGACCATGTGAGCTATATAACCCACATTTTCCCTGCTTGAAAGACGAAAAATATACAAAAAATTATCCACTTCAGCTGTTGAAGGAAAGACAAACTGGCGAAGATGGTTATCCACTGTACAGACGACGAAACCCAGAGTTGATAGTAGACACACAACAACTGTCAAAATTAATAATGTTGATGTTGAAACTGATAATCAATGTATTGTGTTCTATTCTCCTACACTTTTGAAGTCCTTCAACATGCATGTCAATGCAGAGGTCCGCAATTCAATTCAGTCGATCAAATACATCTGTAAATACTAAATAAAGGCAGTGATATGACAGTTTCTGTACTTGCGAATTCCAATGAGCCCGTTAATGAAGTTGAATGATTTCAAATGGACATATTAGATGTAATGAAACTATTTAGCGAATTTTTGGTTTTGATATCCATGAATGCTTTCTTATTGTTATGCGTCTCAGTATTCACTTAGAAAACGGTTCACGAGTCTACTTCACGGAAGACAGCTTTAGGTGACCCAAACACAAAGTTGGCCGCTTTTTTCCAACTGTGTGCAACTAAGGAATTTGCGAAAGCACTGCTATATCATGAAGTCACGCAGTATTATACATGGAATTAATCAACGAAGACATTTTGCAGAAGAAAACGCGCGAGGTGCAAAACATTCTTCAATGTCTGGCATATTTTCTACTAGTACAATGGGATGAGTATATACTGTTCACCCGAATAATATTGAATGCTACTATTTACGAATACTGCTTCACGTGATTAAAGGACCAACAACTTTTCAAGCAATCAAAACCATCGATGATCAAGTGTGTCAGATATATAGAGAAGCATGTTTCAAACTTGGTATGCTTGAAAATGATCAACACTAGGACGACACATTGACAGAAGCATCTGAAACATGTCATGCTCACCAAATACGAAGTCGGTTCGCCATCATTTTGACAACTTGTACGCCTTCTGATCCGAAAGATCTATGGGCACAGTATAAAGAAAGTATGAGTGAAGACACGTTTCTCCGAGCTCCCTGAGAAAATCCTAACCTGGATAGATATGTGTATGTCATTTAACAAAAAAAAAAAAACCCTTAATCAGCTGGGACTATTTTCTTCAGAACGTGATAGAGACAATGTTATCGATATAGACATATTAAGAGAGGAACAATACGACGCCAACGTGTTGCAAATTTATGTTGAGGCTCAGATAAGGCTCTTAACAACGACCTGCGTATGACTTAATTATGGAGCATGTACGTGCTAAAATGGTGGACTTCTTTTTTATTGATGTACCAGGAGGCACCGGAAAAACTTTTCTGCTGAATCTGGTACTCGTAGAAATTCGAATGAAGGGGGAGATTGCTCTGGCTGTGGCATCATCGGGGATTGCAGCAGCTCTACTTGATGAAGGCCGTACGGCGCATTCGGCTCTCAAGCTACCATTGAAACTAAATATAGCTAAAAATCCCATTTGTAACGTTGTAAAAACATCTGGAATGGCAAATGCATTGAAAACATGTCAATTCATTAATTGGGATGAATGTACGATGGCTCAAGGACTTGAAGTACTTGATCGTACTCTGCGAGAGTTTCGTAACAATCCACGTCCGATGGCTGGAGATATGATACTGATCGCCGATGATTTCCATCAAATGTTGCCCGTTGTGACGTAGTGGACTGGTAGCGTGATAATAACGTCACAGTGTCAAATGTTGAAATAAAAGAAAAATTTATTTTCTCAACAAAATAGTAAAAATTGATGCAATTTTGAAATGTCTCTTATAGCCAAGCCGATGCATTCAGTCTCTTCAACGTGGTTGTTCAATCCTTACACATCGATGCTTTTCCCGAAGGACTCTTCTCCATATTTCTATGAAGTGGGTTTGATAACTTTTACAACGCGTTATTCTCTTTCCTTTCTCCTGGAAAATTCCGATCTCATCTCTTTCTCACATCTCGTCCCATCATCTCCTTCCTGATCTCCATTTTTCATCTCTCTGCTCCCTCGTCTCCTCCCTCTGTTCTCTAATCTCTTCTCGTCTCTTTCCGGGCTTTTTTTCTCTTCTAAAAACCCTTTTAAACACCAGGGGTAGATCTACAACACGCCCCTCGTCCCTTATCATTGGCAGGCCACCAAAGTCTGCCCACGGCCTCATTAGTGTCCGATTCGTGCGGAACACACAATCACTCACTCTGGACCGTCTTCAATGTAATTGGCGCTAGATTTCTCGTCCAACATCTAGTCAATTGTCCATCACACCGCCTTTGATTCTTAAATCCATTCTCTCGTCATCTGCCTAGGCGACAGTGTTCTCCTTTAGACAGGCTTCGACAATTGTCACCCGGTGGGAACTCCTATGTCCATTATGATTTTCAGTCCGAGTGTCGTCGTGGCTCCGAGGCCAAACAATATACAATGACCCACGACCACGTGCACTGGTCTCTTAGCCACCTGCTCTGAGCTATAAAATTTGGCTTGAATGGAAGGGTGGGGTTTGCACAAAGCGAAGTCATTACACCGTTATTCCAATATCAACACCAGCAGACGAGCTGAACGCGTGTTTAAAGTATTCATTCCCTTAGAGGCACGTGAAAAAAATTACACTGTTGACTAACATGCGAATGCATTTGTTTAGAGATGATTCTGCACAAACATTTGCCAAGCAGCTTTTAGACATGGGTGAAGGTAAACTTCCGATTGATCCTTCAACACAGGAAATATCATTTCCATATGACTTCTGTCAAGTTCAGTCATCAATAGGAGATCTTGAAAATACGGTTTTACCGAACATAACCAATAACTTCAGAAATCATGATTCAGCTCTGTGAGCATGCAATCTTAGCTCCAAAAAACGATGACGTTAATTGAATCAATGTTATGATTCAATTAAAAATTCCTGGTGCAGTTGTGAGAATGATGTTGTTAATTATCCATTCGAATTTCTAAGTTAATTGTTATCATCGGGGATATCACCACACAAAGTGGTGTTGAAAACTGGATCACCACAATGCTACTTCTTCGGGACCTGAACACACCGAAGTTATATAAGGGAACCAGACCTTCCACTAAGAAAATTATGCTAAATGTGATTGAAGCAACAATAATTA
>BMAV01017452.1:76888-95060 GCA_019973955.1 Trichonephila inaurata madagascariensis | reverse complement strand
GTACATCTAGCCCTTGGTCGCAATGAATTTCGTGGACCTCGATCTGACACCATCAGACAGGTAGCATTAGTAACAAAAACAACATGTTAATAAGCAATCTATTATCAATCTATTAGCTACAGCAGTATCTAAGTGGCTATGGTCATCTACTCGTGGACACTGTGTGAGTTAAGGTCATGACACCATTAAAGATTCATCGTGTAAAGAATACTCGTTCACAGGGACGTCTTAAGACACTTTGAGGCTATAGGCCCAGAGAAATCTTTCTGAGGCTCTGGGCCGCTAAGCAAAAGTAGTCCCTACCTGAGATCCTTAAAAGTAGTCAGTATATATCAGTGTTTCTCAAACTGTGGGCGCGCCCCCTAGGGGGGCGTCATAACCGTACGAGGGGGGCGCGAACCTCTTGAAAAGTCGAAAAAAATGCTTTTAAAAATTATTAACTTACTGAAAGTAAACAAATACATTCTGACATAATAAAAAATAAAATACGCATTTACAATATAATACACTTATAAATGTATCAGTAGTGCACAATCTATTTTATAATTAACTTAAAAATACTAAGTTAAGAACAAATTTAATAATTGCCAGTGACCCTATGGATTTGTGTCATACATAAAATTATAAGCCAACATTATATAACACTTATCTTAATAATTTGTACGGTTTATAATTAATCTCTTAAATGCCGATTAAAAATTTTGCAATTCGCTCTCCAATGCCCCCGTTTAGCACATAGGTAAGTGCATGTAGTGTATTGAAGGGGTAGGTAGTAGAAAAGGAATAAATAATTAAATCCTCTGAAATAAGTGAATCCTTCGCAAACACTGTCAAGGTAATTTTATTGCTTTCTAAAGTCTTCGGAATAATTTTATGGATAGCAGTTCGCAGAAAAGGTATAATTTCGGAAAGACGTATATATACGTCTGAGGGCAATAAACAAAGTGGCTGAGCGAGACGTTTATATACGTTAGGGGCTTAAGAGGTTTAAGTCGTATTGTATGTTAAACGTCATAGTATTATTGAATTTAATACATCGCTATTGTATGGAGGGGGGCGCGATGCAAATTATTATTGAATATTGGGTCACAAACATTGGTAGTTTGAGAAGCACTGGTTTATATACAGCATGCATTGTCAAATATTCATTCAAATGATAATTTGAAACAAATGTGCACGACTCACAATAATAAAAAAAAACCTAGGCACAAACTGGCTCGACCGATGACCATATTTTGACTAAATGAGCTGAATAATTGTTTATGGTATTAGGCCTAGGCCTAAATATGGACAAGGTTCGTTACATAATTATAGTCTTTCCCCTTTTACCAGTTGACATGCAGTTTGAAATTCCCTACTTTTCGGAGAATGTATATATGGGAATAATATTCGATCATTAATATTATCCGGATCATGATCTTATTAAAACAGAGTCTAGAACGAAACGAGACCCTCTCCTGAGGTTGAGGATTTGGGCCCTGGACAGATGGTCCATACCTTCAGAAGTTTCTGCTTGTTTATTTTGTTGAGGATCAAAATTCCGATGGTGAAGTTTGGAGAACTAGCTCAGGTGTTGCCACTCGAATGAGGTGCAAAACTACGAATTCCGTCACCCATGGCTTTCATGTTCCAAAATGAGACGTTAATAAAGAATCATTCACAATCAACTTATGCCTGGTCAACTATTTTTACACAAGTATTCGTAGTGTTGCATTTCCATTGCCACACACAAGTAGTGCATTTTATAGACAGTGCTACTTCAATGGATACTGTAACGTAGTGACCCTAGACTTAATTTAATTTCTAGGTAGCGAGATGGATCATACAGCTTTAGTAAAATTACTTTTTTATTTACAATTTTTAATCGTAAGTTAAGACATATAACTATCATATCTATAGGTAAGTAACTTTACACAAATAGTTATCAGATGCTTCGTTGTAGCTTTTTCCACCGGATCTCGTTTCGTCCGAGATCCGCCAAAATAGTCGAGCAGAGTTCACTATTGTCCCTTTTTGCACCTTTCTTGTAGGCAGGACTCTTTCCCGCCCCTTCAATTTCTGATTGGAAAGCTCATGGAGTGCCCACAACCCCTTACGACTTGGTCCCGAGCACTATTGGCTCTTTCGAGACAAAGTCCCAACTGGCCCACGACCATCTTGCTGCCACATATCGAAAGCCATAAGGATGGTCACAAATCGACGTCATTCCGACGCATAGAGTACAATACTTAGCATTTCCCTCCTCAGTATACCACCATCCTTTCCACACATGTGTAGCATGGCCATGTGCTGAGAAAAAAGAAGAGACTTAGCAGCTGTCGCAGTTGTGCCTAACTGTCACCCTATTTGAAGGAAGATGTCTCATTGAGCCGAATTGAATAGGGTGCCGGGAACAAAAGAGGTGCAGCAAATAGTTGGCTAAGAAGCGACGTCATCATCGTGTGTGCGTACACAGAGAATTAAATGGACAGGATATTTAATATGAGTGGGTAATATTCGAACCACTAAAACTCTTCTTGATTAAGAAATTTGGTACTCAGTGAAGGAAGATCAGACCATATTAAGGTAACAAACTGATGTCATGGCATTCGTTTCTGAGAAGAACCAGGCCCCATTTGGGGCTATCGTGCAAGGAAAGATATATATATGTATATATATAAATGACCTTAAAAGGCAGGTTTATCTTTTGCGGTATTATTGTTGCAAATCATTCAATATATGCAGGTTTAGCAACGTTTTATATCTTATTTTGAACTGAGAGAGATAAGTTGGTCAATAATAAAGCAAGTTTTCTCAATGTTTGAGAAAACAATCTTCATAGTTAAGATCATAAATTGTTAAAACAGTTGATACTTTTAAAACATTGTCAATGATATACTATGGCCCAATAAAGAACGAAACTGATGCGAAGGTAAAAAGAGAGGGAAGAAGAAGAAAATAGAGAGCGTGCAAAATTGTTTCCTGACAGGTAGCAACTACTTTTTAGAAATCCGGTTGCTTGGAAATACAAAGAAGTCGTCAGAAATCTTATTTCACTTGATAATAAAAAAAAAATGGAATGTAACAGAACCTTGAACATGTAATCTTCACCGTTTCGTATAGCTGTGGTTCAATAAGTAACGAGCAAAGAGAACGTTTCCGTGAGAATGTATTATGTATGAAGAAGTTATGTGATGTTAGCAAACCATTGTTATAAAATGTCACGCGAGAAGAAATTGAGACTACAAGATGAGGAGGACGGAGTTCCTCTGAAACGAATGACGTCCACTTTATTGCTCACTTTGGGATTATTGTATTTTAAAAAGTTCTATTTAAGTATAAGACAATCCACTTTCACGAAACGCTATAGACCAGAGGTGGCCAACCCAAATGACCTTGCGGGCCACTTCGGAAGAACTTTACAATCCCGCAGGCCGCATTATATTAAATTTGGATTCATTATAAACATTTGTTGGAGTAAAAATTTAAAACAGACTGATACATTATTACTGTTTTCATTGTTTTTCATTTATAAAAACATAGATAATATAATAATAATAATGCAATGATCAAATAATGTTTAATTTATTTAATTAGTGAGGTATCTGTTTCTCAACTCTTTTACTTAGTTTTTGCAAGTCGATCTCAATGCAAATGTATTTGCGTATCGTAGTTGATGTTGCAGATTTTCGTGCGTTAAGTTTGAGCACGATTTATGTTTGATAAATTTCGATTTAGAAAACAAAAGATTCGCAGTAACAGAAGCAACGTGATAAAATAATAACAGCTATGGTATTTATTTTTTACATAAAAAAATACTCTTTAAGCAAAAAAAAATTGTACAAAATAGCCGAATTTTGTAAAGTTGTAAAGAATCTCGCGGGCCGAAAAATTATTCAAGGCGGGCCACATGCGGCCCCCGGGACATGGGTTGGACAGCCCTGCTACAAACATTACTTTTTGCATTATTAGGAAAACTTTACTTTATGAATCGTTCATCCCAAATATATTCTCAAACCAACTATTGATTATGAAAGCATTTCCTTTTACTGACATCCTTCTGTAGCAAACATGAATTAAAGATTTAAGATCATTCTAAAATTAAAAAGAAAGAAATGGGGAATATTAAGGCAATCAAATTATTTTAAAATTTTTGTATGCAAATGATAAAGATTTGGTGGCTATTGAATTAAAAACTGGGACTCCAGAGCATCACAGCTGAAAATCCCGATGACACGTATAATAAAAGATAAATTTAAGTTCTAGGGCAGGGATGGCAAACCGTTGGAAAGCGTGCCATTCAGGGCATGCGACACAATAATTTGGACACTACAACGATCAAAATGTTTTGCATTTTATTTCAAAATAACAAAGTTCACTATGAAGTATTGCGAACAAACGCGAGTGATCGGTGCCAGTGCGGTGGAGAGTACACTAGTTTGTTTTTATATTGCCTTAGTTACGTCGTGGATTACAATTGCTTATGATGTAAAGTTTATCTACTAATAAAACACAGTCAATTTCGATGACACAGCTACATTTTAAAGTTTATATTTGTGTTCTTTTACGATTTTTAAGCGTTATTTAACATGGTCAGCTCAGCAAAAGAACAAAAAGGGCAAAATTGTAAGAGAGTGTAACAGATAATTTCAAATTTGGTGAATCTAGAAATATGGCATTATATATATTAGAAAATGTGACAAAGCAGAGTGTGAAATAAAGCAACATGTTCTGAACTAGTGATATGCAGAACATCGTCTGCAAAACGGCATTTTGAAACAAATCGCAAATCCTCTTGTCAAAAAAGTGAACCACAGCAAAAATAATTTATTGCTTGAAAACCGATTGGTAAATGACTCCAATTGAGCATGCATCCTACTAATAGTAACATGTTACAATCCAAATATAAGTTATTTGTGTGTCATCCACACACACACACAATCTGTAACATCAAAAATCACACTAATATTACTTTAATTGGAATTACACTTATAACTAAAACATTTACAACTATACAGTACAAAATGCATTTTTCCTAGTAGAGTTTTGGGTTCTTAATATTTAGTTTTATTGTTTTCCCAACAATCACAAGTCAAAATTATTTGACGGCCCGTCTATACCTCATTAAACACTTCTTTATAAAAAATAGCACTTTGATTCATAAAGGTTCGCCACCCCTGTTCTAGGGCATTACTTTCATTCGAATTTTTCTCCTTTTTATTGTACTATCATCATCATTATCATATTTGGCAAGACAGTCCCTTTTGAGCCAGTGCCTTCCTTTGAAGATTTCTCCATAGTGACCTCTTGTTCACTTTCGTTCTCCAAGTTTTCTTGCTTATAATCCCAAAGTCTGATTCCACTGAGTCTGTCAATCTCGGCCTCGGTTTCTACGTTTCCGAATTCCAGTGACTTTGAACTGAAGTATCTTATTGACAACATTATCAACTGATAATCAAATTATATGGTCAGCCAATTCATTCTATTTATTTTTATGTATTCAATGATATTTCAGGTTGCTTATAAATTCTATATAATTCGAAATATTATCTTCTTCTACAGCTATTTTTTTTCCCTTACACCTCCGAGTATATTTTGAAGTATTTTTTAAGGTGCCAATCGATTTTCTTACAGTTTTGTTATTGTGTAAGTCTCAGGTACATGTGTCAGGATTGGGCGAATAATAGTTTTATAAATTAAAAATTTTGTGTTTCTTGAAAGAAATTAGATTTTAAAAACCTCTTCAGTCCATAAAAAGCCTTAATCACCATAGTATAATTTAATTGTACTATACCACTGCCTTAAAAATGGACCCATGGACGCTATAAATGCAAGACGTATTCCAAAATGACCCAATCATAATTTTGCAAGTGAAAACAAATAATGGACATTGAAATGGGCATTCATCTGTGAGCATCTGGACTTTGAAAACAGTCCTCAATCCCATATCTAGTGGACTTTGATGTGGGAGACGACGAAAGTGGAATTTGTTGTCTGCTGAAAGGGCATGATGGTGATTGGCTGAGATGAGGAGATCCGGAAGGCGTGCTTAAGATTTTTCTTGATGGAGTGGAAGATTTTTCTGCATGGTTGAGAGCTTAAAGTGTGCTTTCTGATTGGTCAATGGTAAAAGTGATCATAGACTCCGATTGGCTGCCCAGGGTGTTGAGAATCGGAAAAGTGGGAGAAGATTTTCCAGTGGGGTATTTTAGAATTTAAGATGGCAAAAAATTTAAAGAAAGAATGAAAAAAGTAAATTTACTTGGATGCAATAATTAAAAATTATTGCGATAAATTAAAAATACTATGGAGGGTTATAGGAATCAAGAAGAATTCTTCTTGGCCTTTTAGTGTTATTATTAGGATTTTATGGAATTAAGTTTAGCATATTTATGTTATTAGTATCTGATAAAGCATTAAGAAACTTAATTGCAATTTTTTGGTGTAAACAAATAAAGCTTGAGAGACATGTTTTTAGCACAGGTATGTATATGATTCCAATGCACATGCGCTATTTGTTTCCTGCTTGCAAAAACTGGAAGTCGTCTGGAGATTGCCACTGAGTGAGGAGCAGAGAGTGAGACTTAAATAACCATGATGGTCGAAATAAAGGATCATTTGACATCTGATAATAAGTATCTTCTCCATTTCATAATTTGCAAAAAATAATTGAATTTTGACTGAAAATGACATCATCAAAACAGCATCCTATTTCGAGGAATAGGATATAGCTCTCACAGTACGTTTATTAATTCATTGTCACACTTTCTTACAGATAATTCTTGAACATCCCGCCTCCTTGCCATCCAATAGAAAGATGTTTATTTTTCCACCGTACATGCAACCCAAATTTTTTCTATTATACAGCCTCTTTGAGTTTTGTATAAATAACTTTTTGAGAGATTTGACTCTTTCTCTTGCCCGCCTAGATGTGTGGAAGGAAGGGAAGGAACACCAGACATATTCAAAATCAATCTATTTATTTATTAAACAATTTACCAACTCAATTCAAGTAATTTCAACAAGAAGAGAATGTCTCAAAATAAGCAATATGTGTGGAATAACAGCGAGATGCACGAATTACGAGAGGACCATAATTATCGATCCTCTTATTCTAGGATTAATTCTACTATCTCAAATATTTGAACTCTGATTAAATCTTAGTTATCAATCGTCACTTTAATTCTTTCATCTATTTAATACCTGAAATATGACTATAAATTTGAATGATACATGATCAGTAGTAATCTCACTTGTCTCCTGACTTTCTCTCTCTCCTTCTCCTTGCTAGCTAGAAACCTTAGACTATACATATATAGTAGACTTAATTTAAATATCACGGTTTCTTCTTCAAAGGGTTGGTTGTGAATAAACTCGAATTGAAAGTCCAAAGATTTCCCAAGAGGATTAAAACAAAGTACGAGGATAGATTTGTTACAACTTGATTATGGTAAGCATGGAGTATGAGTGTTGTGACGTATTGGGTACGAAAACACACAATCAGGCTATATATATATACAATATATACAATATTGTATATATATATATACAATTTTATTTACAGAACATACTAAATCGCCATCTTACACTCAGAGCACGTTTTTGCTATCTGCTTCCAACCGGGACCCTAAAACGGTCCTCGCATATGTTCTCTTGCGCAGTCTATCTCCGAACGCTGGGGGAATGGATTCCACAGAACCCTTGTCCCCTACTATCTCAGGTAATAAGACTATCCTCAGACAGACACTGTTCACTACAGTGTCTGTCTGATATATTCGAAGCACTTATTATGGATCATTACAAATTCTATGGGAAAAAAGATAATTTCTTTGTCTCCAACTGTGCATTCAGTCCCTCTCAAAGATCCGCGCAATCCCCTTTAGTAATTTTGATCCACGATCCAATAGCGAGTTGACACATACGGTAATATCTATATTCATGTGCAATTTATAAATGTGGCCTGTTGCCAAATCGATACAAAATATCGCTTATCTTAGTGGATGTACAGAATATTGATCTCAACCTCAGATCATAAATAACTCAACTCTTTAACATTTCATATCACAGTTTAATGAATAAATGAATTTCCTAGCCGCAAGTCGAATTTACAACATTCTTGATTGTCATTTTACCGATTCAATGCATTTTATCTACACTGTTGTTTGCAAAAGATATAAAGTTATCCCCATATTGAAAATTATTTCATATTTGATATTTTTCGATATGTTTTCCATTGAATAAATGCAAGTCTCACTTAGTGTGTTTTAATGTTAATGGATAGCTTTTGATTAAAAACTAATATTTTAAAAAAATGTAAAAATTTATATCTAAAATTTATAAGCTAATAGGTTGATTGTTTAACTAACGTCGCACTTCACAAAAACACTAGAACTATTGGTGACGGACTTCGTAATTCTGAACCAAGAGCAAGAGACGAGGGCACACCTATACTATCGAGACTATATCTACCACTCCAACGTGAGAACTTTGAGCAAGAATTTTTTAATCTCACAAAAAACCTCTCTTTTTTTTTTACTACCCTATCCCTATTAATCAAAAGGCTTACAGTATTTTTAATAATAAAATCAGCCAGAAAAAATATAAAGAAAATTTAGGCATTTAATACATTTTGAGTGAAAGTGTGTGTTTGTTAACGTCTTACTATAAAGCAATACGAGGGCTATTGGCGACGGACCTTGATGAGGACACATCTCTCTCCAAACTTCCACCCCGCCAATAGGAAAACTATGAGTATCGAAAGATTTAACGTGCATTAGCCCTCTTCACGGTGGTTCTTCAGTGGCACTAAGGCTCGAATTCATGACACTCTACCTACCATCCTCTTGACCATAACCTCTAGGTGGTCACAGCCATCTAATGTATTCAGAAGATGTTTTATTCTAATCGTTTTTAATAATTAAAATCATTACTGAAAAGCTAATGGGGGAAACTAAACGAAAAAAATTTTACCCTCCGAAAATCATGTATTGTTGTTACATTTCTTGAAAAAGAACGCTTACAGTGTGTATATCATGTCATATAAAATATTATTATCAATACAGACAAAATAAATTTCCATCTGAAAGTAAAATTGTTGTGTTTGCAGAGGAATAGAAAAGGAACAACATAAAGATATGCTTGTTCGGGATAAATAAAACCATATAAATTTTGGGAGAAAGAGTAAAAAATTTTCCCGAAATATTAAGAACTATTTTCTTCCCCTTAGAGGAAAAGGAAAATGATGCCCTGTCAATTGAAATAAATATTTTCCTAAAGAAGAATATTATTTAAGATATTATTTTACAAGAACAATATCTTCCCAGCGAAGAATTTGAAAGCACTGATTTAATCGATGCAGAAAAACTCGCCAAAAAATTATTATTTATTTACAGGAAAAGAGAGTTGTTTTATATTTAAAAAAAGACATTCAATTACTAAAACACTACATACACCAATACATGCGCAAACATATTTTTATATACAGGGTGACCAAAAAGTATGGTTACACATTCAAAAATGAAAGAAAAATAAACAAATAAAGATTTTTACTTACGGTTGCTTACGTTCCATAAAGAAATGTGTGAGATTCAAATTTCTGTTTAATGAAAAGTAAAGTAGATAGCGCAATCAGTGGCGCAACGAACACCCACGCAAACTCCGCATGATTCTTGGGAGCTTAAAGCATATGTTATATTTCCTAAATCCTTAATTTCTTTGGTCAGTTAAACGATTACATTCGCAATATATTTTTATATTATTCCAATGATTCAGTCCATCCTTTTAGACATTTTGGTTTATTAGACGACACAAACAGAAGACATGTATACAACACAAAGAACATTGCATAACTGATTCTACAAGCCAAAAAAGTTTAACTCTCCGATGGCTTGCAGTGCATATCTATTCATTTTACATTTAATTTACAACAGCCTATGTAATGTTATGGTTTTTCAATCCTTTGTAAGATTTAGCTTGGGTCCCAAAACCTGACTTTGCAGGGGCTAACATTCTCCGTTATGTCACTCCAATGCCCACATTTTGCAACATTTTCATTTCAAAATACCTTCACTACAAGAACAAGCGCCAGTTGTAAAAGGGTTTATTGAATTTATAAAATTTATTTATGGCATAGCACCAGGGTGGCGAACCTTTATGGATCAACGTACCCTTTTTTCTGAAGAAATTCTAAATGAAGTATATACGTGCCGTCAAATAATTTTGAATTGTGATTATTGGGAAAATAATAAAATTAAATACTAACAACTCAAAACTCTTTATTTACTACAGAAAAGTACATTTTGTATTTTATATTAGTAAATGTTTTATTAAACGTATAATTCAAATTATGTAAAGTAACAGTGTGGTTTTTGCTATTGCAGATTAGATGACAAATAAATTATATTAGGATTGGGTAAGATTTTTTACTTTTAGCAGAATGCATGCTGAGTTGGAGTCATCTGCCAAATGGTTTCCAATCGAGTCTTTAATGTTGTTCATCTCTGAAAATAATGACTTGTAGGCATAGGTCGGTTAAAACAGCATAAGCCTGCTTCTTCAAACAGTTAAACGTATCTGGAATTCGAATTTAATGTTTCCAAAATTTTGTTACTGGCATTTTTACTTATATTACTTGTTAATCTTTCTGTTTCAATCCATTCTAACTTTTTCCTTGCCTCAAAAAAGTTTTGAATCCATATTGAACTAGACTGGAAATCAATAAGTTGCATTTCAAATACTTCAATTTCCAACGGCGAATTTTAGCAAGTTTAGTTTATCAAATGATGTCACATTAGTCTACATAATAAACTCGAGCGTTTCTGATAACTCTTTGAACTGAGAAAATTTCGCTGAAAATTCCTTGATTGAAGAATCAATCGCGGTTGATCGGTGCCCAATATATTGTGCCGCGTGCCATCAATGGCACGCGTGCCACTGGTTCGCCATCCCTGGTATAGCATAAATAGGGCACCACAACACTGTAGGTTGGAAGTGAGAAAAATTTCTGGGGGCGGGACACAGGGAAAGAGGAAATAATCGTGCAATAAAACCCAGTAAAATAAACTTTGGAAAATTTTATTTACGGAATATAAAATACCGTAAGTAAATATCTTTACTTGTTTACTTGTAATTAATATTTGAAAGGGTAGTCATTCTTTTCGGACAGCCAGAATAATTTCCCTTTAAACTTGATGTCTCTATTGAATCCTATCCTTCATCCACAAAGCGGTAAGAAAACATTTTTCGTTTCAAAGAGATAAGTAATTTGTATTTCTCAAAGTTCATTCACTCGAAAATGGCAAGCAGCGAACGGAGAAGATGTAGCTAATCAGAGACCATAGCGCCCTTGCGGAAAGCCTTCTGATTGGTTCGCTGCCTACTGCCTCAGTGTGAATGAGTTTTTAATTGAGTGTTTAATTAAAACAAAAAGCACAGTTGAGAGAAAACATTTCAACATGAGGATTTCCTTTAACGTGATTAATTTGTTTATCAACTGATGGAAAACGCAGTTGACATTTCTGGATGAATTGAATGTGAGTCATTTTGAGTTACATGTGTGATAAATATTTAGATAAAGAAAACAATGAGAGAATAACATCGTAAAGATGATTCTCTGTATTTATTACTGGTCCGAGGGGTAAAAGTTCGAAGTTTTTTCACTGTTTACAGAAAATTTTGTAAAATAAATTGATATTCTATTTTAAGCTTTTTTTAAAAAAGTTTTTGTTTGTTTTTTATGAATCTATATTATTCTTGGGGGGAGGGGGGTTGATTGATGTTTTACTTTATATTATAAATGATAAATTTATGTTCAAAATGCATTGCTTTAATTTTAAATTTTTTTCTATAGGCAATTATTCAGTTGTTTATGTCTTAAAATATATACATTTTACTTTTTAAATTATGGAAAACGAATTATGAAATGTTTTAAGACGATTAGAATTTCCCATCTCTTGAATGTTTTGGTTGGGAATAACACCAGGAAAAATTTTTTGCTTCCTTACTCGAGAAATTTTAAAATATGCTGTTTTGATTTATTCCAACTTATATGAATCAAATTGTATTAATCATTATGAACATGTAATACTCCGACAATGTCTCATACCTGTCATATGTCTCAATTTAAGGTAAGGTAACTGACCAATTCATACCGCTTTAAAAACTTTTGAGTTTTTAACTTTTTGAGTTCGCAGCAAAATTTATAAATACAAAACATGAAATTAAAGATTTGAGAATGAATCACATTCTTAAATATTGTAAAATATTTTAAGAACAATTCCTCTTATACATATTTAAAGATTAACTTTTACAAGACTTTTACCTACAATAGTGATTTTTAAGCCCCTTCATTAGTTTTTATGAATAAAACTAAGGAAAGCTGATGTTCAGCTAAGATAGCTATCAAAAAATACATTTAACCTTTTTCATAAACTGTAGTTAACCACGATTAATTTTCTCACGTGTTTCATTGGAAAAAATTCATATATAGTCAAACATTTACACAAAGAGATATTTTATTTACAAAGATATCAAAAATTATATTTTCCTTAATTATGAAAATTATTTTTAAGGCTGGTTTTGTTTTCTCTCTCTGTTCACTTAGTAATAATTATGAAACAGAAGATAAAAAATAAGCATCATATATTATAGCGTGCTCCTAAATTTAAATTCAAAAACATAGTTTTCATTCGAATTTGTTCAATATATTTTTTTATTTTTGAGCAATAGCAAAGTATTTACTAAATCAGAAAAAGAAAAGATCTTTGATTAAAAAGAATTACAAATGCTATATATCCGTGAAAATAATTCTAATTATTATGTATACTCACATCCTTTATCTATTTATAAAACATATTATGAGCTACCATGTTAACTTAAGAATATACAAAATTCACAAATCTTGGAAATTTATCTCCGCCGTTTGTTTTTCATACCATTTGTGATAGTTTTTTAACTCATAGTTATATGCGTTATTAAAATAAAATATGTTGATATAAATATTACTTAAAGAAAAATTAATATTCTTTGGCTATATTTCGCTTGAGGATCTAACTTCCCTTAACATTTTAATCAACGTTATCTATGTTTAAAACTAATCGTCAATTTCGTAGCTATTTGACCATTGTTTTGAGATAATTTTCGTAGAATTAGGAAATTAGACAGATAGTTTGAATATTAAATTAAACGTAGAAAGGAAATTTAACAAAATATTTATCTGTTTCTTAAAAAACACTTTATATAAAATTAAGTAATGCTTGAGCAGTGTAAATTATTTTAAATATAGGATATAATGGTTCGGAAAAATTTACTTCTTTTCTTATGTATTATATCTTTCAATATCATATAGTGACCACACGGCAGCCTAATGGTTATAGTCAAGAGTTCGTGGCCTGCGTGTCATGAATTCGAGCCTAGAGCAGTGCTTCTCACACTTTCAATACTTGCGACCCAATATTCAATCATAATTTTCATCTCGTACCCCCCTCCATACAATAACAACCTATTGAATCCAATAGTATTATACTTTGACGCTAAAGTTACTATACCGCTTTAACCTCTTAAGTGTCACCGGCGTATATAAGCCAAAGTGTTTAGTGTCCCGGACGTATATATATACGTCTTTCCGAAGTACAATCTTTTCTGTGCACTACTATCCAGAAAATTATTCTTTAGGATTTGGAATGCAATGAAAGGACCTTGACATTGTTTGCGAAGGATTTACTTATTTCAGAGGATTTGCTTATTTATTCCTTTTCTCTCCCCCCCCCCCCCAACACATCACATTCACGAACCTGCGTAGAAAACGGAGCCATTGGGGAGTGAATCGCGTAACTTTGAATCGGAAGGGATTAATTATAAACCGTACAAATGATCAAGATAAGAGTTAATTTTTGTACATAATTTTATGTATAACAAGCCCATACACACATCGGGTCACTGGTAATTATCAAACTTGTTCTTAACTTAGTATTGTTAAATTAATTATAAAATACATTGTGCAGTACTGATACATTTTTATAAGAGTATTATATCAATATAAATCTGTATTTTATTTTTTATTATGTAAAAATGTATTTTGTTTGTTTACTTTCAATAAATGAATTAATTTTTTAAATAATCTTTTGTTTTTGACTTTTCAATATGCTCGTGTCTCTCTCGTAGAGTCATCACGCCCCCCTAGGGGAGCTCACCCCACAGTTTGGGAAACGCTGGCCTAGAGAGACTGAAGACTCGACGTATGGAGGGGATGATGCATTTTAAATCTGTTGTGACTCAAATTTCTCACGTAGACGTAGTGTGGTAGTTTGGAGAGGGGTGTCATCCTCGTCTCTTGACCATGGCTCAAAACTACGAGGTCCGTCCTGGGACGTCTTAAGACTTCCTGAGGCCCTGGCTCCTACACAAATGTAAGCCCCACCTTTGATTCGAAAAAGTAGATATAACAAAGCATACGTTGTCAAAACTCATACAAATAATAATCCGAAACCAGTGACGCACACAAGGCGGGAGGGAGTCCTCAGGTCCAGTCTCCCCATAGCCCTCGATTTTTTTTTCGGTTGATGATAACCCTATGTACATAGCAAGTAAATTTTAATTAAGTATATGTTATTAACAATTTATTTGGTTAATTAATGCTGATTATTAATTCAATAATTTATTTTTTACTGTTTTTTGTTGCCAAAATCGACAAAATCAACAGAATATGTTTGGCGACGTATTGAAGTATGATACGAGAATGGAGGGTAGACTTCTGACCCTGGTCTCCCGCTTCCCCCTTGAAAATTTTAGTGTGCTCCCCTGCCCGAAACAAATAAATGTGGGCATGACTTACAACCGCACAAACCGGCTGGACCAACTGCCGTCTTTTGACTAAAGGAGTAATGATGGTGTACGGTGGTAGGCCTACACATGGACGACGGTCATCCCATGTAGCCAGTTGACATATCGTTCGAAATTCCCAGTTTATCAGTGGACACTACCGGAAATAGCATTTGAAATTTGAAATTATTCGAACTATGGTCATATTAAGGCTGAGTCGAGAAAGAGACGAGGCCCCCGTTGTGGCCGAGTCCCTGGGTCCGGGCCCAGTTGGCCTATGCTTTAAGGTGTCCCTGGGTCTGTCGTCAATAGTCATCGTATTGATTTATGGTACGATGAAAATAAAATTCAATCATATATAAAGTCGATGTTATATATATAAAAGAAAAATTATCTTCTCATAAAACATTTGCATTGTCAAATGAAGAAATACACTCATGGACAAAAAAATTAGCGCACCAAGAAATAATTATGAGATGGTAACGAAACTTGGCATGAAGGTACATGTTGGGGAGATATGCAAATTATTAGAAATGCAGCGTGATTGTGCATTGCGTATAGCCAGTAGAGGGAATTTAACTTCGTTCTCCGTAGAGTATAAAACAGGTTACCAAAGCTTGTTCGAGTGTGCTGAATCGTTTACAAAGGAAAAGCTGAGATAAACATGCCATTAAGCCGTTTTCGAAGATAATATGATCAGCTGTCGCAGTTTGAGAGGGGGAGAATCATCGGCATGATGGAAGTTGGGTGTTCAGCTAGGCGAGTAGCTCGTCAATTAGGCCTCTATGATTGTGTTGTGAGGAGGTGCTGGGACCAGCAGATCCGAGAGGAGTCATTTACACGATGACCAGGCTCAGGATGCCCTCGATAGACCAGTCGTCGAGAAGACTGCCACATCGTAAGAAATGCACGCGTGCAGCCAACTGCTTCAACGGCCGCCATCCATGCACAGGTAGCACCTTCACGAGGAGCCCCTGTGTCTTCTCGAACCATACGAAGGCATCTGGCTGAAGGACATTTGGGATCGCGGTGCCCATTACATGTGCTGCCCATGACGCCCTCCCTTCGACGCCTCCGTTTGGAGTGGTGCCGCGCACGAGGAAACTGGTATACAGCGGAATGGAACCATGTCGTCTTTAACGACGAATCTAGATTCAATCTCAGCAATGATGACAATCGTGTTCGTGTGTGGAGACCCCGTGGGGAACGCCTCAATCCTGCCTTTGCTTTACAGCGACACACCGCTCCCCCAGCTGGTGTAATGGTATGGAGTGTCATCGCCTACAATACACGGTCACCCCTAGTATTGATCCGTGGCACCATGACAGCCCAGCGGTATCTCCGTGACATTCTGCAACCACATGTGTTGCCACTCATGCAACGGCTCCCAGGAGCCATTTTTCAACAAGACAATGCTCGGCCTCATACGGCAAGATTGTCACAAGACTGTCTCCGCACTGTTACTACCTTTCTTTGGCCTGCTCGATCCCCAGATTTGTTTTCAATCGAGCATATCTGGGATCATTTGTGAAGGCCAGTTGGGCACTCCACGAGTTTGAACGAACTAGAGTCAAGGTTACAGCAAACATGGAACGAAATGTCTTAAGATATCATACAGAACTTGTATGCCTCATGCCCGATCGTATCGCATCGTGCATTCACGCTAGAGGAAGTTCAACAGGGTATAAAATCCTCCGTTCTTTTGCCTTTTTCTCAGAAATAAACGATCCTTTTTCTTTGATTTCCTAATGATTTACTTATATCAAAGTAATCATTACGTATGCAAAACTTTGTTTCATTTTGACGACTCCTTCTTGGTGCGCTAATTTTTTTGTCCATGAGTGTATATATAAAAGACCAACATAAGAATCTTTGAAAATATTTCAAAAGAACCATCCATTATCAAGTTAAAGAGTGCTATTTTTAGTCTCAATTGAATGATTAATTATTCATCAATTTTGTCGCAGTTCAAAGTTCTCGAATGATGTGTAAGCTTGGAGAGGATTTTTACGCCTATTTCAAAAGAGCGTAAATAATAATACCAAAGTGTCTAATAATACTATGTCTACTACTTAATACTAAGTGTCTAAATAATAATACCAAAATAATGCAATCATATTGCTTCAGAGTCACAGAGTAATAATTTTTCCATAGATTAGAACTTTAAAACTTTTATTCTGTCGAGAGAGAAAAAAGGAACTAGGAAATCAGGTGAAATTCTGACAAACTGACTTAAGCGCTCCCAACAGACAACAACAACAAAAAAAGAGCAGACTTAATCGGTTTTGGTTTCGGTTTGTTTTCGGTTTCTAGGGTGAATATTCTGCAAAGTAACCAGTCGGAGCGGCGATCCTTAAATGGGGAGAGAGTAAATAAGGGTAAGAAGTGGGGTGGAGTTGTTTAAATGCGCACTTCTATATCTGATGAACCTATACTGTGCTTTATGTGTGACAATATTGAAAGATAATATCTCCTTAAAATTTAATCATTATTCTGAAATTATACCAATTTATTATTTGTTTTATTATGTTATTTTCTCCTCGTCTACAAAATTCACTTTGTTATCTATAGCAAAGAATTGAACTGAATTAAATTATAATACTGACAAAACAAAATTATACTTCGTGAGACAAATACACATTCACAAATAAGTAATGTCTCTGAATTATGCGACTGAATAAATGGATAATTGATTAAAATCATTTTACCGTAAAATCCGGCGTATAAGACGCACCTACACTTTCAAGCTGTATTTTTTAAAATGTTTGGTATATTCTCCGTATAAAACGTGCACTCTCTTTTTTACGAAAATCCTGAAATATGCGTATATAATACTAATATGTTTTGTGAAGACATTCATTCGAGGTATTACCCCAGGTTTTTGAATAAATAGTATACTTCTAGAACTACAACCCTTTAAGTTCACACGGTATGTCATTCCTTTTAAATAAACAGTATTTCGATCTATGTGGAAGTCTAATTTTTCTTATGTTTATCTCTTTTATTATTTTTAACTTTTATTATTTTTAATGCTATCATTTTTATACCCGACGTATAACATACACCCTTAAATTTCGATCTATTTATTTGTGTTAAAAGTGCGCGTTATACACCAGATTTTACAATGTATATTCTAATATTTATCAGTTTTAATTGAATCAACTTATTGGCTTAGTTTCGACTGTTCAGTTACACACGATTAAAAGTTACTCATTTTATCCGGTTAAAACATTAATATTTCATGAGAATAACAAAACATCTTTTATATACGGTAAAGGTTCTGGGAAATCATATGGGAAAATTTCAATCAATGGTTTTTACTGTATCACTCCTGCCAAATGTAAGAATAAATATTAAAAAAAAAAAAAGTTGTATG
>BMAV01017452.1:21248-57401 GCA_019973955.1 Trichonephila inaurata madagascariensis | reverse complement strand
CCCCCCCCCCCCCCCCCCCCCCCCCCCCCCCCCTTTCTTGTGATATAATATACTTTTGATTGAAGATGTAAAAAGTTACATGATTTTTTTTTAATCTAAATCTTTTGCTTAATTTGCATAGTAAAATTCTCATTCATTTTTAAACCAAAAAAGGGCATTCTGAAAGCATTTTTAAAGTAAACAAAATCTCATGAAAGGAGATAAAAGTTTGGAAGAAAGGGCTCCTACCCAACTCAGTTTCAATTTTGAAACCTCATTTAGTAATACATTTTTCAATTTAAACTTATATCATTTAAATGTACCTATTTTAAAAAAATTGGACTTTTCTGATTTGTGATTATTAGTTATACTATGTATATTGTAAATACAAATTTGCAATATTTGGAAAGAAAATATATTTTGTAAGTTTTGGGGATAGTTTAGTATATCTCTTGTTTAGTTCAAAATGCTTCAGTTTTTTTTAAAGATTTCAGGCATCTTTCCCCTTTTTTTTTATTAGACCTTGAATGAAAATTACTATTGTATTAATTTATCATATTATTCATATTGAAGAATCTGTATTTCAAAATAGTAAATCTGATAACAGTTTTGCATTTTAAATTTTGATTCAATCGTATTGTGAATGTATGTAATACTATATTTTTTATATATATTCCCGATTGCATTTTATTTGGAATATGAACTGATCCTTAATTATATGACATGGCTCAGCATAATTCTTGATATTTTATTGATGCCATGTCATAGTCAAACGGTTGATTTTGAATTCCTCAATGTTATTTTTTGCCCAATAACAGTAGCCACTGCAGCCTGGTTGCAAAGTCGTGGCTTAGTAGCCGGAGGGTTGCGGGTTCAAGACTCTGTTCCATCAAAGGCCAATATGTGGAATAATGGAGGCTGCTGCACATTGAATCTAACTGGGCCTCAAAGTCTTCCCTTGGCGTGGTATGGAAGCTTGGAAAATAAAGTACCAACTCGAGTGTCGTCTTCATCGTCCGATCGTTGTTCAAAATCACGAGGTCCGTCGCTAGTAGTCCATTGTGCAGCTATTGTTTGATGTTTATCTACTAAAATTAAACCAATAATAGTTCAGCAAGTGCAAGATTGCTGTTCTATTGCATCTTTCATTATTAGTCTGATGTTGAATTTTTTCCCCTTCCCTTTGTTGTAGCCCGCATGACAAATTAAATTTCTTTTTTTTTTCTTGGATGAATTTTAAGTTATTCTATTTGAATGTGTCTTTGTGTTTTTGAATATTCAAACATTTTAAGCACCTTAAGAAATTTTAGTTTTATCTTGGGCATGTTTTTGTGTGATATATTTGTTTTTGGAAATGATACAAAAGAGTATCTTGCTTTTGTAATTAGAGTGGCTATGCTTTATTTTAGTGATAGGTTATTATGTATGTCATATATATTGAATCATGCTTTGCATATAATTTTTGTTACATTCTATAAAAATCAATGAATTTGACACAAATGTTATTGTTATGGCAAGATTAAGAGACACGTGAATGAATTTGCATTATTTTCTAAAAATATTTGTAAAATAAAAATTTGTTAATGAAGCTCAAAGAATTAACAAATATAATTCACACACAATTTGTCTGTTTATTTACTGTATGACTAATTGTATAAGAAAGAGGGAAAAAAAGAAACTTTATATTTTACTTTGTGTTGAAGAAACTTTTAGTTTACTACACCCACACACCAAATCCTTCAATTTCATCTCTAATGATGGTTAATATTCTTTGCTTGAATTATGCAAAAGTTAAATCCAAAAATTATATTATTTCAATAATTCCACTGTGTAGAGGAGCTAAAAATGCATGTTAAATTTGTTGTTAGTTCAAAGTTTTCATGTTGAAGTAGTGTAGAAGTTAGGAAAGAGGAGTGCCAGCTCTAGTGTCATCCTCATCACTTGACTGCTGTTCAGAATTGTGAAGTCCATTGCCAATAGCCCTTGTGTTGCTTTAGAGTGCGACATTAATAAACACTCACACTATTTCAGTAATCATAATGTAATTTTTTTAGTATAAAAACAATCATGAAAACTATTAAGAAAAACAGGGAACAATTCACTGGTTGTTGTTTTTTTGCACTTGTGATACTTTATTTTTATTTAGTAGTAGAAGCCACAAAAACATGTCCTTGCTTATTGGATTCCTTTCTGAAAACTTCAGTTTCTTTTTATTTTTTTTGGTGTCTTTTTCTACATTGTTGTGCTTTTTTTTTTTTTTTTTTTTTTTATCACTTATTGTTAAACAGATTGTTTGTTGTATTGGTGGAATGAAATATTTTATAAAAGATATAAAACTGTAAAACAGTGGTCCCCAACCTCTCTATGTAGCAAGAATTACTTTTGTGGGAAAGAAAAAAATTCTTTGATTTAGGGAAATGCTTCTTTCAAGTGCTTTAGCTGTTGCACATTTATCTGCAGTAATTTATTTGTAATATGTAATGTAGTAATTTTTTATTATTACACAGTAATGCAACTTTTTGGCTGCACAGGCCTGTTCTTAATAAATACAGGTGATCTGTGGAATAGAAATTTGAATTTGATTTCTTTCTAAAACCACTATTGAAAAATAAAGGGCATAACTATATAAACATTATGTCATGTAGGGTCTCAGAGTTCGCTTATGGCATGCTCTGGTAGTTGGAGTGAAGTACTAGCTCAAATGTTGATATTTTCATTTAATCATAATTCAAAATTAGGAAGTCAATCGCTAATTGCTCATTGTGTGAATCTGAAATGATATTAATTCAAAATAAGTTAGATAAATCATGATTTGATGGTTGGGGATCTCTGGTATAAAAGACATACTTTTTTGTGTTAATAAGACATTTATCACTTAGTTTATAGATATTTCTTAAATAACTGTTCATTGTGTTTCTTTTAATTAAATTAGTATGTGAAGCATTAGTTTCTAATGCTTTTCCTGTTTGCTTCTGCAGAATATCCGGGAGTTGGAGCATCTGCTCCTTCTGCACCCACCTATATCAGCATTCCGAGTGCTGGAAGTCATCAGGTGACTATGGCTGCCCCGTATGCCGCTTATCCGCCACCTGCATATTCTTCCCCAGCTTACTTGCCTTCATCAGCTCCAACATACTTGCCTGGTAACCATCTCTCTCTTATTAACTGCTTGTATTTTCTCATTCATATCATGATGGTGGGATTAATACAATTCAATAAAATTGCTTCCTTCTTAAAATTTTCTTTCACATTATAAAGGCATATTTTATTATAAGGTATTTAGTTCTTCCTACAACAGCAAAAATATGGTTAAAAGGTGGCTAAGAATAAATTTCTGCAATTAACTGGTATTCTCATAAATTTTGAATTGTAAAGTGTATCTCCAGCCTGCTAGAATCATACTTAATCTATATAGTAGTAATGTAAAATTTCATCACTTGTTGTTTAATGTAGTATAATGAAATTTTATTTATAGACTTGTGTACATTTAATTATATAATGTATTTAATAATATAATATGTTTTGTTACTCAGGTATGAAGTTGTGAATTTTCTTTCGAAAAAAAATTAACAAATTCTTTTGTAGTTATATAAGTCATAATATTTGTCTTTTATTCATTTGAAGTTCTAATTAAGTTTTGGCAATATGTTACATAATTACATTTATTAAATAATAAGCTTCCTTTTTTTTTCTCCTTTTAAATCTGTTACATGTCAATTCACTAAAATAATTGGAATCCCATCATTATATTTATTTTTAAGCAGTTCCTAACTTAATTCAGTCGTAAGATGCAAACAGTAAGCTTGGCAAAAGTATGTATCAAAATGTAACTATATTATGTAAACTATCATTAGATGTATTCTGCCACTACTATTTTAATTAACACAGATTTATTCAAACTTTGTTCTTAGTGCTGGAATATTAGAGATTTTTAGCCTTATAACACTAGCATAATTGTTCATGAAGTAATTTGTATATTTTTTGCATTTTAGTTATTAATGTGAGCTATGCTTACAATATTTTTTTGAGGCATGTTACTGTGCTCTTTTCTCTTTCTTTTTCTTATGTTTCTGTTGTTTAATATGCATATTTTTATTTTGCTTGTCATTTATCTGTTTTATAATATGTAATATAATGTATACAAACTTTGAAATTTACAAAAATGTAACATGTATAAATTTACCATATTTCTGATTATAACCTGATCCGTGCATAAGCTGAGAATGCATTTTTTCTTCAAAAATTTGCCCCAAATTTGAAATTTGTATGCAAGTCAAATTAGGGGAGAAATTCCGCAATTTTTAAACTTGTAACCATGAAGGAGAAAATGTTGCCAACTTAGGTCAAATATTTTCCAATCAGTTTGCAGTAAAGTAAAACACCAGACCCCTAATGATAAAAGTTTTATTTCTGGTAACCCTTTGTGAAACTAACTCATTTTTAACATGCTTTTATAAGCTTCACTTGTATGTAACGGAATCAATTTTTACCCACTTTAAAAGGAAAGATTAATTCAAAATTTTGCACACTTGTCAAGGACCAATGACAATACAATAATTTCATAATTTTTCATTGTCCTGTTCAGGATCATCTAGAATAATGATTTCTAGATTTGGCAACTAATTCCATATACCATTTCCAGATTTGGCGACTAAAAGATTAAGGTACAACCCTTAAAGTGAAAACGTGTGTCAGCAATTTCTTACCATAATATAAACAATTGTGTTGTTTTTCTGAGAATAGAAATAAAAATAAAGACTCTTTCATGTGAAAAAAAAATTATGTTCTAACTGCTAAACTCAGACATAAAGTCTGTTTTTCTAAATTCTCTTGTTGGATCTGTGGAATGAAATATCATTCATTGCTTCATCTTACCAAAACAGCTAAGAATTTATTCAGAGGTCACCGGATTAAATAATTTCTCACAAACTTTTCAATTCAAAAAGTGTACTTTTATGTCTAATGCTGATGAGAGTTTCATAGAGAGTATTGAGCTCTTTTTAGTAAAAAATATCATTGACTTAATACCTTCTTTCACATGAAATATTTCAAACTTAGCTCTTCCAGATTTTCTTCAGTTGGCTAAACCTACATTTTGCAAACCAGGTCATTTAGACACATTAATAGGATGTCAATGGGTGTTCCAGATTCTAAAAAAATGATGCATTTAAGTTTAATTCATCAATGAATAAATAATAGTTTAAAAAACTAAAAAAAAACAAGAAAAACATGCTTTTTTGGTTAATTGAACTAAAAGGTAAAAATATAATTCCTAATATAAGAATAAAATGATTTACGAGAAAATTAATGTCATTGTGGTAAAAGCGTGGTGTGCTTTGTACTGCATTCTTACACTAACTCAGCATTTCATAATAGAACTAGTAAGAAATTATAACAAATGATATCGAGCACCCCATGTTTTTATCCCAATGATATTAATTTTCTCGTTAACCATTTTATGAATTATTTTTTTACTTTTTAGTTCGATTAACCATAAAAGCATGTTTTTTAGTTTTTTTAAACTGTAATTTTTCCCCCCATTCATTTGTTGTCTTAATCTTGTACAGTGTCTGTGCTAGTCATACTTTTGGCACCATTTTTTATGTACACCATTACTTTTGATACTATTTTTTTGTTTGAGAGATAAAATTTTATATGGCATGTTATCGTTGATACATTTCATGCCCTCACAAGGAAAACTCTTTGCATGATGATCATATGTGTTCAAACATTCCAGTGAGTGAATGTGAATTTTGTTAACTGTTTGGAAACTCGTATTAAGACTCTGACTTTGTAAGGCTGTTGCGACTTTTTTCTTTCTTTCTTTTAAAATAAAATCTCCATTCAAAACACCCAAAAAATTAAAAGATAAAAATTGCTTGCACATGGCTAATAGAAAATGTATTTTTTTTTTAAAAAAGTTTTTCCTGGGCTATATTTTTACAAGATTAGCAGATCCGTATAAATGTCCATCGCCTTAATTTTAACTTAAAAGAAGTTTCAAAAATTCTCAGATTATACATAGAAATATATGGTAATTAAATTCTTTGAATGAGAGATCATGTTGCATATAATGTACTGTCTATAGATGTTCTTTTAAAGATGTGAAATTATAAAATTTTACAATGTTTAATGATGAATGTATTGCATCTGTTTAATGGACATAGTACGAAGATCTGAGTATTTATTTATGTGTAAGATTTGTATCTAAATGAATTATGGTTATTTTGTGTGTTATTTTCAACATCTAAGAAATGTTTTAACATGATCACATTATTATATCTCATTTTTTATTTCAACTTTGATTCGATATATTTTTTTATGTAACTGTTGATCCTTATTCCTATGGTTTCCTCATTTACCTAATTCCCATCTTTTTTCTAATAAAACAATTTTTTTTTTTTGCCTTTTATATATTTTGAGAAAAAATTAAAACCATTATGAAATTTTCATATTTTAAATCATATATAATATCTGCTACAATTTTAAATATATTTGTTTCTATATTAGATTACTTTATTTCATTCCATTCATTTAAAACTTTTGTATACTTACAGCTTCTTATGCAGCAGCACCTTTGCAACATCATCTTCCATATGGTACAGTAAGCGTAAGTGAAATTTTATTCTTTTTCACCTCTTGTTTAGTTACTAGAAAATCTCAATTCATATTTAAATGTCTTTCCCAAATATAATAAAGGCTAATTGAGAGAGATATTTAAGTTATCAAATATTCTTATGTGCTAAATGTATTATGTAATAGTTTAAATAAATTAAATATATGTATATATTTATACTAAAATGGTCGATTCATATTCAGTCATATCTTGTTAAGTAAATGTTGTTTCAGTTCTTTTATAAAACATTTCTGATTATATTTTTTGCAATTCATTTTTCTTTTGATTTCTTTATTTGTTTCAAATACAAAAATGTTTAATGTTGTGAATATGATTAGTTTTAACACAAATAAAAAATTGTCAGCTTATTATTTTTATTTTAAATGTCTTCTACTTTTAATTCTGGATCAATATTTATTAGTTATTAGACAATTACTGTTGCTATAGTTTTAAGAAAAGTTATATTTAAAAAATATTAATTTTTAAAAAAATTTCAAATGGTTTTCCTTGTGAATTTCTATGAGAAAATGATAAAATTCTGTTGTTTTACAAAAGAATCTGAATTTGGAACATTTATTAAATTGTATAACTTTGGATAGGTTGCTCCTAACATTACAGCCTATGGTGTCCCACCCACGTATATACCACAGCTAACCCAAGTATATTCTGCTAGACCGGGTACTGTGTATGTCCCAGCAGCTGCTGCATATGATGCTGGGGCTCGTTTTGATGGACATGCTATGCCCGTTGTACCTGTAAGCCATTTTTCTTTTATTAGTATTCAGTTGATTTCACCAGTTTTGCCAAAGGTTGTCTGCTAATATGTTTTAGTAAAACAATATTTAGTTAGATTTAAAAAAAAATAATGAACATAAAAATATAAAATTTTGAGTAAGAAACTAATTGTTTTATAACTGATTGGTATTTTAGAGTTGTGATTGAATCTGTATAAAAAGATAATGTAGTTCAGTGTTGCAGTAGAATTTTGTATTTTCAGAATTTTTTAACTAGATTTAAACCATTTGCATTAATTTTAGTTATGATTCCTATAGTTTATTTAAAAATATACTTTTTAATTTGAATTTATTTTAGAGGTATGTCAATATTAATTTTTTGCAGGGCAGTTGAAAAAATATTTTATATTTTTTAAAAAATTGTTTATATGCCTGAGACTTGTTTTATGAACTAAGCAGCTGACAAATAGTTTTCTTGTTATGCTAATTATTATTAGCTGCATCTTTTTAAAAGATTCAAATGAAACTTGGCTGAAATAATTTTTTTATGAAACCCAATATGAATGTTTAATAATTTAGTACTGTAGATGTGGTTTTTAGAAAAAATTTCCTTTATTCAATTGAAATATTCTGTTTGGTTGATGTGCAATCTGAATTTTTCAGCGAAATATATATTCAAATTTATAATCATATGTTGATGACGGTTAAAGTGTAGAATAGCGGGCCCCTAGGATTTGGAAATGTTTATTTAGATGTCAGAATGAATTCCGCTCTTTATTACTCTTGAACTCTAATTGCTACATATAGGTAGTTTGGCAACTGATTCTGGTCGCCAAAAAATTGGCTTCCCTATTCTACTCTTTAACCGTTAAGGACTCTTAATTTGGATATACACCAAACAAGTTTTTTATTTAATTTTTATGAAACAAATTACCCAGTAGCTGAAAACATATATCTCTGTGTGTAAATGTGAAAACAAAAGCTTTACAATTATTCATACCTGCCAACTTTTATATTTTGGGCATAAGAGTTACACTTAGTAGTACTTGGCCTTTCATTATCCTTTCCCACCTAGACTGTTCCTTTTAATACATTTTCAAAATACTCTACTTTTTTTCCCCCTTGCATGTCTTATTTCTTTAGCAAGATAATTCCTCTATTCCTGATTTGTAGGAATGGTTTCATTAAGCAATTTTTTTCTCCCCCTCTGCAAAAAAGCTTTCTAGAACTCAACTGAGTTTGTGTATTGCTTGTGTTGATGTTTCCTATTGCAAAATGATATGTTCCTGTCGATTGTTACCATGATGTCTGACAAAGGAAAAATAGTATACTTTCATATAAAAAATACTATAAAAAAATTCAGTTGTATTGATGCATCTCAAAAGGGGATTAGGAATGCATATTTTGTAACATATGTGGTACTGATATATGCATTTCTCACTCCGACTGATATCATATTGCTTGTCATGTAAAAACTGAAGCATGTTGCAAATGATAAATCAAGTACAGTTGCTCAAAACTGGATAATTTTTTTTTGGATGTTAAGTCAAATGTAATCAGGGCTGAAGTAATGTTTATATTAGTTCTTACAGAATTTAATGTTCCATTTGATTGTATTCAGTCATGCCGGTTCTCTTTTTATGGGAAATGTTGCCAAGGATGCGGATGTGCTAAGACTTACTGTCTGTGATTTAATTAAAGAAACAAGGTCCTTTTATAGGACATCTGATGGCAGTAATGATACAAATTACTTCCTATTGTGATCTACAAAATGTTTGTACTGTCAAATTTGAAGCTTATTTTTGCAATTCTAAATTTGATTATGCTATTCTATGTATGAATTTAAAACATTTCGTTTCATTTATTGCAGATAATGCTGTAGTAATGAAGGGGGAAGAGTTGTTATTTTTTAATGAAAGAGAAAAAAAACCTTGATAAGTATGGGTTGTGTTTAATAAATTTGGCATAAGAAAAAGGTGTCGCTTCTTTATTTTTAAGAGTTGACGAGATGCTTGCACATATATTCTTCATCTATAAAGCTTTCAGAACTATGTTATTTTGAGTGTTATCATTTTCAAAAGTTGGCAGTATGATTGAGTTTGTGTAGTGTTAATGGTGTTTGTTCATGTTGTATAAATCGTTTTTTTTAAGTAGGATAACCTAAGATTTTGAATTATTAGTAGTACAAAGTCGAATATTTTTTAAGGCCTACTACAGATTTTCTTTACTCTAAAATTTTATTTCATTTAATTGTGAAGTAAACATATCTTCTTTATATTTTAAGAGCTTGAAAATGTCAAATGCCATTTATTTTAAAATATGCTCTGTCCTTCCTCAAGTTAACGTCACTCATTTTGAGACAAGTTAATGTTCAATATACTGAAAAATATGCTCTCTATTTTTAAGTGGTTTGTAAGATTGTATGTAAATCTACTGTGTTGTGGAAACTACTATCAAATTTTTCCAAAAACATGTGTTTCCTCTTGAAATTGAAGGGGGAAGGAGACATTAAAGAGGATTTTTCAGTCTTAATTTAGAACTACCCACACTAGTAGAAATAAAGTAAAAAATAAGTTATCCTATGAGATTAAATACATTAAAATTTTTGTTGGGATAGGAAAGTGAGTGAATATTAACGTTATACTGTTCAGCTACATGAGGGCTTTCGGCAACGGACCTCACAATTTTGAACCATGGTCAAGTGACAAGGATGATACCTGAGCTGGCACCCCCTCTTCTAACTACCACTCCTACGGGAGGACGTTTAAGCTCTCAACAGATTTAACGTGCATCACTCCCCTACACAGCGGATCTTTAATGGTACTGAGCTTGAACTCGTGACAAGCCAGCCACAATCTGATACCTTGACCACTAGGCTACCAGGATAGGAGAGAGGCATATTGTTGGATCTTAGATATTCTAGTATAAAAAGAAAATGTTAATAAATGTGTAGTCTAAATAGATCTTGCTGGAAAGTTCTTTCAATTTATCTTGAAATTTTGAACTAATTTCTTTCTTTTTGCTTAAAATAAAATGATGGAAGTAATCTTTTAATGTGTTTAAAGGGAAAAAAATCATTCAAAAACGGAATAATTTGATTCTTAATTGATTGCATTATTTACCATATGTTATTTATAATTTGCTTTATATGGTTGGCATATAGCATTGTTTTTTTTAAAAGATGTATTTATTTAGATGTTTGTTTTTTACAAGCTTTAACTCCTTTTGTATTTTTCCATTCAGCCCCCACCTCCCGGTGTAGCCCCCAATGCTGCTCAACTAGCAATGATGCAGGGCAACCCTGCTGTGGTTCTGAGCCAACAGAAGAACAGTTTCCTCACTGGAGGAAGTGGAGCAGGATTCACATTCTGGTAGTCGTTGTGCGGAGAGGTGAGATGTTAGAGGAGCGCTCACAATTTTCTAGGCAAGCTAAGCAAAGTTTGGGGCACAATTGATGAGCCAAGGCGACTTTATGCAATGCATTTTTCTAAACAGATGAAAAAACATAACCCATCTCACTGAAATTCTAGGTTATCTCTCCCCGTGTTTCATTGTAAATTATGAATGCCTGATTGCATATATATTGATATATTCTATAGCAGCTTAAATTATATACATATATATTTAAATGTGTATATATTTGAGCAGTTTTGTTTATTTTGTAACTAAGAACGTAGAGTTAAAAAATAATAATAAATGTAAAAAGTAGCTTTCCTTGTACTGATCATTTATTTTTTCAGTATATGTAATCAAAACCTGCATGACAGTAATAAAGGTGCTATTTATATAGCGGTACAAAATGACACTGACTTATATATATATTCACATTTATATATAATGAAATGTTATCAAAAATAATTCTAAATTCTAAAAAGCCCTTTTGAAAAAATTAAAATATAAGAAATTTTATATTAATAAGTACCTTTCTTAAAAATAAAATTATTAAAGTGACTTTTAAAAGTTTTAAAATTCAGCAGAAAGTTTATATGGAACCGATAAATGCTTTTTTGTTAAAAATTTATCTAACCTTAATCCAATATTAAAAATTTACATTAATTTTTGTTAATGCATAAGTCAGCAACTGGCCCTTAAATAATAATTCCAAACGTCGATGTGAAGCACAAGAAATATCTGTAGCTATTTTAACTTTGGGAAGTTTTTATTTTCAGAAAATTATGGATGCTTTTAATTGTAGTAAGTTTTTATGAATGTTAAACATATTGAAAGTTAATTTTTGTTTAAAATTTAAAAGGGTCCTTTATGCTATAAAAAAGTTTGTCCCATGAAATGTTGATTAAAAGAGGCTTGTCTATTTCTTGAAACGTTTAGATAGTATTAAGTTTTAAAAATTTTATTTTCATTTGTTAATTGCATAATTTTAATTATTGTTCATTTGAGATAATGCTTTTTAGAGTGGAGCTATCAAAATATTTTTTATTTGATTAAAAGTTTTAATGAGAGTTTAGATATGCAGTATTTCTGCTAATAGTTTTTATACACCTTATTTTAAGGGTATAAAAAATGTGTAATCTATGAGATCTAGATTTTAGATGAAAAATGGGAAAATGTATAGTGTAATTGTTAGTTCACACAATTATTTATTATTTTTTAAAACCAGATATTGTAAATTGATTTAAGTTTTTGTAAATGGTCAATAAAATTTTTTTTAGTTATTCTCTATGTATAAATTAGTTTTAAGGGTAAAAATCAGAATTATGAGAATGTACCAAAAAATAAAATATTTAGAGCAACAGATTCAAAACTATACATTAAGTACAACAAAAAGAATTTTTAAGCAGTGATGATGTTGCAAATACAATTGATTTCTTAAAATGGAGAATTAATGAATATTACTTTTTCTTCAGCATTGCAATAACTTTCTTAGAAAGCCAATCTAGTGAAAAATTGATCTAATTGCAATATCAAAGGCAAAATTTTAGTACCTTGTTAGTGATTCATATTGTTAATCTATTATTTTTCAAATTTTATGATTTATAACTGCATTGACTAGAAGATCATGAGTGCATTTAATTTCTATGGAGTTTTTCATAGTCATAAGATTGAAGTCAACAAATGTGCTAACATTTGTGGCATTAATTTGAGAATCCTACTGCCTACAAAGTTTCACATTATTAACCTCATTCCCTATAATAATAATGATCACTCTTCTTATAACAATTTAATTTTTTTACCTATATCTTTGGAAAACACTTTAACTTGCATATCATTTGAATATGTAATCTTTTTAATTTTCCAAGAGAAGTATTTTTTATCTCGTAACTTTGTTGTAGATTTCAGATATCTTTTACTTGAGCATCAGTTACCTACAATTGCTTGTGAAAATCTTTAGCTATCTATTTGCATTGTTCTCATTGTAATTGAGAAAATAAAATTATTTATATTCTGTAACAATATTGAACACACTCATTTTGTCTTTAATCAATTAATAAATAAAAATTTTTAATTTATATTTTTTAAAGTGGATGGAAATGTTTTATTTAACTACATAGAATAGTTTATGCAATTTTTATTTGATTATTCAATATGTGATCTAATAATGTTTGAAACAAATGTCTTTAAAAAGATTGTAATAGATAAACTGTCAAAATGTTCATTACATAATAGATGGTGGGAAATAAATGTTTACAAAAGACAATATCTGATTTAAAAACAATAATTTTTTTTTCTTTTGGTTGTGTGAGAAGTTAATAACTTAAGATATTTCTATATATAAATGCTCTGTCTCTTTCAAATGATGAAATTTTCATTTATAAAATACTACTTTCATACAGCATTTTAGGGTAAAGTGTTTATCTCCATAATTTGAATTAATACTTTTACTATATCTCCTCCTTTTTAAATTTTATGGTTAAATTTCTCTAAATAATACCTTTAGCAGTATATAAATATTCATGTACTATTTCTTAGTATTTTTTTTAATTTTCAGAATTAACTCAAATCAATAACTGATCGCCATTTGTTAAATATTTAATTTTGTTGGGTAAATAAATTGATAGAAATCTAATATCCATTTAGATCGTACCATTTGCTTTGTATTTAACAGTTTACAACTTAATATAATATTCAGTTAAACAGAATAACATTTTTTCTTTAAAGAAGTAATATGTAAATTAGACTTTTTTTAAGACAAAATTTACTAAAAAGTTATACTAAATTAAAACAAAATACAAGTAACAAAACTATTATAACTACTGCAATAGTATTACCTCTGTGTGTGCATAAAATATATTTAATTGAGAGGAAATATTTTATGCATGATATAAACTTTATTTTATAAGTGGAAAAATGTAGAAACCAAAAATAAATAAATTATAAAGAAAATTCCTTTTTTTATTTGTAAATAAAAAATAACTACAAAGTATTGACATATTTGACAGAGTTGTTTTATAATGAAAAGGAAACAATATAAAAACGTGAAACAAAAATTTACAACACAGTTCATATAAAATACAATTTAAGATATTACTAGTTGAGTGCTAAAATTTTTACAAATAAGTATATGTACTTTTCTGTTAAAACGTACCTCTGCAGTATTTACTGTGTTAAAATCATAAGACCAGCAAAATTGAAAAAGTTATGAAAAAATAACATCAGCTTTTCTTACCCTCATAGAATGGATTTTTAGAAGGTTATCAGAAACAAAAAAAAAGTTTCCATGTCCACGATCATTCCTCCCATAGAGAACGTTGCAAATGAAACTATTATATTTTTTACTGCTGTTTTTGGACATAAATCTTAAACTTGCCTGTTGTTATAAATGTGCATTTTAGAATAAATCTTTATTTCTTTGCTTATTATACAGTGAAATACATTTAATGCGTCAATACTTAAGACAAACTGGATAACACGAAATAATGCAACGGTCCCGTCAAACTACTATATATTCACATGCACTTTTTTTTCTCATACCATGAAATGAAAATCAATTAACACAAAAAGAGTTCCCTTCTGAGAATGAACAAAATACCAGCCACACATCTAGATTTAAGAGGTGTGTGAAATAAAAGATGTGGTTTCAAATGCTTCGAGGAAAGGAGGGTAACTTGGCTTTGAAATACCCCCGGAATAGCAAAGCAAATTTTACCCTCCATCCTTGCAAACAACACATAAAAATGTCTCTTCTCCCATCAGTTAGTTTTCAAATAGGGTAACATTGCAGTGTAAGTAAGTCAGTGAGTTTGGTGCACATTTATTTTAGAAGAATTATTTTGAGAGCACAATGGCAAAGAACTCAGGGAGAAGACAAAAATGGAAATCTGTTAAGATTTTGGTATTGCTAACTCTACTTTATCAACAATAATTTTAAAAAAATGAGAGTACATTACGTAAATGCTTGAACGGTTTTTATTAGATGCATGCATATACACATCTCTATGTAAATTAAATGTACTCTAATAAACTTAATTTTGTTGATTATATCTTCTACTTTATTTAATTTTTGGCAATACCCTTTAATATGAAAAAATATTTCAGTCCCCCTCAGTTTCTTGTTCAACGATTTTCACTATACTCGTATGTTGAGTGCTGGAAGATTAGCTCAGAATAATACAATGAAAAAAACAGCTCTACCCACAAATATTTGATTGAATTAATTTCATCGGATGTTTGTTACATGTATTTAAAAGGAAATATTTTCTGTTCCACTATATACTGTCAAGTTTTGCCTATTTTTGTTTAAGATGCAGTAAATATAGTTTTTTCTGCGTTTGTTTTTTATTCAATGCTTTTTTGGTGCAGGGTCTTGGGGATAATGTTGACAGAAATTTATAAATTGAAAATAAAGAGTTTGGGGTTGAGAAAATCCTGTAAAAACCCAAATGCTATAATTTGAAACCAAAAATATGTGGCATGGTTTCAACAGAAAAGTACTGATTCTTAAAATATATATAAACATTAATTAAAAAATATAATAACACAATGTTACTCCCAAATAGAAGTAGAAATGATTTTGTAAAAAAATGTGACTACCAATTAAAAGTGTTATGTGGAAGAAAAAATTTTTAATTTCCAACAAGTCGATTTTGATTATGAATTGTCATTAATAGTTCTAAATTTTAGTGAAACTCAAAGTATGTATCTGTACTGAAGCATTAATTTAAATTCTAGTATTTTTCAGGTTGATTGAATCAGCATTTAATACTGTATATTAATCTGGGACATCTGCAAGTGTCCATATAACTTACTTAAAAAAACAATGTAGTTTTGGAAAAGTAGGAAATGGATATTTTTAAATCTTTTGGAAGAAACAAATTTTTCTTCATTCACCATATGGTGGCTGCACTGTAAATGATAATTTCTTAATATAAATATTTTCACAAAATTGTACTACAGATCACTCAACATGAATGCAAAAATACAGTTCTATCATTTAATGAATTTTTAATTTACTTTAAGGCTTATTTCTTCACTGTTTTTGTCAAGAAAGAAAGACAGTTCCACTAATGCTTGGGTTGCTATCAAACAGAAGAGATCGTGCTAATTCTGCTGTTTCTTCAAATGTTTGCATTGAATTGATCTAAAAAATATAAAACACGCATTGCATTTAAAGATGTAAAAATAATTATTTTTGCAGTAAAATCTCTGTTCATCCATTCAAGTTTAAGAAACGTTTTTTTTTAAAGAAAAATTCGGAATCCAGGGATATGCTTTTTGTAAAAGGCATAACTAAAATTTTTATGAAATGTCTTAAACTTGTAACACAACATTATGAATCGATTATAAGAGACATTTTGGGGTGGGGAGGAAATTATGGTTTGTTTAATAAATATTACACTAAAACTATGCTTTGAGTCTTCAAATTTTAGCAAGGAACTTAATTTGTTGGAAAAATTTTAATTCATAATCATCATTCTTTTTTCTCATGTATTATACAGTCAAATCTCCATTTTATGAATCTCTATTTAGTGAACTTTTCCCTAGAACTAAGAACCATTTTACTATTTTCTTCATAAAGTAACCTCCATATAGTGAAGTGCATTTTCTATTTAACAAACTTTTTCTCTTATGATTCGATTTTTTTTCTCAATATTTTAAAAATATTTCTGGAAATTTATAATTATTCTCTTTTAACACATTTTATAATGTTGAATGACTTTGAACTGGTTTTACCAGGTGCTTAACTCACTCAGAGCAATAAAATTGTGTGGTAATTTTTCAAATAAAATTAACAGATTTTATCAGTAATTAAATTTAAGAATGCATGTGGTAATATATGCTCTTAAAATTACTGGTTATAAAATAATGTATATTTAAAATTACTAGTGGGCTGAAAATTAGAAAAGTTTATTAAAATCCATTAATTTTAATATAAAATTATTTTTTAAAGTTGAAAATATACAGTGCATTCCAAGACAGATTCTTTTTCTTCTGTTTTCCTTGAAGATTTCTTTTTGATGGGTAAAATTTAAAAAATAAAATAAATATTAATTTACGAAAAAAAAAGTGTGAATAATTTTTTTAAAAAAAAAAATATAGTGTTTATGAATTTAAAATTTGTTTTATGTTGTTTCTAAAGTTCATTTAAAAATGAATATCTATTTAAAGAATTTTCCACATACCGAACTTTTTTTCAGGATTTAGCGACTTCGTTAAATAAAGGTTTGACTGTATTTTGTTTATTCAAACATATCTTTGTGAACCTGATTTTTGTTTAAAATTTAAGTCTTTTAACACTTTTAGTTGCTTTAAGACTTACAAAATAAAAATGTGCATCATTTAGAACTAGTGTGGCTTCTTGCAACAAACAACACTAAAAATTAATTTTGAAAATTTAGTTGGCAATTTTTTAAGGAAAAAAAATTATGTTAACAAAATACATATTAATGATAAATAAAATATATCTTCTAAAAATATTTTTTATCTTAACTCATATTTTTCTCCCACTTTTAAAGTGTGAAATCTGTTATTTCATAGAATAATAGGGTATTTCATGAAATGACAAGACAGTTAAAGTATATAATATTATTGAATTCTATGATTTAACTAGGTATTCTATAGAATAACGATTACTTGATGATTAAAGCATGAAATACACTCGACAGTTATTTGAACTAGTTCTAGCTGCTTTAGGAAGGGGATTTTTCCAATTAGAAACTAGAGATGGTTGAATAAAACAATTGCACTCTGGATTGATATCTAGAGTGCAATTGTTTTATTTCGCTATATGCTTTATTCGGTATGTCAGTGAGAATTAATTTCCATTGAAGAAGTTCCAAATATTGACACAACGCTTCGATCTGTTGCAACAGCTCATAGTTGCGGTATTGGACAAAGATTTAAAAAGTGCTTGTGTAAAAAAAAAAATGTGTAATAGTAAAAAGTATGCTTGCCTCAAAAATAATAAACAGTACAATCCAAAGTATCATTACAGCAATCCTTGCTCTAATAAATAATAAGTAAAATAAAGGTATCTCATGAAATTTAAATTAAGATTCTCTTACATTTTTGTATTGAAAAGTTTACACAATGTCTTTATGAAGCAGCAGTTTTCCTTCCGAGCATGTATTTTTGTTGATAATATTTAAATATAATCTATTTTTGCAACATATTCTTCTTTCTGTTTAACTAATGTTAACAATAATAAATTATATCATCCACAAAAGGGATAAAATGTATTTTTTTGAGAGGATCAATTAATTTATAAAATATCTTTGAAATTGTTTATTTTTTACTTTAACGGTCTATCCTTAGTTATTTCATAGAATAATTGGGTAAAGTATGAAATTTTTCATCTATCGTATACTTTAACTGACTTGTCTAGTTATTTCATGAAATACCTTGTTCTATGAAATAATTGAATTATACACTTTAACAGTAACATATTACCTGAACACTAATAACATATATTTCATATAAAAAATGAAAAACATCAGAAATTACATTCAAATTATTTTATGTATAGGTTTATTACTTAAAATACCAAAGGAATATTTTTTAGTATACTTTATAAAATATTACTACACTTCATTATAAGTCCAATAAAATTCTCTTTTTGATTCAGATACAAAATTGCACTAAATTTATGTTTAACTGCTTCTTGATTATATTTTATTTGCAAAAACAGTACTCTACAAATTAAATCTTTAACATAATAATTAATAATTCAGATTATTAAAAACTTACCTTTTCCCATATAATTATGTACACTAATATATTGGCTGACTTTAATGTTTTGGCACCAGCTCTTGCTTGCTTTTGAAACTCAAGAAAGTTAATAGTAGTATCAAAATCATTCTTGAAAATATGAATTATTGAGCACAGATGCATCAACTTTTGTCCAACAGAAAGAATATTCATGTTTTCTATTAAATTGTACGGATTTTTACTGTCATGAATGAAAATAAGATTTTGAAATTTGTCCAATGAGGATTCTGTGAATTTGCTAGCAAGACTGACCTGAATAAAGATGAAACATGATAAAAAAAAGAATTAGACACACCGATATAGTTTACTTAAATCTACAAATATAGAACTTGATTTTGAATTATGCTTAAAAAATTGTTCCATATATAAAAGCAACAATTTATAAAAAAATGCTTTTATTTAATATAACTCAGCAATAAAAAAAACTTACATTTTTGAATGTTTTGCTCAAAGCTGTTTTCAGATATGGCAAGAATTCTGGTACAGAATTGCTGTTTATTATTTTAACTGATTGACTTTCTAAAAGAAAGTTAACATCAATATGGAAAATAACCTAAAATATTACACTGAAACAATATATTTAAAATAATATGAAATACAAAGCATTGTTACTAATATAATACAAATGTTTTCTAAATCAAAGCTTTACTAGTATTGAATAAGAATTCTAATCTTGTAAAAACTGTAATCAAAGAATTTGGTTAGCTCAGCTCAACTTTATTTCATGAGTTTCAAATTAAAACTAAACAACATTCAAAAAAAAGATCACAGTTACAATTACATTAAAACAGTTAACAGTATTAGAAAATAACGAGAGGTTTGCGCACACTTCCTCTCCCGAACTGGCAGGCTGACTGGTTAAGCACGCATACACTCGGCGAAAAGAACTCGCCAACATGGTAGCCAATGTCGGCAAACTTGGTCACCAATTTGGCTCTATCGCCAAGATCCCATTGACGTCACTTCCTGTTACCAATTTCCGTCCCTTTTCACGAAATCACTCCGACGAATATCCAGTAATCGAGAGGAAAGATGTTACACATAAAAAAAAACCCAAGTAATATAAAAAAAAATCAAAGTCAATTCCTACTTAGGTCAACAAAGAAAATTTTTATTTTACTTAATTTTTATTAAATAGTTACAATTAATATAAATATGTATATACATAGGACAGAATCACATTAAGTGACAAAATAGAAAGCGATTTTCCCCTCACAATTTTCCATTCTATATATGGTGTTGGACTATTTTTTCTTGTTTGTTACTATTTATTCATTAATTAAATTGAATTATTCTGATAAAATAGTATAGTAAAAAAAAAAGAAATCACATTCTCAGAAATTAGGCCATCTAAGGTGGGATTTTAACCCACAACCTTTGGATTAGTAGTCCAACACACTACCCATTGCACTACAGGAACACTACAAATGATTTTCCTTTCTATATATGCTGTTGGACTATTATTTTTATTTGTTACTTTTTATTCATTTTTTAATTTAATTAATGACTTAATACTTCAGAAAACTACATTAATATCAAGTGTCATCCACTACAAGTTTAAAAAAATGTCTTTGAACTTAAATAGATGAATATAAAGTATTTTATTAATGATTGAAAATTTGAACAATGTATGTATATATATACAGGGAGAGAATGAACTAATAGTAGGAATTGAAAAAAAAATAGAATACCTTTTGCCACTGCTGCTCCAGTATATATATCTTTTCGATGAGTGACCTGAATGAGTAATTTTAAAAGTTTAAAATTAACAGCCTAGAAATATTTAAATAAATTCTAATTTCATATATGTAAAAATATTCGCAAAAATCATATTAATGTTTAACTTGTATTAAGATTAGAATTACTAAGCTTAGTTCATCAGTTTTACTGCAGCACATATACTTTTTTATGCACAAATTGACACGATATTGAGAAAACCAATAAAATAAAATGTAAATTCTATGAAAATATTTACAAACTTTAGACTTTATTACATTTACAACCAACATTGTCAATTATGAAATTTTCCTGATCCAAAATTCTTAGATAGAAATTATTTCTATTACAATGTAAAAGAAATAAAATAATAAAAAAATAAAATTACTTTTGTAAATACCTTTAATTAATTTAATTTAATATTTAATGTATTGTGTTGGAGGGAAAGTTCTGTCGTATTTTAAATAGGCAGGTGATTTTTGTTGTAAATAAAAAAACTATCTGGCTAGTGAGTCATTCAGATTTTTTTGTTTTTGTTTTTTTAACTGCTGTATAATATAAAAGGAGTCCTTTTTTACCGTTCACCATTTACTTGTAATATTTAAAGTGAAAAACATGTCAATAGATAAAGTGCATTTACGACACTGCATTTTGTATGAATTCTAAAAAGGAAGCAACGCATCGGTTGCATGTAAAAATTTATGTGCGGTATTTGGAAAAGATATTGTAAATGTTCGTACTTGTCAAAGATGGTTTAGCAAATTTTGTTCCGGGGATCTGAGCCTCCAAGAAAGTGATCGATCTGGACGACCATCCAAGATCGATAATGATGTTTTGCGATCCATGTCGAAAAATAATCCATGTTTAACAAGTCAAGAAATTGCACAAGAGTTTGGCATTCATCATACAACTGTTGGAGATCACATTAAATCTCTTGTGTTAGTGTTAAATCGAAGTGTTTGGGTTCTACATGAATTAACGGAAAAGAATTTGTCTGATAGTGTAAGAATGTGTTCATCACATCTGATTAGACACAATGTGGAGCCGTTTTTGGAGAAGCTGATTACTGGGGATGAAAAGTGGATTCTTTACGCGAATATTAAGAGAAAAAAATCTACTGCAAACCAGGACCATCATCAGCAACAGTTCCAAAACCAAGTATCCATCAACGAAAAGTACTGCTTTGTTTGTGGTGGGACAGGAAAAGTACAGTTGCTGAAACAGGGAAAAACCATCAACGCGGATCTCTACTGCAATCAACTGGATAAACTGAATGCAGTTATCAAAGAAAAAAGGCCAGCATTAGTGTCCAGAAAAGGAATAGTGTCTACCACGATAATGCTCAATCGCATTCTGCAATGGTGACACAACAAAAACTGAATGCGTTAGGATGGGAAGTCCTTGGTCACCCACCGTATTCACCTGACATTGCACCATCTGATTATTATCTGCTCAGATCTCTGCAAAATTATCTAACGGAAAAAAAATTCAAGCCTTTTCTAAAGCAGTTGCTGACTATTTTAACTCCAAGGACGAGAACTTCTACAAAATAGGAATTTATATGTTACCTGAAAGATGGCAACAAGTTGTAACAAATAATGGAGCATATATAATTGATTAACATTAAACACATATTTTTATAAGTGCATTCAAATATTTTCTTTAAAATACATCAGAACTTTCCCTCCAACCTGATATTATACAACACATTGAAAGTTCCTAATAAATAACTTGTTATGAATGAACTTGCTATATCAATAATTGAAATCATTAATTTTACACACATGATTTCACACACACAGCAAATTTATCAAACTCTCAGCTAAAATAAGTATATAATTTTTATTTATTAAAAGTAGCCACTAGGCGATGCTAATCATGATATAAAAATTACCTCTTGGAAAAATCCAATAAATTTTACATGCCACCAATTTGAAACACTTATAAAGAATGTACATGCAACATAAAAAAAATCATACAGAAGTTTGACAGCATATCTACATTGATCAAAATTGTTATTTTTAAACAAAAAAAAGGGACAATTTAATATTTTTTGCCATTTTTATGTAAAATAAAATATATACCGCTAAATAAATGTCATATGAATTTACTATAAGATAAATTTATTCCAAAATATATGGAACAAAACTAACTTTCCATAAATGAGAAGTTGCAGGTAGCAATTTTGGTCTTATTCCAGTATAATCTAGAATAAGTTTAAGGCATTCGGTTCCATTCTCTAAGTCAAAAGGTGAGACCTGAAACATATGAAGTACTGAAAAGAATTTTAATTTTTGTCTAGAATTTAATTAAGAGCAATTAAAATAACATTCTTAATCAGACAATTTTATTTGCTTTTGAACAGATTCAAAAACATTAAAAAAAAAGTCAAATGTCTAAATTATATCTTGTCATTTATCAGTTCTAGCATTTGAAAATTATTTTTATTTCTTTTCAATAAATAACAGTATAAATATTTTATTTAAAAAAAATTATCATTAACAAATCCTGAAATAAGTATTTAAAGTCTTATAAAGTGCTACATTAAACTGTACAAATTTTTTAATATGAAACTATACATAACATTGCCATAGAAAAATTCCTTTTCTGCATGAGCTTAACATTTTCATAAAAACATCACACGATATTCAATTCAATTCAAACATCAAGTTTTTAATTCATCAGTATACATGTGTTACAGCATATTTTACACAGCATTTCATTCATGCATTCTCCATACATTCTAAAGTATTGACTTAAAAAGTACAGTAGCTTTTATTTTATTTTTTGAAAAAAAGAAAATACCAATTCATAATCTCTCTAACTATTATTTTAATGCTTAAGAAATTTTAGGCAATTATAAATTCAAAAAAGCATAAGATTTGCAAGTATAATTTTTCTTCCTATATATATATATATATTAAATATATATAATTCAATCGCAACCCAATAATCAATCAAAAAATCGAAACGATATGAATCCTATAACATTAAATCCCATTTCAAAATATCAATGTCGAATATAGAAGACAAAATTCCAACGTTTTCAAACAAAATTAAAAAATTATAAAATAAAAATTTATAAAATGTCCAAGTGCAACCTCGGACTTAGGACCGATAAGTGGGGTTAAACTAGTTTGATGGCGCCAACCTTTCCCCTATTGCAACATGGTAAGTTAATCGGAAAATATCCAATTCTCAAAAATTTAAAAGTTAAAATTAAACGATTAAACTTGAAAAATTAAACTATTCGCCATTGCCTTCTGAAAGATATTATATTAAAATTCTAAAACAATTAATTGCATTATATAAGTGAACCCTCGAACACTAAAGATGACGCACTCCTCTTTAAAATAGTTGTATAGGTAGAAAAAATGTCTAAAATCCGAAAGTTCAAATTAAAAGCCAAGTATGTTCACAAATGAATAGCGTAAATCATTAAAAACTCACCAAAGAGCATCCTATCAATAATTCAATTCACAATTTTTGAACGATTTTTCTCTCATATTTAATACAAAAATTACCACTCCTATATTTTGCTCACAACACCCACTAATGCCATGTTAATCCAAATGATTCATAATCTCACACTAGAGTTTAACTATTTGGTATTAGATGCAACTCAGATTGCATGCAAAAAAGTTGCTTGATTGGTCATAAATAATTTTAAAGTGTAGTTGTGTAAATATTGGTCTATGTGTGTGTATTATAATGTATTCTGTGTGTGGAATGCACATATTCTTCACAGCTGGACCACTAACAAGCTGACTTTGTGGACCTAATGTTGTGTGGTGAATTTGTGCATTTATGAGTTTAAAAATATTTTTGATCTATGTATTTTCTCAAGAAGTTGATGGGATAATCATTCTGTATGCAACAAAATATAAATTTCTGGATGTTCTTGAATTTATCAATATTGTGTGTAGTTAAATTATTAATTCTCATCAAAAAATTTAAAATTATATTTCTAAATATTGATATATGTAAGCAGCTATTGAAGTTCGGTATCTTTATGACATTGAAGTTAAATGCTTCCCTTTTATCATAGATATTGCTGTATAATTTGTTGTCAATAATATTTAAATCTAAATCTAAAAATTCAATTTTGCTCGAGTTAAAATTTGTCTGTATTAATTTTAGGTATTCCGGAAAAAAATTAATGCTAGGTTTAAATTCAATGTCGCGACCTATAACAATTAAATCATCTATGCATCGTAATAAGAGGCAAGATGGTTCATTTCTTCGATTTGATTCATAGTGGTGTAAATACAGGTTAGCGAGACTATTACTGGCTGGACCACCCTGAGGCAATCCTTTGATTTGTTTGTAGAGTTTGTTATCAAAAATAATAAAGTTCTCCTGTATTACAAAACGAATTAGTGTATTGAACTTTTCAAAACTAATGTAATCATTCAAACCATATTTCTCATATGCATCTGAAAGTACCTGAATTATATCTTCTATTTTGATGGAGTTAAATAAATCTTCGAAATCAAATCCATGCACTGAAAATACCTCTTGTTGCTCAACCTTCTTTATTACATCATGGCTGTTTTTTATAATACAAGTATCTTTAAATTTGTCTATTGTATCTTGTAATATGGTCTGTAAAATTCTTCCCGATTTGGATATATAAGTATTGAACCCATTTGTTACGCTGCGGAATTTGACTGGATTTTTATGAAATTTAGGAGTCAAAAATATGTGGGGATGTTTAATTTTATTGCTAGAAATATTTAATTGTTTACAAAATGCCAATAATCTATTGTTAATTTCTTTCATACTAAATTTACTTACTTCATATGTATTGTTATTTTTTATATGTGATCATTTATTAATTTACTATAGTAATATTTACACATTATTGCATAATTTCCTGGGACTTTATCAACATAGACTATCACAAAGTGTTTTTGTAAATTTTCTATTGGTCTTTTAATTTCTCTATAAGAAACATCATTTTGTGTTCTAAAATTCAAATTCATTAAGTCCCTGAGGACATGAAACCCATACTCCTTAAAGGCCTAAGTGGGTAAATTATATTTAATTGCAACATTTAGAATAAATTTATTAATATCTTCTGATAGCTGTTTTCTCACATTTAAATTGCTATTTGGAATAGTTAGTCGATAACCAGTGCCTTTGCACATAATTTCTCTTAATTTCTGATCTTGAAATATTTCTAGGTTGCCTGTTACTACGTGTCCATGATATTCGTCCACGTATTTCCTGTAATCATTGCATCTACATTCTTTTAGATCTACCAATTCCTGAATACTGTTATAGTTAAAAATTGATCTACAAATTTTTTTTATTATACCCGAACGCTCGCTTTATCAACACATTTCTCACTGGGAATAAATCCATGTGTTTCTTAAATATTTCAGAAAATCTTATCCCATTATATGATTTGTTCATGTATAGCAAAGTGCAATATTCTATATTATAAGTATATTTAGAGTCTACCTTTATTTTTAATTTATTAGCAATATATTTGCATAGATCCATGATTATCTGTTAATCCAATACTTTTTATTAAATTTAAAACTATTATTATTTCCTTTTTATTTCCAAACAAAAAATATTTTATTTGTCCAATGCTACAATTATTCTCAAAGTCTTGTAATAATTTATTTAATTCTTTTTTAATTGTATCTCTACCTCTATTTTCTCGCTTTTTGCGTCCACCCTTTTAGTCTTATTATTATTTCTACCACTATATATAGAGTCCTTATCAATTTGTTTCGAAACCTGGATTAAACTTTTGTTGTTCCATATTACATTTAATCTGTAAGGATACATAGCGTTATAAACACCGATGTAAACCTTTTCATACCATAGTCTTTTTATCTTATTTGGAACAATCTTAACAATATTCAACACAGCACCTTCAAAACCATGTTTATTAAAATGCTGTATCTATCCTACCTATATTTTTTGTTGATGTATTTTTTCCAATGTCTGATCTATGTTGGTTAATTCTTATGTTCATAGGTCCTGATGTTTGACCTACATACTTAAAGCCGCAGACACCGCATGTCAACATATAAATGCAGTTGAATGTTTTACAGAACTTAAATTCTGATTCCTCATTGTTCTGCTCATGTTGCATCATGGGGCAGGTTTTGCATCTTTTATCCCCACATTTTCTAAATCTCAATTTTAAGTGATCCGAATCACTATGAAACCTGTTATCAATTTTTTCGTCATATTTAAAATAATTAGATTTCAATTCATAATTCTCCTCCACTTTGTGTGATACATCATAATAATTCCCTACAAATATATATATATATTATCATTGAGACTACAAAATTTCCTAAATTTACCAGTTACATAAACAAAAGCAAGTACTATTTAGTAAAAATAAAAAAATTACCGTAATATTTTTATGATAATGACTACGCAAAAGATGGATGTATAGTCACAGATGAATAATACTAATGATAATTATTGATCAAAATGAATTTTGAATTATTTTACCATAATGCACCAACAAATATTGCATTACTAATAATAAACTTAAATAATAATCTTAAGTCACTAATAATAACAACAAAGGCAAACAAAAGCTTAAATTTATATAAATGTTGGAAGGAAACTGTTTTACGTTGGGCTCATTTTAAATTTTTTGTAGCAAGTATAAAACACAGCAATAGATAAAATAATTACAAGATGTTTTTGTAATAAAAAATTATTTTATATTAGATTATTACTGCTATTCCCCCCTATCTCATTTTTCTGAAAACTATAAAAATAGAAGTAATTTAAAAATTTGATTCAAAGATATTTTTAAGTGATTAGTATATTTTTATATTCCTTTTGGATATTTTATTACATATTATAAGATGTGTTTAATAATTTATACACATTTGTGTATGAATTATACATACTTGTTATTCAACCCTTTGTGACAAAAGTCCTGTGTGCATGATGCAATGATTCTACAGTTATCACCTCAGCATCTTGTTTGCACAATGATTTCCAAGCAACATTGGGAGACCAGCATTACATATACATAACTTGAAAGTGGAATGACCTGTTTTAATTTTTTAAATGCTAATAGATGACATTTAAGAGACAGTTTTCACAAAGCCATATAGCATTTGACTTTCATGTACCAGTTTCTGTTCTGTACTGGATTCGATAGATTTATAAGTGCAAGCTAACTAAGAATCATAGCTTTTAAAAAGTGCACATGTGAGTTAAAGGCAGGTTCTTTTTTACTGTTTTGCTTTTTTGTTCAGGAATTAATTGCATTGCATTTAGTTTATAATTGTAGAATATGAGGATGAAACATATTTGGGAGTGTTTTGTAAAAGTTTTGGGATACTTGGTGCAACTATATAATTATAAATTTACATATTTTGTAAGTTTTATTTAGATAAGCTATTTGAGGCAATGGCAGAGTTTGAAACTCCCCACTAAGCTTATTAATTTAACCAAAGCCACACTTAGTAATGTGAAATGTAGGATCAAAACTAAAGTCAACTATCTGAACCTTTCATAACAGACAGAGGACTACTCCAAGGAGATTCTCTGGCTTGCCTGCCATTCCACATAGCATTAGAAAAGTGTATTAGAGACAGCAGATAAGACCAAAGAGACACCTTGTGGAATAGGTCGCTGCAATTGTTGGTCTAAACAGATTATACAGATATTCAGAAAGGGCAGTCAAAAAGGCTTTTTCGGTTCTGGAATCTTCTGCCACAAATATGGGCCTCACTGTCAATGAGAATAAAATGAAATTTATGGAAATCTCATCTTCCATAGTAAATTATTCTACTCCTTCGAGTATTAATGGTTACACCTTTGAAAAAGTGGATGAATTTAATTATGTTGGCACAATAAAATTAATGATAAAAATAAACTAAGAACAGAAGTTGATAACAAAATCAAAATGGCTAATAAATGCTTCTACAGGTTGAGAAGACAATTAAGATCTAATTTAATCAGTCACAAGACTAAATTAAGAACTTACAAAACACTAATATTACCTGCCTTACTTTATGCAAGTTAAACATGGACCTTCAATAAAGATATAACACGCACAGTGGACATATTTGAGAGAAAAATTCTCAGAGCTATCTTTGGCCCAGTGAAGGAAGAAGGACGGTGGAAAATCAGATATAATTTTGAACTGTACAGGCTTTATTGGCGACCACAAATAACACAAGTCATTCATAGTAATAGATTAAGAAGGCATGGCCATATTTAGAGAAGCTCGGAAGATAACCCATTAAGATCTTGACATTTAAAAAACTTGTGAGAACCCGAGCTAAAGGGAGACCATGGCAGATGAGAAAGACCTAACTACCTTGAAAATTAAAAGTTGAAGTTGCTAAAAATAGAGGACATTGGAAGGAGCATGTTGTTGAGGCAGCCAAGGGCTGTAAGGGGCTGTTGAGGAGGTTTTATTTATTTATATTAAAGTTATATTTCTTATATTGATACATACTGAGAAGCAGTATATCATATACATAACCTCTAACATTAGAGTAACTATATTAAAATAGTGAGATTTTATATGAATATTTTTTATTTCTTCTTTGTACAATTAGGATTAACTTCAGGAAATGTGTGCGCCTAAGACGATGCTTTGTGTTTTAGCACATATTCGTGTAAGTGTGCTTCATTCTCTGTGTGCTGGTTCTAAAGGGGTTAAATGCTAAAACACGATTGTGTGGGATTTAATCATTATGCTAATAAGTACAATTGATTTATTTACTTTTAATCATACAGAAATAATGTTTAAGTATGCCCTAAATAATAAAAATAAATCAGAATTTATGTAATATATAATTTATTTTTTTAAGCTTTCATAATTATGTAATAAATGTTTTTGTACTTACTGCTTCATATGCTTTAAGTATTAAATTATACTGAAAAGCTTGAGGCATTTCACTTGCTTTATATACATTTCTATCCAAAACTGTATTTAAGAAACCATCTTCATCTACTGAAATAACAGTTGAAATCAATGGACAAGTAATACCGGCAGCCTAAAAAATATAGATTTCTTAAAATGGAAACTTGAATGAATCTATAATGTTTAAATTCTAAATTTTAAAAACTCTACTTTGTATAAATGTTAAACAATATCTATGTTGATATATGTTGCATTCTTACACCATGTTCTTTAGCTGTTGTCACAAGATTATACACAATATTTTCAGGAAAAAAAGGTCGCACTCCATCATGTACAATAACAATTTCTGGTTCGGTATCACCTAAAATATGTAAAAAAGAAATAGTTATTAAAAATATGAGAATCAATGCAGTTCTATTGCCTCCCCTACTATTACGTTATCCTTTTTGCAAATAAATAACTCTGTTACTCTAGCAGCGTATCTGGTTCTGCAGTTGAATAAAGCAAAACAACTTTTAAAAAAAATCAAAACATTAAAAATAATTCTGGATTCTAAGAGCGATAAAATATCCAGCCATTCAAAAATCAAATAATTTATTCCACACAAAAAATACAATACTAACTTTTTTATGGAAAATAACAGATTTACAAGTCATAAAACAAAATTATTAATTCAGTGATGTTCGCTTTTATCAGTGTTGAAGTTATGAAGTGATGTTCGCTGAAGACATGACATCTACCCTACCAAAAAAAGTTCTTTTTAATTGCTTAGTAGAAGAAATGAAAAAAAAAAAAGAGAAATACTTATTTTTTTTATTATTATACATGCTTATGAGGGATAGTTAGTTCAAAAACACAATTAAAAATTCAATTATAATTTACTATAAAACCAAGAGTTACTTTTTGTAACAAAGAAAGTATAATGCCCCAGCTTAAGCAAAGATATACAAGCAAGAATCAAATACTTTTAAAAAAATCAAAGCAAAAGGTAATGCTTGGAGTTTCTATTGAATAATTACTATAATTTTTGGATTGAATAATTAAAAAAAATATTTTAAGAAGGACATTATATATCTGTAATAATTTAACATTTACTTAAAATTCTAATCTTGAATATTTTTATCTAATTCATAATTAAGAATGCTCTATTTCAAAATGATTGTCTCATTTCATATTCAAACTTATATTTTGACAGATTTATTGGGGATTGATAGTAAAAGAATAGCTTGATAATTTACACATATCTTACTGAGCAAATGAAACTTTTCCCTAAAGCATTGCATTATTTCAAAAAATAACTAATATTTCTCTTCACTTAAATATGTGATCATATTTTGTCTATTTTATTACATCTTTTCTTATTTTTCCTTATATTTAAATGTAGAAAGGGATAATTTTTGCTCTTGCTTGACTGGTACTTGAGCAGACAGGATGCAGACTTTATTTTTCTTGATGTAACAAAAGTCATATATATATATATATATTTGAGAAATTAATGTTATTATAAGATTTATTCATGAACAGTATGGTACAATACTCAGTAGAACTATTTACTAAATTTACTATTTCTATTCTCAGAATAGTACCCCATGTTCAAAAAAGATTGTGGTGTGGGGAAACCGCTTTATTAATTATTATAACACTATATATCCATATGGTTTGAATACTATTCACTTTGGAAAAAAATGTTTTACTTAGCATTCAACATTCTGATTACAAGAATTATTTTTATAATAGTGATTTTACACATAAAGTTAAACATATAAAAAGAGGTAATAGGAAGAGAACTCATAGACTTCCAACGGAGATAGATTCTAAAATTAAAGATTTTTGCAGCAATTTTGAAAAGTCTTTTAACATTAAGCAAATCAAGCATTTCATGTTTGGTCTAAATAAAAAAGAAATTAGGTATGCTAGAGATATCCTCAAAAAGTATAATTTTAAAGACTGTCATGCCTTACATATTATTAAGGATATTGTTAATTTTCTCATTCATAAATTCAATATTAATACATAGATTTAGTTAATAGTTCTACTGAGTATTGTACCATACTGTTCATGAATAAATCTTATAATAACATTAATTTCTCAAAAATATTTAATAAGTATGTTCATTGCCTGCCTATAAATAATGTTTGCATTAAGAAGGCTTTTAAATACAATAAAAAAATAGGCAGCTCAATTTTTAATTACAATGATATTAATGATTTGCAAATTAATAATAATACTGTTTGTAATTGTAAAGATTATTCTGAATATATAAATGATCATCACAAGCATGTGGTAACTGGTAATTTAAATATAGTTAAAGATAATACTCTTAGAGATTATTTAGAGATATAATTTCCAAAGGTACAAGTTTTAGATTAATGATCTCTAATAATAATAATGCTATTAAAAATCAAATTTCTAAAGATATTAGTAATTTCATTACAAAATTAGCTATTAAATACAGTCTTCCTATTGTAGCTTTTAATGAATTTAAATGCAAAGTATTAAATGAGCTATTGAACAATAACTATAAAACTGATAATGATATAACTTACAATAATATTAAGAACCAAATTGCAGACCTACAAAAGAACTTTGTTATTGTTTATGTCGATAAAGTACCGGGTAATTATGCAATTATTTGCAAATGGCTTTATAATAATATGCTAAACAAACATTTTCAAAATAACTCTGCTTTTATAAAATCTAATTCAAGCGAAAGAGAAATTTTTAATCGAATCTCTGCTTTTTATAAAAAAATAGATTTACATATTTTGGATATTAAATTCCCTCATATTTTCCTAACTCCTAAATTTCATAAAATTCCTGTTAAATTTAGAACTATTATGAATGGTTTTAAAACTTATATTACACTTCCGGGCAAAAAGCTACAAAATATTATTCAATCTACATTAGACAAAATTGATAATTCTATTATTGTTAAGAATAGTATGGACATTATTAAGTATGTTCAAGGTAACAAAATTATTTCTATGTATACCTATGATTTTGAAGATTTATTTAATTCCATAGATATATAGAAGACATGTTTAAGATTCTTAAAATAGCATATAGCAAATATTTTTTTAAATAGGATATTAAAATATGATAAATACATTTCTATTATTGAATTAGAATTAAAATAAAATTATATTTTACATAATAACGCTTATTATCAGCAAATTAAAGGTTTACCACAAGGGGGACCAGCTAGCAACTGCTTAGCAAATATCTACTTGCATTTTTATGAAAATGAAAGCATTAGTTATGAATCTTGTTACTTTTTTAGATACATAGATGACTTAATTATATTTAGTAATATAGTAGACTTTGTTCCTAACCTTAATTATTATCCCCACTATTTAAAATTAGTAAAAACTAAAGATAATAATGAGTCAGCTAACTTTTTGGACCTTCAATTAAATGTTAAGAATAATTTGCTATTAAGTAACATTTTTGATAAAAGAGACTCATTTGATTTTAACATTATAAAAATGCCTTTTTGGGGTAGTAACCTACACCTATCAATATTTAGAAATATTATCTTAAATTTTATAAAAAGAAACAATGATTTAGTTACTGATAACATTTTAAAACAAAATAATTTTGTGAATTTTTGCAATAATTGCTTAGAATACAATTATCCAAGTAAATTTATTTATAAATATATTTCTATTTCTAATTAAATATATTTTTATCTTAGTTCATTATTTTATTTAAGACTCCTTCTATTTTGTTTATTTTAAAAAAATTTTTAAGTGCTTATTTTAATTGCAATATATCTATTAGTATATAATCATCCAAGTATATTTACTTTGTAATATATTTCAATTTGATTTTATCTATTCTTAACTTTGTTCATTATCATATTTAAAACTTCCTTTATTTAGTTTATTTTTAAAAAAATCTTAGTGGTTTGTTTAATTGCAAAATAAATATCCAGGTGGCGCCAGTTTTTTCCTTCTTGAATAGTCGTTTCAATCTTTTACGTGATTTCGCGTTGGGAGCTTATTGTGGAATGTTGAATTTCTGATTTCCAGTAATTATTTTACATGTAAGTTTTTTTTTTCCTATATAAAATTTTTTTTTATTATTCCTCTCCTTGAGACATTCATTATTGTTCTCTTTTCTTAGCTTCATTTTAATATATTATCAGGTTTTTCTTCCACGTGCTGTATTAGGCTTAACTTTTCAACTTGGTTTCCCCCCCCCCTATTATGTCGAAAATTTCTGTTGTACGGGGAAGGTTGGATCCATAAAGCATTGCTAACCCTAATTTGCTGGCCTAATTCAGCGACAGCTTTAGAAATCATAATAGGTCTCCAGTTTAGTCCAAAGACTTTTTTGTATCTACATTTGTTGTATTTGGTGAATTCCAATTTCTTCCTGCTTTATCACTGTAGGTTCTAGTACTTCTTCACTTTTATTTTATATTACTATATATATATATATATGCGCACCCACTCTCCTTAATTTAAATTATGTAAATACAGTTGGACATCTGTTTAACAAAGTTGCTAAATCCCGAAAAAAGTTCGCTTACATGGAAAATTCATTAAATAAAGATTCATCTTTTATTACAGGAGGATTCTAAATTGTTTTTTCAAATTAAGAAGGGTGATAGTACCCATCCAGATGACCAATAATTAAATAAGAAATTAGTGTCGCATTCCATTCTGAGAGGCAAAAAAAAAGAAGAAACAAATCCTGTGAGATTTCCTTGAACATCTAGGCAGGTATCCTAGGTGGTTACCTGGTAGGCCCTTACATCTAGATGCAAGGTGCAGCCGACTATGACTGAAGCAACATATGTCATTACTAAGATTTACTTTAAAAATTGTGGTTAAAGGTTCAGCATTAATGTAACAAAAAGTTTTAAAGGTTTTTATTTAAACAGCCAACCTCTAGAAAACAGGAACAAATATGTATATATACAGCCAAAAAAAATTAAAAGCCACATGAGTACCGGGCGAAGTACACAGCCAATTAGAAATGCGATGACATCATCGGCAGTACTACTGTAAATTTGTATAATCATCTGAGATGAACATGCACATAAAAAGTTATCACGCAACTCGCATGTTTATGAAAATTCAAGAGACATGAGACCTAAAGTAAATGGTTTTTCCAGCAACATACTGTATCTTTTTGGAACAAATGCCTTCCAGTTTATTGCAGGTTGTACCGCTCCCCATCCAGAGAGACATGTGGTTTATGCACAATGGAGCCCTAGCACATTTTTTCATTAGGGTTCATAACTTCTTGGATTGGACGTGGTGAACCTGTGGCTTGGCTTCCTCACTCACTGAATCACAACCCATTGGACTTTTCTTATGGGGGCATATGAAACCTTAAGTGTACGAGAAGCCTGTGGACTAAGCTGAACATCTCGTGGCCAGAACTGTCGCTGCGGACAAAATTAGCATGACACCAGGAATCTTCAAGAGGGTGTGCTAGTTATTCCTTTGCCTGTGTCACCTGTGCAACGGCACATGTAGTCGACATTTTGAGCAACTGCTGTGAGTTTTTCACTAAAAAATAAATCAGATTGTGCAACTTTTGATATTGTTCATTCACTTTCCCAAGTGCAGTAAGTTCAGGTTGGAATTCTAACATTCCTCTTTTTTGCCTCTCAGATTGAAATGCGACCCAATGTTCCTATGTAATTATTGGTTGTCTGGTTGGGTACTATCACCCCTCTTAATTTGTAAGAACAATTTAGAATCATCCTGTATACTTTAGAAACCAAATAAAACAAATTTTAAAAATTAACAAAAACTACATATTACTAAACTTACTATTCAAACTTTTTTTTGTAAATTAATATCCATTTATTTTATGTATCTTACCCATTTAAAAGAAATCTTCAAGGAAAACAAAGAGGAAAAAACATTGTCCAGAAACACACTGTATTTTCAGCTTTAAAAAAATTTTATATTTAATAAACCTTTTAATGACATTTTCTAATTTTAAGCTTACAAGTAATTTTAAACATACATTAAGATATATAACCAGAAATTTTATGCATATACCACCACATGTGCCCTTAAATTTACCTGTAATTACTGATAAAATGTGTTAATTTTATTTGAAGTTTTTGTTTGAAAAATTACATCAATTTTATTGCTCTAGGTGAGTTAGGCACCATGATAAAACCAGTTCATGATCATTGATTAGCATAAAATTTGTTAAAAGAGAAAATATTTTGAAATGCCCAAAAGTTTAAAAATAGGGGGGGGGGGGAGGGGGGGAAAACAAAGCACAAGAAAAAAAGTTCATTAAATAAAAAATGAACTTCCCTATTTGCAAGTTATTTTACAAAGAAAGTAGTAAAATGTTTTTGGTTCCAGGAAAAAGTTCGCAAAATGGAGATCCGACTGCAAATTCTTTGTTGGCTACATGGTCCTTCTTCTGTCACTACTACATGCCTCAAAGATAATACATTACACATATATATACCACAGTCTGATTGCACTTCAAGGAATATTTTTTAAGCTCTTTAAGGAAATTAAGGAATATAATCTTGAATCATTTTATTCCTTACAAAAAAGATTTTGTAATTTTCTAAGCGGAAAAAAAAATAAAAAAACACCACTCAAAATTAAAAATGAAACAAATTGTTTAAAATACTAATATATTTTTAGTCCCTCGGGATTATAGGATATACTTTTTGAGAAAGAAAAGCAACAAAATGTATGTATAAGCATGTGATTTATATTATTAATTACAAAATAATTTTAGAGAAAACTGAGATGATTCTTAGTACTATAGTCTCAATTGAGAATAAATGATTACAATTATAATAAACATGATAAATTACAATTGAATAAAAGAATAATACTAAAAGTTGTTAATACTCACTTCTTTTATGAAATTTTTGTTAAAAAAAACATTCAAATGGTTGAATACAATTGAATAAACGAATAATACTAAAAGTTATTAATACTCATTTTGTTTATGAAATTTTTGCTAAAAAAACATTCAAATGGTTGAAAAAATCATGTCAGATGACATACTACACAAAAAAAATTTAATAACAATTTTAAAATCTTGCAGATTATTTTTGAATAAAATACTTCATAGCC